>WNWK01000007.1:965000-1307500 GCA_009830355.1 Cherax destructor
AACAGTAGTGTTGGAGGGAGGTACTGAGGAAAAACAGTAGTGTTGGAGGGAGGTACTGAGGAAAAACAGTAGTGTTGGAGGGAGGTACTGAGGAAAAACAGTAGTGTTGGAGGGAGGTACTGAGGAAAAACAGTAGTGTTGGAGGGAGGTACTGAGGAAAAACAGTAGTGTTGGAGGGAGGTACTGAGGAAAAACAGTAGTGTTGGAGGGAGGTACTGAGGAAAAACAGTAGTGTTGGAGGGAGGTACTGAGGAAAACAGTAGTGTTGGAGGGAGGTACTGAGGAAAAACAGTAGTGTTGGAGGGAGGTACTGAGGAAAAACAGTAGTGTTGGAGGGAGGTACTGAGGAAAAACAGTAGTGTTGGAGGGAGGTACTGAGGAAAAACAGTAGTGTTGGAGGGAGGTACTGAAGAAAGTGGTGTTGGAGGGAGGTACTGAGGAAATAAAAAAGGGGTTATCAGGTAGGAAAGGTGAACGCTGAGAGGAAACCAGGAAGGTCGGATAGGGGAGGGGAAAAGAGAGGGTTCATCACGTCCCAGGTTACAGGCCCATTAGTTTCCGGCAACAAGTAAGGGAAGGAGTGGTAAGGGAGGGGGGTGGAGGTCCTACAGTCTAAGGGGTGACTGAGTGCGGGGGTGAGGGAATACTCCCTTAGGGAACATGCGTCTCCATCACGTATTCTCTCCACCATAACTTACCTAGGGAGGGGAAGATAGGGGAGGGAGAAGAGTGAAGGGAGGCTTAGGTGGAGATTCGGCAGTGGAAAAGGTGAATAGGAATAGAAGGTAGTGGGAATCATTGGGTGGAAGAGAGAGAGGAGAGAGCGAGAGAGAGAGAGAGAGAGAGAGAGAGAGAGAGAGAGAGAGAGAGAGAGAGAGAGAGAGAGAGAGAGAGAGAGCTGATGTAGGTAACAGCTTTTAGCTCGTAAATAAAGTTAAAAATCTTTATCTAACCTTGTAAAACCCTTATAAAAAAAGAGGACAAAAAGAAGAGACAGACAGACAAGAACGTGCAAACACGTTCTTGTGAAAAGCAAAGGCGAAATAAATATATTTAGAGAAAATTGTGAAAAGCTTACGGACTTTCAGTTCTTCGTTTAGATAAGGTGTAAATATCACCAGGAACCAAATTGCGATGATTTCTGAAATTATAGAAAAGTTGGTGGGCAGGTAACCAGGTTGGTCAACTAACATTTAGAAGTGAATATGAGGAAGGGCATCAGGACAGGAATATGGAGCTGAATCTCCAGAGGGTCTCTAGCTAAATCGATAATATTTGCGTTAATTCTGATCTGTTATTCTTATGTATTACCCATAAACAGATGAATGTGCGGGTACTCGAACTGTGGTGGAGGCCCGGTACTGTTGTCATTTAGCCACAGAGCTTACAAATAGGATGATTTTGCAGTGAGCAACTCTGTGATGTTGCATCAGCGGCACCGGGGATCGAACTGTGGCCTTGGTATGTAGCAATTACTTTGGTCAGTCGTAACCCCTCTAGGAGTGACTTACGTGACCAAGAAACTTGATCTCTGATCTGAGAAATTGACACCAAGCAGATTCAATGCTTTACCACTGAGCTGTGAGGGTTTCGACAGGAGAACCCTGACACAAAGCTTGTACTCATGTTTCCGTCAGTGGCTACAGTCTGTGACCTTACTGTCTCCTCCCACGGCCACAGAAACTCTCGCAGTAAATCTATTCTCACACCTTTTGAAGCCACGTAGTTTATAAACTCAATATAAGTGGTAATAAACGACTGACAATGAATAAACAGAATGGGAAGGAGATTGAACTAAAGCCCCTGATGCAAGGGAAGAGGTGCTGCTGATCATAGGGAAATTTTGTTGATAGGCCAAGACTCTTGGACCCTAGGTAAAATTTTAACAGGATCCTTCAGTAAATTAGTTTCCAGGCTTTGATATATACCTTTGATATACCTTTGAAGAGTTTCGAGAGTATCTACTCTCTGAGCCCGGCCATGGGCCAGGCTCGTCTGGTGCTTGCCTGGTCAACCAGGCTGTTGCTGCTGAAGGCCCGCTGCCCCACATATCCATCACAGCCTGGTTGATCTGGCACCTGGTGAAGATATTTGTCCAGTTTCCTCTTGAAGGCTTCTACACTGGTTCCAGCCGTGTTTCGGATATCTTCTGGTAAGATGTTGAATAGTCTGGGACCCCGGATGTTAATACAGTGCTCCCGTATTGTCCCCACCGCACCCCTGCTCCTCACTGGGTTTATTTTACACTTTCTCCCATATCTCTCACTCCAGTATGTTGTTATGGCAGTGTGCAGATTTGGGACCAGGCCCTCAAGTACTTTCCATGTATATATTATCATGTATCTCTCTCTCCTCCGCTCCAATGAGTACATGTTCAAGACTTGAAGGCGTTCCCAATAATTTAGATGTTTCAATGGCTCAATGTGAGCCGTAAACGATCTCTGGATTTGTTCCAGCTCTGCTATTTCTCCTGCCCTGAACGGGGCCGTCAGCACTGAGCAGTATTCTAAGTGAGGGAGCACTAGCGATTTGAATAGTGTCACCATCGGCATTATTTCCCTTGTTTTGAAAGTTCTCAATACCCACCCCGTCATCTTCCTGGCTGTTGTGATCTTTGTCTTGTTATGGTCTTTAAACGACAGATCAGCAGACATAATTATTCCCAAGTCCTTTACGTGTTCCTTTCGTTCTATGTGGTGACCCTCTTGCGTTTTGTATATAGTGTTCCTTTTGAGTTCTTCATTTTTTCCATACCTAAGCAGCTGAAACTTATCACCATTGAACGTCATGTTGTTCTCCACTGCCCATTGGAAGACCCATGCATCATACATATCGTGAACTGTTCAAGCATTCGTAAGGCAGCCTACTGTACTTGCTTCCTTGACCCAGTAAAGCTGCCGTCACAATTTAGGCGATGGTTCAGAGCCAGGCTAGTGGCTCTTAAACGTAAAGACGAGGCCCCTGGGACACACCAAGATGTGTCCCACCCCATCCTGTAAGAATCCCCCAAGACACTGTTCTAGTTTTGCTGATCCTTCCGTGACATTTTATTTCCCGAACTCTCACTACACCTTATTCTAATTCATTCATTCTCTCTCATTCCCTTCACTCTTATCTCATTTTTTTCCGAGAGACGTAAAAAAATGAAAGACAGGAACATAGTGCAAAAGAATGTGAAGTCAGATATGCATCAGGTATGTTAGCAGATGTGACTTCACATTATTCATTCATCTGGGTTCACTGAACACAGAGTCGTACTGTCCTCAGTGTGCTTTCATTCCTGTGTTGTCATCATTGTAGGTGATCTACTTGGAGTCTACCTGGAGAGTGTTCCGAAGGTCAACGCCCCCGGTGGATGGCCTGATCAACGAGGCTGTTAGTGCTAGCCGCAATAAGTCCAACGTTAACACCACAACTCCGACCTGAGAAACCCGTCCAGTTCTTTCCTGAAGACAGCCAGGGGTCTGTTGGTAATCCCCTTTCTGTATGAAAGGAGGACACTGAAAAGTCTTGGTCCCTTGACACTTATTGACTTATCCCCTTAGTGTGCACACTTATCACCTGCTTTTCACTGAGTATTTTTCACCGTCTGCAAAGTTTTTTACCCTCATGGGGAAAGATTTTTATGTGCAGATTTGGGACCAATCCTTCCAGAATTTTCCAGGTGTAGATTTTAATATATTTCTTTCACCTACATTCCAAGGAGTACAGACTGAGGGACTTAACACATTTCAAGTAATTTAGATGCTTAACTGAATCTATTCGAGCAGTAAAGGCTCTCTGCACATTCTCCATGTCTGCAGTTTCACCTGCCCAGAACGGAGCTGTTAAATACAGCAGTACTCCAGTTTAGAACAAGTGACTTGAAGAATATCAATGACTTGACATTCCTTGTTCTGAAGGTTCTAGTTATCCCTTGTGACTGTGATGTCACTGTTGTGATCCTTGTAAGTGAAGTCTTCTGACAGTCACTCCTAGGTCTCTCACGTTAATCTTACACCGTACTGGGTGCTAAGGTCTTCTGGTCTGGTTAGTTCAAAATTCTTATTATACCTCCTATACTCATCCTGTGGATGGTAGTCAAAATATTACAGAAGGATATAATGATCCATGACCTGGGCCCCAAAGTTTTGATAGCTAAGCAATTTAAAGTGGTAATGAGATATTTACATCTTTGATCTGGTTATAATCGTAATTGATTCAGTCACAAAAGTATTAGTATTGCTTAAATCTGATTTTTAATTGTTACCAAATATTTTAGGCAATGTCGGGGTATTTTCTTTACAGAATAGTTGGTAATGTGCCACTGTGGATAAAATACAGTGACGTTTTCTGAACATCTGTGAGTTTACTCTTCATTAATTTGATCGCGTTCCAGTACATAGCCCTGATGTTCATACAGATCTGGACTTAAGTTGTCATAGATCATAGTTATTTATGCTGCCTAGAGTCATTAGTACTTATAATTCTTGTCATCTATGTTCTTTGGCCAATTATTTTACCCACACATATCTATGAAACAGATTTTGACCCCTCCCCCCTCTCCCACTCTCATGCAGAACCTACTTACCCCCTCCCTCATCTCTCGCCCTCTCATCAATACAACACTCGTCTAACTTTTCCAATATTCGCCTACGCACTGCTCTCCCACTTCTTCTGTACCTACGCTTCACCTACTACCCACTCCTTAACAATACAGTCTCCCCTCCACCCTCCCCCTCATACAGTCGCCGTTAACCTTCACCTATGCAGCACCCGCCCACACCCCCCTTCCACCCTTAATCATGCAACCTCTACCCTCTCTAGCCTATGCAACACCCACCCTTCACGAAGCCCCCTGCCCACCTCCTCCCTCATTAGTGCAACACCCGCCTATGCAACCCCAGACAGTTCTTCCCTCACCTCTCTGCCAGAACTCGGTGGGTCCTGGGACTCTGACAGTTGACGGACCACTCAGTGTTGCCGTGGGCGTTGCAGATGGTGATAGAGAAGCGGCCGTAGTTGGCCCTGATCACATTGATAACATTCCCCGGCGCGCAGTCTATACTGAGAGTGGTCCCTTCGCAAGCGTACGCCGTCCTGTACGTCTGACCTGAAGAAGAGAGAAAACATGGCATTTAGTAATAATGCTAGTTGTGCTTATACACAAACACGCACAAATGAGAAAGAAACTTAGGGTCCAGTTTGGACCATAAACTAGTCACACCCACGAAGGTAAGGGAGTCATAAATATACGAAAGGAGGACAGAGGTGGGACAAAGAGAGGAGGAAGAAAGAAATGAAGATAGTGGTAGAGGTAGTAGTAGTTAAATGCAATGGTATCTCTATAAATTGGTGGCACGAGTTTATAATTAGTTTGTGGAATGTATTTTTGAGTTTGTGTAAAAGAATGCGTATGAGTTTGTATATGGTGGAATAATTTAATTATCTTACCCTGCCATTATTATTTATAACTATTATCTATTTTCGCCACTTTTTTATTTAAAAGAAAAGATGGTGTGTCAAAAAAGTGGTAAATTGCAAATAAATTTGAACAGAAATTTTAGTGATATACCTTTAAAGAGTTTCGAGAGTTTCTCTACTCTCTGAGCCCGGCCATGGGCCAGGCTCCTGACTCTACTATAGAAAGTTTGAAACCGACCGACCCGAAGCAGTGTCCAGTTATTGCCAAGAAAAACTTTCAAATCAATTAATTACTTAAATTAGTTGAGAGACGGAAACAAGATCGTACTTAGGAGAGGAAGCTGATGGTGACGTTTCTATCCATCCTGGAACTTGAAATGGTCCAGGGTGGACCAAAACGTCCTCATGAGGTCCCGCTCCAGCGTATTACTACCTTTTTATTGTCAATTACACCAGCTGGGTAATCATCTTAAGTTTCGTATCTTAAGTAATTGGAGACCATCAATCTATCATGCTGGAGACCATCTATTGTCAGTCTATCATGCTGGAGTAAAAAGACTCAATAGAGATGAAATTTTGAAATCCATCAGGCGAGGCGTTTTCAAGTTACAAACGAAAACATTAATGAATAAAAATAGGAAATCTTTTGAAGGCATCTCATCAGGGATACCTTCAAAGTGGTATACTGCTGGAGGAATAGACTGGTGAATTACATGAGGAATATATAGTATACTGGAAGACGAACGATGTGGAGTGTTGCAGGAGTGTCGTGGTACGATGCATCCGTACGGCCTGGTTTCAGGCAGTCTCCTGCTTGACTGCCTGGGTCTTATAGCCTATCATCTTGCAACTGTGATAAGAGTAGTGTTATACGTATTCCATATACACTATAATTTTTTTCTCTCCTTCTGTAGGGTGAACTGAGTCCTTTTTCTACTTTGCTTTTAAATATTTTTATGAGTGAGGGGAGGCTGAGTAAGCTAGCCAGTTAATAAGGGAGAGGGCGAGTCACTGAGGTAGACCGAAAAGCGAGCAAGCCAGGCAGCATAATGAGGTAGGTAGCGAGTGAACGAGCGAGTTACTGAGTAGATGAGCCAGTGAGACAAGCATAGGGCGAACGTGCAAGTGAATATGTGAGGAAGAGGTCGAGTGACTTGAGTCAGTGAATGGCACTAGTGATGGATGGTGGCAGGCTAGGACACCATCAGTCAGCGGCGGTCCAGCCAACGCCACACCCTTGACTAATGGCATGGACAAGGATATTTCAAACAGCCATGGACTGGGGGAGGAAAAAAAATGTTGCAGACATTCATCTATACTGCCAAAGTTTACAACCTGCAGAGGAAGAAGGTGCAGAGTCTGGAAGGGAAGAGAGACTTGGTTTTATTCTAGTAGAGGGAAAAATTACCTGACGCGGGTGTTATTATGTCCCACCACTGAATCTTTATTATCAATGGTGAGTTTATATAATATATATATATATATATATATATATATATATATATATATATATATATATATATATATATATATATAAACATGCATATACACACGCAAACACACTTCATCCCAGTAGGGTCGGAGACCCTTGGAGCATGGGGCAAGTGTACTCTAAAGTTCCTTAGAGAGCTGGGTGAAAAGCTCATCACAAAAACCAAGGATTACAGAGCGTCCAGCTTCCTCTTTCAGAGACTCAGTGTTGCGATCCAGAGGCGAAATGCCTGCAGCATTCTGGGCACGCGGCCCACCGCCGGGGACCTGGACGAAGTGTTTGAGATGTAGCTCTGAGATGTTATTTATGTTGTTCTCATTTCTATTGTATCTTTTTTGATGTATTTTGTTTATAAAGGTGTGTGTGTGTGTGTGTGTGTGTGTGTGTGTGTGTGTGTGTGTGTGTGTGTGTGTCATAGAGATTTCCCTAACAGCTTTGCAGAAGAGAAATGAGGCGAGAGAATTCCCTTGTTGAACTCCCCACATGAAGTGACTTCATGCCGCCCAAACAGAGGCGTTGACCCCTTGCTGTATCTAACTGAAACTGAAGAGACCAGGAAACTGTTTTCAAACGTCTGTGAATACCATGTTTCTTTTCAGTAGATTAAAAGGCACTGTAGAAGTGTAGTTTTAACACTATTTTCTCTTCAGGTAAGATACTGATACAAGTCCTTGCCACATGAGCCACTGCTTCGCGCTGTCTTGAGGGACCCCAAAGCCAAGCTGGTTTGGATGAAGCCTGGCCCATGCCCGGGCTCCGAGAGTAGCAAGACTCTCAAAACTCATCAAAGGTATATCATGACTGCCTCTGTGTAAATACTTCTCACAGCCGCTTTAGGGACGAAGCGGAGAAGAGTGTTGCCCATGGCAATGAAGTGTCCCGTGGCTCAGTTAGCAACGCACTCGCCTCACACGCTAAGTGTCCGTGGTTTAATCCCCGGGACGGGTGGAACGTTGGGCATCGTTTCATTGCACCTGCTGTCCATGTTCACCTAGCAGTAAATAGGTAGCTGGGTGTTAGTCGACTGGTGTGGGTGGCATCCTGGGGGACAAGACCACAATGGAAATAAGATAAACAGTCGTCGATGACGCACTGACTTTCTTGGGTTATCCTGGGTGGCTAACCCGCCGGGTTAAAAATCCCAACAAATCTTACCTTATCAAATAAAAAAAAGTTAATGGTAGATGAGAGGGGCAGGTGAGAGGGGAAGGTGAGAGGGGAAGGTGAGAGGGGCAGGTGTGAGGGGTCAGATGAGAGGGTCAGGAAAGAGGAGAGGGGCACTTTTAATATTGAGAGGGGAGATGGGCAATTGAGGGGAAGAAGAAGAAATCGGGAACGCGGAGTGACGGAAGAGGAAGAGGTGGATGGGCAGACGGGAAAGGGAGGGGATAAATTCAGAGGGGAAAGAGAGAGGGGGGGAATTCAGAGGGGAGTAAGTGGGAGGATGAGGAGGGGACGATATAAATGGGGTGAGAGAATCGAGAAGCAATCTGCTGGAAGCCATTAGTACAATTACGAGTGACTGTGGCCAGTGCGTGAGAGAGAGAGAGAGAGAGAGAGAGAGAGAGAGAGAGAGAGAGAGAGAGAGAGAGAGAGAGGGAGAATGTGTGTGTGTGTGTTAGTTACCGGTTGTCAAAGGCACTCGTCGGCAGACACTTGGCCTATTGTGTGTGCGCTTTCCCTCTCCTCCTAGTCTCTTAATCGGCATCATTTGAGTGCTGGTCTTTTGGGCCTTATACTCATATCTTTCCTTGAAGCTGTGTATTGAGTTTGCCTCACTGTCTCGTCCAAGTCATTCCAGTTTTCAACTACTCTCAAACTAACAAAAAAAAAAAAACTTCTAGTATCCCTGTATTTTCAACTTCCACTTGTGTCCCCTTAATCCTGGTCCTCTTAAGTCTATCCCTAAGATTATTGGGAGTTTTTATGTTGCAATCATGTCTCCTCTTATCCTTCTCTCTTCTAAAGTAGTCAAGTTCAGTTCCTTCAACTTCTCCTCATAGTAACACTTAAGGGGCACGTCAGTTCCCCTGTCTTCTAATAATATATTATTAAAAAACGGGGAAACTGACGTGCCCCTTAATTCTGGCACTAATCTAGCTGCGAACCTTTGGACCTTCTCGAGTTTCTTCACGTGTTTTTTTCTCTGGTGTGGACTGTGCTGTGGCACCTATTCAGTAATTGGCCAAACACATGTCGCCTTTAAAATTCTGAGAGATTTTTCGTTAAAGTTCCTGAATGCTGTTCTGAACTCTGCTAATCTTGTATATGCCCTGGATGTTATACAGTTTACATGCATTTTGGTGACACGTTTGGCGTCATGCTCACCCCCAGGTCTTTTTCACCCTAATATTTGCAGCTTCTCTCCGTCCATGCTGTACTGTGTCTGATCTGCCCTCAGCTTCCTCACCTCGCATGACCTTGCATTTGTTCAGGTTCAACTCGAGAACCCACATGTTTGACCACATATATAACCTATTGACGTCTCCCTTTGGTATATACCTTTGAAGAGTTTCGAGAGTATACTCTTGGAGCCCGGCCATGAGTCAGGCTCGTCTGGTGCCTCCCTTAAGTTTATCACTGTCGTCTTCTGTTTGTTTTTTAAGTTTACATCATCAGAAAAGTGACACAGACGCCACAATCCTCTACTGTGTTGCTAGAGAGAATGTGAATTAAAGAAAAGGGAACAGAGGATGGGAGAAGAAATGGGAACAGGGAGGACAGTGGCCCTGCTATTAAGACCATATTATTGTTATTATTATTATTATATTATTAATATTATTATTATTAAACTCCTCATAAAAACGCATTTAAAATTTAAGTGTTGCAAAAAAAAGTACAATAATTTTTTTTAGTCCCCAAATTATCTATAGGAATCTGTTAATATGATTACTATAATTATTCAACTCTGCCTCGCATTATACGCTGTATAAGCAACCTAGACGCAAATACATTTATAAATGGCACTTCTTAAAATTCCAAATGATAGGAATTCAGTTTTTCTGCTCAAAGACAACTGCGTGTCGTAACGAGCCTCAGGACGCCCCAGAGGTGACGCGTGTATGTCATTCCACAGGTGCGATACGATAACTACGAGTTTAGCGCTTCCCTTCTGATTAAATGGAAGTTTGCATCACCTTGAAGGCCTTTAGCGTTCAAAACAGGAGTCCCGTGGCTCGGTTGGTAGCGCACTCAACTCGCTGAGTATCCGGGGTTCGATCCCCCGGTACGGGTAAAAACGCTGGGCGTGTTTCCTTACACCTGCTGCCCCTGTTCACCTAGCAGTAAATAGGCACCTGGGTGTTAGCCGACTGGTGTGGGTGGCATCCTGGGGGGTGGTAGTATACTTCAGATAGGACTGGGCTTTGAAATGAGCTGATGTGGGATAACAGCTCTTAGTCTGTGTATAAACAAAATTAAAATTGGAGATTCAACACAGCATTTATTAGACAAATTTATAAATGCAGTTCTTGCCTGGGTCAGCGTTGTTATTGGAAAAACAGTGGCCAAGGTGTAGTCGAGGCATTCGAAGCTTGTACTAATGTTTGGCTGTAATGGATTCAAACCTTTTAGCAAACTGCCTCAAATATCTGGTGCCATCTTCGCACCTGACCCATCCTGTCGTCCACACAAACACAGAAACAATGGCAAGTACTTTTTTTTTTAATTACATGGTCGTGGCACGTACTTGACACAAATGGCAGAAGCAAACATCATACATATTGCCAAGTGTGGCTAGTTAATGGGCCAAGTGTGGCTAGTTAATGGGCCAAGTGTGGCTAGTTAATGGGCCAAGTGTGGCTAGTTAATGGGCCAAGTGTGGCTAGTTAATGGGCCAAGTCGGACCGAAACGTTGTTATAAGTTTCAAGTCTCCTAGGTGTGGATTCTGTGCCAGGTTTAATAAAGATCGGGACCTCGAGATGAAAAAGATGGTGCTGGCGAGGAGTTAGGCTGGATCGGAAGCTGCGAATCCACCCTTGCAAGCCACACTAGGGGAAGTAAAAATCAAGTTCCATAAGTATCTGTTGCTTGCCGAGGTTATACGATTAGATCACACATGGCTGAAGAGGTGAAGGATTGGGTACAGAAAGTGGGGAAGGTGTTATCTGCTAACTGTTCAAGAATCATCGCCTCTTAAACTGTTAAGGAAATATGAAAACAAGAATAAGAAATATACATCAAAGTCTATAGTTAAGGAGGATTTTGTAAGATTTAGTTGTCATTTTAAATAGTTTATGAGAAATGATTACCAAAAGATTACCAGAAGAAGATTTATGATTAGGGATTCCTGTGGTTGACCTGATAAATCAGTCCAACGTTCACACTACAGCAAGCTAAACAACTTGACATTTAGAACTTGTAAAGTTCCCTTCTGAAGACAACCAGAGGTTTGTTGTTGGAGACGCCACGGAACTGGTGGGGTTTGAACTCATGGGAAATAAGTTCTAAAAATTTCTTACCATGGGTTTACGTCTCACCCACTCCGTGATTTAGTGTCCTATCTCTTAGTGTACTCGAGGTGCCCGTGCATTTCATTGAAAGCCCTTTGCACGCATCTGCTGACCTTGTTTACTTTCGTTGAGACTCGCTAGCAATCGTATCAGAGTGCGAAAACAGTTTAGACCAACTCAGGCTCATCACAATAAGCGATGACAGCATTGTTAGGGGACAAGTAAAACCTTGACTGTTGGTCAAGACATTTTAAAAGGATTATTTACCTTTGAGGCTAGAAAATTACCGTGTATCACACACTTAAGTGGCAGTGACTGTGGAGGTGGTAGTTGTGGAGGTGGTAGTTGTGGAGGTGGTAGTTGTGGAGGTGGTAGTTGTGGAGGTGGTAGTTGTGGTAGGTGGTAGTTGTGGAGGTGGTAGTTGTGGAGGTGGTAGTTGTGGAGGTGGTTGTGGTAGCAGCGACGGTGGTTGTAGTTTCTTAAAGGTGGTATTGGCGTCCCGTAGGCTTTTCCCACCTTGGTAAAGGTGCTTATGTAATGAGTACCGGTGGTAAAAACGATGGTGATTATTGTTGGGGTATGCGTGGGGGAAGGTAGGGTAACTGCAGTGATGGCACTGGTGATAATAGTGATGACACCAGCGGAAAGGAAGGGTTGTACTGCGTGTTGGTGCCAGCAACACGCAGTACAATATGCACACTACAGCCCGGCTGATTAGGAACTAACATGAGGAACTCGCCAACTTCCGTCTTGACAACTATGGGTATACCTGGTATACCTGGAGGGTGTTTCAGAGGGGTCAACGCCCCTGCGGTCCGGTCCATGACCAGGATCTTCGAAAAAAATTTCCTTATGCATGATTTGGATCTTTTTTCTTGTGGAGTAATATCTTGGTGTCATAGTTCCTCTCTTGCTTTTCATTGAAGGTACCTTGCAATGTTTGCAGTCTCTCTCTCTCTCTCTCTCTCTCTCTCTCTTCTCTCTCTCTCTCTCTCTCTCTCTCTCTCTCTCTCATGGGAATAAATTCAGTGTAGATTTGAAGTCAATCCTTCCAGAAATTTACATGTATAAATTATAATTCATCTTGAGCATTCTCAATAATTTATTCGCTTGAATTTACATGGGCATTGGAACTGTTTTTAATTCGGTGACTAGGCCGGTAAACTGACTCGCTGCACGAGCCTGGCTCAAGGCCGGGCTCCAGGGAGAACAAGACACTCGAAATTCATCAAAGGAATATTGTTTATTAATTACCCCCCTTCAAGGCAAACTAGTTTACTCCGCTACAAAATATAGAGGACTTTCACTGCCTCTATATTAAGTGAGTTGTCTTTTTAAGTGTACTTACCATCTCTGTGACAACTAATCGGTCTGAAGCCTTCTTTTAGCTTCGCAAATTGGCCTGCGGCTAAATTTTCTCGTCAGCTGCCTGATCAACCAAACAGCTGCACCTAGCATTCTGCAGGATTGCATAGGGATCACATCTCGTGTGATCTGACATTCCCTGCAGGAATGGTTGTTTTTACTGGCTGGGTATTTTGCACCGTCCGCCCTTACACTGTGGTACACCCTGCCAGCTATTCCTCACGCAGAAATGGAATATGTACTTTATGAATAATTAAAACAATAGAGCCTGTAATTACAGTGGGTGCGGGAGAGCTTGAAGGCTCCCTCCTGGCTCCAGCCTGCCCACACCAGCTGCCCACCCACAACGCCTGCCCTCGTGTCCCTAACCCACACCACACACTTTCCTTGCCCCAGCCAGCCTGCCCACCCACACTGCTTGCCTTCCTGGACTCAGCCTGCCCACACCACCTGCCCTTCCTACTAGTTCGCCCATAATCCTCCACCTTCTGGCCAAAGCCTGCCAACAATACCCGCTTACCAACACCACTCGCCTACGTCACCCACAGTCTTCGCTCAAATCCACCCACACCGTTGGGTTGATAGCCAACCCACACACCGCTGCCTGTTCGCAGACTCCATATACCCGTTACCCCTTAACATATGCTTGCTCAACCACAGAACAGCAGCAACAGCAGCAGCAGCAGCAGCAGCAGCAGCAAGAAAGGCAATGGCATCATAAGCAGTGTGCAGTAGAAGTTACGTAGTGTAGAAGAAAAAATCCCCTTTGCCGTGGCAATAACTACAGCTGAGGGAACGAAGGCAGCAGTATAAAAGGCTGTCAGTTAAGTTGCCTTGATGACCATAAAGGACTCTCAATCCCCCCAAAAAAAATTTACCCTCCGATACCTTGGTTCGAATCTGATTGCCTTCCATTTTCCCCTCCAGGCTCTGCATAACCCTACGGAGTTATGCAGAGTTATGAGATTGAAAAAATACATCACAACATCCCTGTGGCTCCTCTGTGCCATTTGCTGTAATCTATGCCCCCCTGGCTTCCTTCCCTCGCATTTAAAATAATACTCTCACCTCAAAGACCGATCCAGTGCAACATATAAATCTTGATGTATTCTGTTAATTCCTTTGGGGCCGAATTTCTAGGCATTTTGCGTATCCCTGTTCTCTTGAGCTACCGTCCAAGGGTTACGGGGTGCATAAACTGATCATGAGTCCAGTGTAAATAAAAGGCCCACCTTTCTTGACGCAGAGGAGACAGCTAAATCTTCACAATATGAGGATACTGTATACGATATTTTTTGCAGAGGTGGTGGTGCTTGTTATTGGAGTGGTGCTTGTTATTGGAGTGGTGGTTGATTGTGTAGTAGCTTGTAACCTGTATTCTGTAGGGGTGTGGCTGTAGGTTGTGGGGAGGGTAACAAGTTTAATGGTAGAGGGTGGTGGTAGTTAGGCAGGGCTGTGCCAGTGGAACTTACCATTTTGAAAGGGTACTAGTCCGGCCATGCCTAGGTGAGTGAGAGGTAGATGGCCGGGGGGAAATATAAGGTCGGAGGAGAGGAAAAGATGGTGTAAAAGGGGGAAGAGATGAAACGGGAAGAGGAAACTTCGCCTCTTAAAGCCCACATAAAGCTGCCTGAACGATGCATACTCCCTTATCCTTCTCAAAGAAAGAGAAAGAAGGAGAGTAACAGGTGTTTGTATATGGCAGCTGCTGGGCTAAATAGATGTATTAGGGTCGCTATGAAATCCGAGAAAGGTATCCCTGAATTGAATAATTCCAGGTCTCCGTCACACATCCTCCGTTGAGGATGTGTGACGATGGTTGAAGGGTGTGTGACGGTGATTGAACAATGTGTGACAGTGGTTGAAGGATATGTGACGGTGGTCGTGGACACAACTTACCTGCAGCGTCACCCTGGACGTCCCAGGTCACAAGTGACCCGGGGACGAGCGTCACAACAGCCACAGGTGTAACACTGACCAGGGAAGCAGAAAGGAAGTCTTTTCACTTAGAAGAACTCGTAAAAGACTGATATGGAGGATGGTCGTTGAGGAGAGAGGGACGGCAACACCAGCGACTCTCTGACAACTGTAAAATGATCGTAAATCCAAGAGTGAAGATAACGAACGAACACATGACATACGTAAACATGGAAGACTACCCATAAAGTGGTGGTGGTGGTTGTAGTGTTGAACTAGAGGGGTGGTGGGGGTGGTGGTGTAGGTGGTAACTTTAGAAGGGGTATAGGAGACTGCTGTGGTGATGGTCGTGCTGATATAACGGTAGTTGGTGTTGTCCTCAAGCCTCCAGCAGCAACAGCCTGGTAGACCAGGCAAGCCCCAGACGAGCCTGGCCTATGGCCGGGCTCCGAGAGTAGCTAAACTCTCGAAACTCTTCAAAGGTAAAGGTATATCAAGCTAGAGAGACGCTGTCCTTGCCCATTTCCTCCGAGGCAATTACGGCCACCAAATAGGCATCGTGCTAATTAACCCAAAACTCGTACTTAAAGAAAAGACAATTTTCATCTAACATTATTAGCTCACAGCATGTGGTATAATGAACTCCATATGCCCACACTGACGATACACTCTTCCACACTACACTGACACACTGTGGTGCTAAAGTCAGGCAGACACCTAAAGTCAGTACCCGATTAGCCGGGTTGTAGCTCATAGCTCGTACGTTGGACTACGTGCGGCCAGCAGTAACAGCCTGGTTGATTAGGCCCTGATCCATCGGGAGGTCTGGACAAGGACTGGGCTGCGGGGGCGTTGACCCCTGGAACACCCTGCAGGTAGACCCCAGGCAGGTAGGGCCCTTGTAATGATATGTGAAGAAAGCAAAAGTCCCACGCTCTAAGCTGTGACTCTAACCTATTCTAACTCTCTAAGCTGTGACTCTAACCTATTCTAACTATCAACGGCCACTGCATTCACCTCAAGAGCCTCTGACACCACCGTTCTGCTGCAAGCTAGAATCAAAGCCACCAGGAGCATAAAGAACACTCAGCTCCGTTTAACTCAGTATTATGCAGGGTTGGAGTGCAAAGACATGGCCTTTCCGGACGCCGTCGTGTGATCACCAGAACCATTAAAAATTAATTTGAAACAGATAGGTTTGGGAAGAATGTCTTATCAACAAAGAGAAAGAGCCAGTGTCGCGGTGTTGTGGAAGCTTAACTTTTGCAAGGAATCAGTACCGGATGTCTTTTTCGATAAACTTCCTGTGAAGGAATGTTGATGAGGTTGATGACGGCGAATGGGGTGACGGTGCAGGGTAGTCCCAGGGCCGCATACTGCACTTCTTGCCCTCTGACCTGCCCTTCTCCCCCCAGCAGTGATAAACTCACCTTACGACGCTAGCGGGAAAGCAGCATTTACAACTCCCGGTAGGAGGGGACGGCCCCTGAAGAATAGGGAAGAGGGAAGTAACAAAGGTGTGCCACGGGCTCCCGACGGGGTCCAGATCCAACCAGCAGGTCAGGAAGAGAACAATGCCACGCCACAACCCGCTGGTTCACACGCTCTCACCACAGTCCTCACAAGACTATTCCAAGCTGAAGCCACAGTGATTATTTCAGCAACAAATATGACATCAGGCAGGAGGACTTGTGAAGGACTAACGACCTGAGTAATAACTTTTGAGATCCTTCATGGGGCCTCAAAGGTACCTTAACGAAAACCTGGAATAAGTGCTTGAAGTCGGGAATAGAACGCCACCAGCACTTGACACCTGTAAAAGGCAAGACGCTGACAGCGGGGAAGTAAACGGGGACCAAAGACCTGGAGAATGTGCAGAGAATATTAACTGCCCGCATATATTTAAACTATTAAGAGCGCTAGAAATCTCTCAAACAGTACCCCCTTAAGTGCAGGCGAGAAACACGTATCATAATTTACACCTGGACAATAGCAGATTGACTACAAATCAGCAGAGGAAGGCACGGTAGACTGTACGTAATAACATAGCGAAGAGCAAGGGCGGACTAAGTTTATTAAAAATACTAAGGGATACCTATTAGAATAAACAACTTCAAGATTTGTCAACGCCTTTGATACGAAAGCAACCATTGCTGAACAGCCAGACTGTGGTGGTAATCTGGCAGTGTTTACACTGGAGCCAGCAGCCTGTGTCAGAGAGCCCAGAACGACGGCTGGAAACCGTGGAAAAAAACTTCTTTCCAAAAAAAACCAATAAATTTGGTGAAACAGGAAAGCCTATGCGGTTAAAGGCTCGTTTGTGGTCGACACGATGATGACCTGAAAATCATGAATAACACAGTTGGTTGCGGTAGTGGGCGAGGTAGCGGTGGTGTGGGTTGAAAGGTTGTGATTGTGGTAGTAAGAGTGTTGTTGGTAAGTTGTGGTAGTGTTATTTTGGTATTTATGGTGATGGTGTGATGTTTATAGGGATTGGGGGGGGGGGTGAGAGATATGGAATATATGGAAAAAATGCAGTGAAAGTTAATGCCGCTGTGGGCACAGTAATAGAACATTGTATCAACATCCAGAAGATATTAGAAACACTGTTGAAACAGGTATGTGTCCTGAGGCTTTGTGGTGGTGGTGACGGTGTTGTGGGGGTGGTCCAGTAGTGTGTGTGGGCAGGTTGGTCCAGCGGTGGTGGTACAGTAGTGTGTGTGGGCAGGTTGGTCCAGCGGTGGTGGTCCAGTAGTGTGTGCTGGCAGGTTGGTCCAGCGGTGGTGGTACAGTAGTGTGTGTGGGCAGGTTGGTCCAGCGGTGGTGGTACAGTAGTGTGTGTTGGCAGATTGGTCCAACGGTGGTGGTAAAGTAGTGTGTGTTGGCAGGGTGGTCCAGCGGTGGTGGTACAGTAGTGTGTGTTGGCAGGTTGGTCCAACGGTGGTGGTACAGTAGTGTGTGTGCTGGCAGGTTGGTCCAGCGGTGGTGGTACAGGAGTGTGTGTGTGTTGGCAGGTTGGTCCAGCGGTGGTGGTACAGTAGTGTGTGCTGGCAGGTTGGTCCAGCGGTGGTGGTACAGTAGTGTGTGCTGGCAGGTTGGTCCAGCGGTGGTGGTACAGTAGTGTGTGCTGGCAGGTTGGTCCAGCGGTGGTGGTACAGTAGTGTGTGCTGGCAGGTTGGTCCAGCGGTGGTGGTACAGTAGTGTGTGCTGGCAGGTTGGTCCAGCGGTGGTGGTACAGTAGTGCGTGTGCTGGCAGGTTGGTCCAGCGGTGGTGGTACAGTAGTGTGTGCTGGCAGGTTGGTCCAGCGGTGGTGGTACAGTAGTGTGTGTGGCAGGTTGGTCCAGCGGTGGTGGTAAAGTAGTGTGTGTGGCAGGTTGGTCCAGCGGTGGTGGTACAGTAGTGGTGCTGGCAGGTTGGTCCAGCGGTGGTGGTACAGTAGTGTGCTGGCAGGTTGGTCCAGCGGTGGTGGTACAGTAGGTGTGCTGGCAGGTTGGTCCAGCGGTGGTGGTACAGTAGTGTGTCTGGCAGGTTGGTCCAGCGGTGGTGGTACAGTAGTGTGTGCTGGCAGGTTGGTCCAGCGGTGGTGGTACAGTAGTGTGTGTGGCAGGTTGGTCCAGCGGTGGTGGTACAGTAGTGTGCTGGCAGGTTGGTCCAGCGGTGGTGGTACAGTAGTGTGCTGGCAGGTTGGTCCAGCGGTGGTGGTACAGTAGTGTGTGTGGCAGGTTGGTCCAGCGGTGGTGGTACAGTAGTGTGTGGCAGGTTGGTCCAGCGGTGGTGGTACAGTAGTGTGGTGCTGGCAGGTTGGCTCCAGCGGTGGTGGTACAGTAGTGTGTGTGGCAGGTTGGTCCAGCGGTGGTGGTACAGTAGTGTGTGCTGGCAGGTTGGTCCAGCGGTGGTGGTACAGTAGTGTGTCTGGCAGGTTGGTCCAGCGGTGGGTACAGATGTGTGTGGCAGGTCTGGTCCAGCTGGTGGTACAGTCTGCTGCATTGGTCACGTTGACAGTGGTGCGACCAGTTGTCCACCCATGTCATTTCAGGGTCCACTTGCTACATACTGCGCAGTTGTCACTCCGCTAGCTGAGGCCACCAGGTCGTATACGTTCTCCTCACCACCCCCACCATGTCTTCACTCCCTCACCACCCCACCATGTCTTCACTCCCTCACCACCCCACCATGTCTTCACTCCCTCACCACCACCACCATGTCTTCACTCCCTCCCACCCCACCATGTCTTCACTCCCTCACCACCCCCACCATGTCTTCCTCCCTCCCACCCACCATGTCTTCACTCCTCACCACCCCACCATGTTCTCCTCACCACCCCCACCATGTCTTCTCCTCCCACCACCAGTTTCACCCCCACCCACATGTCTTCCTCCCCACCATGTCTTCACTCTCACCCACCATGTTCACTCCCTCACCACCCCACCATGTCTTCACTTCACCACCACCAGTTTCTCTCACCACCCACCATGTCTTACCTCACCACCCCACCATGTCTTCCTCTCCCACCCCACCTGTTTCACCTCACCACCACTGTCTTCACTCCTCACCACCTCACCATGTCTTCATCTCACCACCCCACCATGTCTTCCACCCACCATGTTTCCCCCACCATGTCTTTACATCCTCATGACCCACTAAGTACAAATATTCCTGTATCTGTTTTAGCTCCTGTATTTCTCCTGCCCTGAAAGAGGCCGTCAACACTGAACAATATTCCAAACGAGAGCTCACAAGCAATTTGAAAAGAGTCACCACTGGCACTATTTCCCTTGTTTGAAAGTTCTCGTTATCCACCCCGTCATCTTCCTGGTTGTCGTGACATTTGCCTTATTGTGTTCTTTGAAAGATAGTTCAGCCGACATGATTACTCACAGGTCTTTCACGTGTTCCTTTGGTTCTATTTAATGGTTTCTCTTGGGTTTTGTATAGTGTCGGTATCCCCATACTACTTACCTTTACCTTTGAGATACCGTTAATGAGTTCCTAGAGTCGTTCTACTCCCGAAGCCCGGCCATGAGCCAGGCTCGTCTGGTATTAGCCTGGTCAACTAGGCTGTTACTGTTGCTGCTGATACTAATAGTTCAACAGGTATATATATATAGAAACTTAGACAATTTCTTTCAACTTCAACAAACTAGTTCGTATGTAGGAATGTTGTCTTAACTCGGCAGGTGTCCCGTAGCTCGATTGGTAGCGCACTCAGCTCACACACTGAGGTCCGGGGTCGATTCCCGGTACGGGTAGAGACATTAGGTGTTTCCTTAATACACCTGCTGTCCCTGTTCACCTAGCAGTAAAAAGGGTACCTGGGTGTTAGTCGACTAGTGTGGGTTGCATCCTGGAGACAAAATTGACCTAATTTGCTCTGCATAACAAGGGTCTTTCTATGTAGTATGTCAGTGATGTCAGCTATGGTCTGTATACCTTGTACATGTACTGGTAGAAATAAAGATTATTAATTATATCGGGATATATGTTATTCTTATCCAACGTTATATACGATATAATTCTGTCCTACAATATACTGTATTCGACTATTCTGTATGGTAATATATTCACAGTTATCTTATATTTTAATGAATCTTGTTGATGTTACGAAGAAATCTTCAGAGTTAAAGTCTAAGAGAAATTCCAAGAAAAGAGCTCCAAATGACACCTATTAATGCAGTGGGCGGCGCCTCTTCCTTCTAGGTGTCGGGATAGTGGACTAGCACGTCCCCTATCCTGGCGTGGAAATGACTTCCAAGGGGGTGAAAGAGGGTGGTAAGCCTACACCGTCCGCTAAGACGAGAGTCCTACGTCAGAGAGGCTGAGTATGACCTTCATGGCATGGTGGGTGGGTTGGTGGGTGGGAAGATTAGCCTTGGTCCCACCCACTGACTCGACCGTCATCCCTAAACATTTTCACTGGAACGATAAAACTGAAGGGAAATCGTGTCTTAATTACTGCTGGCGGCGGCGGCGGCGGCGGCGAGGAAGGAAGGACTGTGTTGAGGTCTTTCTGGAGCAAATATTTTTTCATAGTTCTGAACAAATTTGGTTGCAACAGCAGTGTGCAGTTCGAGGTACATCGTACGAGCAAAATGAAGCAGTGTTTTTCCTGTTATATTTCAATCATACGAAATGTGCAACATTAATTAAATGATAGTTTTAGGCCTTTCAGGTTGCAGCCTACACTTTCTCAAGAGCTTGCAATGTTGCAAAAGGAATAAGGAGTCCGAGCAGGTATATCCATAAGGCCTAGAGCTATCATTCAACTCCCCCATGTGGTTGTTTTTGTATCTTTTATTTCTTGTCCGCGATTACTGTATTATATATCAATTAATAAAATCTGTCAGTCTGAGCTGGGAGACTTTAGGGTGCTTCAAGTCCCTCGAACTGCGCTCCAAGGAACGTACACGAGAAGATGCAACAAGCTACATGTGGGAATTTCTGGAGAGATTGATTCCAAACCTGAAATCCTTCCAGGTGAGTGCAAGAAGTCTGACAGATGTTGCAAAACATTTCCAATGAAAAGCAGGAGCGTGACGGGTAAGGTCGTTCTGCCAGTTCCTGATCAGCAAGGCTGTGTTGCATACGCTAGACTGCGTGCCGCTGGCACTAACAGCCTAGACGATCAGACCATTAACCAGAAGGCTTGGTCTCGGACCGTGCCGCGGGGGCCTGACCCCCGAAATTACTTACCAGAAGCCCAGTTGCACGGGGTCAGACAACGCTGTTGATACTGGTTACAGTAGCGCATCAGCATCACAGCCAAACCCTGGAACTGCCTGGACTAACCAGTAAAATTCTTCACTGAATAACTGAAAGATGGTGTCCGTAGATCCTCGTCCTTTTATGTGGCACATTCCTAAACCTAGCCAATCCTATTGACAATCTGATCAAGCCCTACAGTGCTCACAGAGCGCTAGCTCCCAACCCTTAAACCCGAGGAGGAGAGGGGAAAGCGTGCCCAGTCATCCAACTAGGAATCATAACATCGATTACCAAATACGATAGTAAACAAAAAAAATATAATTCTAACGTGATTCCTGCGACTCTCCCCGTGATTTCCTTTTCTTTTGATTATAATAACAATAATCCCCGTGATTTCCGCCTCATTCCAGGACCCGAATCGCCCATTCAAGGTTGGAATTTTCCTAATGGAACTCCCACAGGTCAGATAATGAGAGGAAGTTGATAATAAGGATCCTCGTATCAATTATAAGGATCTTCTACCAATGCTTCCACACCCATCCCTTTTACACCACTTAGAACACAGACAACAATGATGCAGAACTCCATTACAATAAAGCTATACAGTACCGACAAGATGGGAAATTAAACACACATGCAACACCTGGTATCATTATTTAGACGTATTGCCAATCAGTGGCTTTATCAGTCCTCTACAGACACGTTTTCAAATGCACAAATAACCCGCACATAGGTGAGAGGAGCTTACCACGACGTTTCGGTCCCACTCGGACCGAAACATCTTCGTAAGCTCCTCTCACCTAAGTACAGGTTATCTCTGTATTGTTCCAGTCACGATATTGTGCCTTTTTTGTTATTTAAGTTCGAATAAAGATAACCAGGTGTTCCACATGTGTTATTTCTATACATTTTTTTTTGTTTGGGGGGGGGGAACATAAGAACATGAAGATGGAGGAACACGGCAGAAGGCCTACTGGCTCATACAAGGCAGGTACTTATCAAAACCACCCTTACCCAAAACTACAGAAGAATTTACTCCCGTACCCACGACACCAATCAAACCAACGAAAACTAACAGGGAAATGGGTGTGTGAATATTTATCAGAAGAATTAATAAATGTATTCATCACAGAGGAGTTTGTGTATATTCTTCATAAGAATTATGTATGCATTATACAAGTGTATGGATATACTTTTGATATACCTTTGAAGAGTTTCGAGAGTTTCACTACTCTCTGAGCCCGGCCATGGGCCAGGCTCGTTTGGTATATATTACACATATTTAATGTAAATCTCGACCCCTTGAAGCGTAGGTCCAGGAGATAGTGCTCAACCCTTGCCGAATAAATCAAAATCTAATTTGAAACTAATTCGGGTGAGTGACCTAGCCTAACATCCTGGCTGGCTCACGATCAACACAGATAATTAAATCAAAATAGCCAAATAAAAAGCAGCATTATTTTTCAATTACACCATCACACGAAGCAGTTCCAAGAAGACAGCAGAGTCCATCACACTAGTTCAGTGGTTAGAGCATCTGACTAGACCTACAAATCTCATGTTCGATCCCTGAGCTGGTAAAAACGTTGCCTGTTGTCCCTGTATACACAATAGGTACCTGGGCACAAACAACCCTCACATAGAAGCTGACGACGACGCTTCGGTCCGACTTGGATCAATTACAAAGGCACACTCTTTCCTATGTGCTGGTTATTTGCATATTGTTCCAGTCAAGGTATTGTGCCTTTTTGTTCTCTAGGTATCAGGGCACTAGTCAACTGTTGTGGGTCGCATCCTGCAGGGTAATCCACTTCAAATAACTCTGGGCTTTTAGATGAATGAATATTGCATAATGGCTCTAAAACAGTCGGATTCCCTTGAAAAAATAGGAAACGGATAAATTATTTTCTCTGCCACAAACATTTTACCTCATTCTTGCTAGTTTGACGATCAAAGCAAAAAAACTATCAGAATGGAGAGGCAAGACGAGCCTCGCTCAGCCAGGAAAACCGGGGAGGGCCACGGTATTTAAGACGGATTCAGTGTGGTGCTTTGTTAAGAGGAACGGGCAGATTGAGCCTAATTCTGGATACATCCTCATTACTGCATATTAGAGCCCTGGCCTCGCCACTGCTACGACCAGCCAAACATCACTCACAACGACACATACTGCGCATAATTAATAGCTCTGTGCCCAGATATCATCAGCTGGAGCGCAGTTGCTTCTCGGGGTTGTCTAGTTATTAAACCATGCCTTCTGACTCTTCTCCTTTCCCACCCATATTGTCCGTCCATCCGTCCGTCCATCCGTCCGTCCATCCATCCATCCATCCGTCCGTCCGTCCATCCATCCATCCATCCGTCCGTCCGTCCATCCATCCATCCATCCATCCATCCGTCCATCCGTCCATCCATCCATCCATCCCTCCATCCCTCCTCCCTCCCTCCCTCCCTCCCTCCCTCCCTCCCTCCCTCCCTCCCTCTCTCTCTCTCTCTCTCTCTCTCTCTCTCTCTCTCTCTCTCTCTCTCTCTCTCTCTCTCTCTCTCTCTCTCTCTCTCTCTCCCAAACAGCCCGGCCCTCGGCCTGGCTTGTCTGGAGGTGAGAAGAGAGGCAAAGGGAGTGTACTGGAGGAAGACTCAAGGTGGGCGAGGCTAGCACATTGGGTCATATTGGGTGTTATCCAGTGCCGCTGTTTCAGTGTTTGAGGGGGTTCAGCAGACTATATTAAATTACTGAGAAGAATGGGATGGGAAAAGCACAAACACAAGCTACAGACACGTAGGGGGAAGATAAATAAGTAGCTGCTGGAGTTCAATCCTACACAGTAAGCGTAAGGTCATGCAATTTGGGCGTAAGGAAAGACGACAGCGTATTCTGGTGATCTGTCCAGAAGAGAAAAACAACAATATCATAGAAGGAAAAGATCTCAGGGTGAGCATCACATCAAACATATCGCCGTAAACGTACGACATCGGCACTTTGGGCTAGTTATGAAAACCTCACAACAGCTTTTAGGAATCGCAATAAAAAATTCTCTAGAACTGTACACACCATGTAAGACAAATTATGAAATGCAAAGCCTAGCTAGATTCACGAGACACTAGACACACGAGACACCAGACACACGAGACACGAGACACACGAGACACTAGACACCAGACACACGAGACACCAGACGCACTAGACACACCAAGTTCAACACAAGCCCGGCTGCTCCGTTACTAACTTTAGAAACATATCCAGTTCTCTTGAAGACATCCAGAGGTCAATTGGCAATCCCCCGTATTCATGTCTACCAACCAACAGTACATACACACTAATAATAAGAATTTGAAGACCAGATAAGGACAAATTATTTGAGAAGCAAGGAAAATGAACAAGAGAACACAGAATCCAAAAATACAGAAAAGTTAGAGGAAAATAAGGAAGAATAATTAACAATCAAAGAGAAAAGGAGAAAATTAATGAATTGAATATGGAAGTAGTAAAGGAATAATTTACATATGGGTTGAGCACTTAATAATAATAATGATTCACAAATATTTTTAAAGTATTATAGAGCTGAAGATGCTTACGTAAGAGGGAGGGCCAAGAACTGATCTCGTCGTATACAAGTCTGTGGCTGCATCCTCATTTCCTCAGAGAAGAAAATATACTTTTTTTATGGAAATCCGAGTGCCTTATTACGAAATGAGATTCACTCGTAACTTAAAGAAGAAAAATGCGAAGGCAAGAGTTTAAAGGGTAATGTTTTATCTGTTGTGAATGTAAGATATATATATATATATATATATATATATATATATAATTTATTGTGTGTGTGAAAGACAAATCCTTAATGCAATTAATAAGTGTTAAAAGATAATATTACAGCTGAATAGGTTCTAAAGGTATTAATATCCTCGTTGGAGTTATATGCAAAACAGTTTCCAAAACGGGCAGGTGAGTGACTGCAGCATTTTCCTTCAACAACGCGAATCTAAAGACCAACCCGCGTCTTGCCCAACCAAAAAATAGTGAACAGAGAATTTAATCATTGTTTTTTTTTTCTTTCCTCCTCCTCCTCCGCAGGATAATAAAAAAAAATAGACGAAAGATCTACTATCCTCAATTCTTTTCATATTTAATTAACCTTTAGTTTGATCCTGGGTGAAGGATTTGTTCTTGAAATTTTGTGTTGGGCGTTGGGGTTCTACAGGGGAGGTGGAGTCAAGTGTTTATGTTCGCTCTAAGTGGAAAGTGTAAGGGAATTTTTTTTTTTTAAATTAGAGATCCGCATTAACTAATTTTTTTCTGGTCCTGGGGAAGAGAGGACAAGTATTATTAAGTATATAAACTCTTAAAGAGAAACGTAGGTAGAAGTTTGCAAGATTAACGTGGTACCGGTTAGAAAATGTTATCTTGCAATAAGGATATGTTATACTTACTATATTTGCCTAAGTACCAGTGAACTGTTATCTAGAATACCTGTATTACAGGTATTCTAGATAACAGTTGACAAGTTAAATGTGTTCCTTAACTAAATTAAAATAACGCCGACTACAAAAATCCAGAATGTAAACACCGAGTCATGGCTAGACTTCCATTAAAGGCAGGAAATTTATCTTAAATTATGTTCAGTCTAAAATCCCCATGAAGACTTGTTATTGGACGTTCTCATGAGATGGACACACACACACACACACACACACACACACACACACACACACGTGTATGTGTGTATGATAAAGCACATGGAGCGGGAAGAGTGACCTAGTAGCGACTAGTGAAGAGGCGGCTCCAGGAGCTGTGACTCGACCCCTGCAACCACAACTAGGTGAGTAACACACACACACGCTTATGAATCAAATACATTCTCATGAGATGCATTCTGAAAAGACAGACAAGACGCACCATAATCATATATACATTCCAATGAGAGAAACGTATTCTCATGAATCACTCATGAGACAGGAACACACATTCTCAATTGATAGGCAAAGATATTCTCATATACCTTCGAAGGGTTTCGAGAGTTGTCCTACTCCCGCAGCCCGGACCTGGGGCAATCTTTCTCCTAGGAAAGATTCAGACATACCATAACAAAGCCTAAAGCATAGGAATGAGCAGCTTGTCTATAATAATACGTTTAGGAAGTTCATGTCAGATCATAACTATTGCAGCTGCCAAGCTTCTTAATTCTAAAGAAATGGTCTACGAGAAAAATCTGGCCTCAGCCCAGATTTGAAGTTTACAAGTCAATTCCACGGGTTATTTTTCCCCCGTGCCCAAGTCCTAGACCTCCTTATGAATGACCTGATCAATGAGGCAGTTAGTGCTGCTGAACAAACCCGTGATTCTAAGATAAAATGTTTTAATTCTAATATTTTAACTGCAATGTCTGGCCTGACCGTCTACGCCAGGGTCGTCAGGTGTACTCGCCAGCATAACTGGTTCCTGCCCTTTTGAGCCCAATCAGGAATGCTGTTAAAACTGTTTGTATGATTTACCTTTACGACCTCCACATCCAGTTCAGTCCACTTACCAAGCTGCCCCCGTGACTGGACAAGTACCTCTTAATATCCCTTGCTGAAGAACAAACAGGCACAATACCGTGACGGGAACAATACACAAATAACCCGCATAATGTGATTGGTTAACGCTCCAACTCTGACCGAAACGTCGTCGTAAGTTTCTTTCCATCCCTTGCTTCTTGTCAGGAACAATGGTGGCCCTACCACAGATCCTTGGAAAATTCCACTCGTTACCTTCCATCTTGACACCGACTTTCGTATCTAATGGAATACTTGACCACTCATACTTGCTTGCTCTTTTAGACTTGTGGGGGACAATTCTAAATACTATTTTCCAATGCATAAAAGATCCCATTCATTAATTTCTTGTCTCTTATGCTTCACTTTAACCCCCCAATAAGCCAGTAGATCCATCAAGCTGGGTCTTCTGTCACTGTTTATGTTGGTTTCATGGGACGAAACTCCTCTCCAGGTGTACCAACAACCTCCTGACAATCTTCTCAATTACTTTGAACAGGGATGCATGTCACTGATATCAGTCGTTCCTGGCTTTTATGTTTATTGCCCTCTTTTCTCCAGTGTGTGTGTGGGGGGGGGGAGGATGGGTAAGAAAGGAAAAGGGTCCAGACAAAGACCTAGCCTCATCCCAATAAAGCAGAGCCTCCTGCCACATTAATAACCAATAGCCTATTGTGAGAACATTTTACTGGCTGTGAATTTCAAGTCACGTGAGTCATGAGTGTCTTCGTTAAAGAAAACTAAGAAAGCAGTGATAATATTTTGCAAGCAAATTCACTATTCATCACTTTCTAATATTACTAATAATAGATTTAATTTATATAAGAGTCACTGTCGTAGTTCTTGATGAGGAATAAGCTTCGGTAATCCCATACATTAGCGTACACTGTAGAATGCTTCTCTCTGCCAGCATAAATATGCTATTTTCTCTCAATGCGATATCAGGGAGGCGTCGTTCTCTCCCTAGACACATCAGTATGGTTTGTATCTTGTGAATTCGGGGCTTGAAAGTGACGCCATCTCAATGTTTACCTGCCGGGTGGCCATACCGCCTGATTCCGCCCCGCCCAGCGTCCCCAACACACTTCTCCCTCTCTGTACACTTCTTCCACTTCATCCAGTCTCACATGACCCCACGTCTCTCTAACACCTGCCTCCGTGCAGACATGCCTTCCCAACACCTGTCCCTGTGCACCCACACTTACCACATTACCCGTCTAGCAACGCATTCAAAACATCCATCTCCCTTGCAATAATGTCTCCAAAACATCCATCCCCCTTGCAATAATGTCTCCAAAACATCCAAACCAAACACCCACGCCTCCCATTTTCCATTCACATCACTCGCACCTTCCCGAT
Source organism: Cherax destructor (assembly GCA_009830355.1). Classification (NCBI taxonomy): domain Eukaryota; kingdom Metazoa; phylum Arthropoda; class Malacostraca; order Decapoda; family Parastacidae; genus Cherax; species Cherax destructor. Next base: position 993,224 of record WNWK01000007.1, read on the forward strand.
ATCCGTTCTCAAGCACATAAGAACATAAAGAAGGTACTGCAGCAGACCTACTGGCCCGTACTTGGCAGATCCTTCTCAAACCCAAACCAACTAAAAAAACATTCGGCCAACCCACAACATCCCAACATAGGTCCACATCTCCCGCACATTCCCAACATACCTGTCACCGGTTTCGTAGCCCAGCCTAAAACCAGGCATTTCCACAACCGTCCATGCACCCAGGCTGTTTGCAGGCATCGCCTCGCTCCTGACACCCTTCACACACCTAACCTTCCCAACCTATACAACTGTGTACATACATTCCAATCAAACCAGATCATTTTGCCACTCACACGCTACCAAATATTTTCCCAGCTTTCTACTACCACTACTACTTCTACTACCACTACTACTTCTACTACCACTACTACTACTATTTCCACTACCAGCATTACCACTGCCTCTTTTTCTTCCTCTCTTTGTCCCGTCCCTGTCCTCGCCTTTACATACTGGCTCACTCACTCTTCTATGAGTGTGACTTGTGAATGGTTCAAGTCGGACCGAAACGTCGTCATAAGCTTTTCTCTGTGCCTTTTTGTTCTTTGTTAAGTTCACAACTGAACGGTCACGGGTTTGAACCCCGAACCGGTGAATCTTGTGTGCACTTTTCCTTACACCGCTGCTGCTGGTGTCCACCTAGTAGTAAAACTGTGTACCTCTTTGTTAGTCGACTATTTTGGGCAGCATTCTGGACAAAATTACTATAGGTGTGACAGCAATTTTAATTCCTGTGATTTACTAGAAAAAGCTCAATGCAGTAGACAAAGTCCACTGTATTGAGTTTGCTAGCAAACAAAGCTTCCTCTGAACGTGTTTGCTGAGACTTTATCCTCTTTTCTGTTACATTGCAAGCTTCTGATGATGTGTTCATTGCAATACGAAAGGCCTAGAGCTATCATTCAACTCCCCCCGTGGTTTTGTGTATATATATATATATATATATATATATATATATATATATATATATATATATATATACACAAACACACAGCTCATCCGCAAACTTTCCCTCCATAGCAAAAGTTATTCCATAGTATTTATCTTTGCGTCTGTCCAGGTTTCCTTGTCGTAAACCTCAGCGAGAAGCACTTGAGATGCTGGAGGAGCCTGGCCAGGTCATGACCCCGCTGACCATTGCCACACACACACACACACACACACACACACAGCTCCCTCCAGGCCACACACTCAACACCATTAACGTAAGAGTCATTAACATTCACTGTCACTGGTCACACCATCAACAGCGTCATTACAATCAATCAAAACCGCCGCCTCTTTTTCGCTCATGTCCCCATCACCATAGCCTGGGTTAACGTTGTTGTTATGACCACTAATGCCATCACACATACACACACACATACACACACACACACACACATACACACACACATACACACACACATACACAGAAGGGTGGGTTGACTGCATTTTCTTGGACTGCAGGAAGGCCTTTGACACAGTTCCTCACATGAGATTAGTAAAAAAGATGGAAGACCAAGCGTGTATAACAGGAAGGGCACTGGAATGGATCAGGGAATACCTCACAGGGAGGCAACAACGGGTCATGGTGCGTGATGAGGTATCACAGTGGGCGCCTGTGACGAGTGGTGTACCGCAGGGGTCAGTCCTAGGACCAGTGCTATTCTTGCTATATGTGAATGACATGACGGATGGGATAGACTCAGAAGTGTCTCTTTTCGCAGATGATGTGAAATTAATGAGGAGAATCACATCGGATGAAGACCAAGCAGGACTTCAAAGTGACCTGGACAAGCTTGACATCTGGTCTAGCAACTGGCTTCTCGAATTTAACCCCACCAAATGCAAAGTCATGAAGATCGGAGAAGGGCAAAGAAGACCGCTGACAGAGTACAGGCTAGGTGGACAAAGGCTACAAACCTCATCAAAGGAGAAAGACCTTGGGGTGAGTATAACACCAAGCACGTCTCCGGAAGCACACATAAACCAGATAACCGCGGCAGCATATGGGCGACTGGCAAACCTAAGATTAGCGTTCCGTTACCTTAACAAGGAATCGTTCAAGACACTGTATACCGTATACGTCAGGCCCATACTAGAGTATGCAGCACCAGTCTGGAACCCACACCTGGTCAAGCACGTCAAGAAACTAGAGAAAGTGCAAGGTTTGCGACAAGGTTAGTTCCACAACTCGGGGGTCTGTCTTATGAAGAAAGGTTGAGGAAATAGGACTAACAACACTGGAGGAAGAAGGGTCAGAGGAGACATGATAACGACATACAAAATACTGCGGGAATTGACAAGGTAGATAGTGACAGGTTGTTTCAGAGAGGGAACACAGAAACAAGGGGACACAACTGGAAGCTGAAGACTCAGATGAGTCAAAGGGATGTCAGGAAACATTTCTTCAGCCACAGAGTAGTCAGGAAGTGGAATGGACTAGAGAAAGATATAGTGGAGGCAGGAACCATACATAGTTTTAAGACAAGGTATGATAAAGCTCATGGAGCAGGGAGAGCAGAGACCCAGTAGCAGACAGCGAAGAGGCGGGGCCAGGAGCTGAGTCTCGACCCCTGCAACCACAATTAGGTGAGTACACACACATACACACACACACACACACATACACACACACACACACACACCATAATAATCACCGTGAACTACATCCTGTTACCACAGCTCAAACCACTAGTCAGGTTCTATCTAGGTTCTTTACACAAAGATACACCAATGGTTACCCGTACCTCCTGTTGTAGGGGTTCGGCTCACAACAGGAAGAATCTTAGTTAAATTTCCGGGCGAATAGAGACAAGAGCAAGTCTTCAAACACCTGCTGCCACTGTTGACCTAACAGGAGTAAATCGACTGTTGTGGGTTGCTTCCTGGGTAAGACTACGCACTTCACCAGCGGAGATCAAACCACACCGCTTGCCTTTCATGGGTTATCCTGGATTAATCCTATGGAATTAATCTAAATTCCAATGTCATCTCGACATTTGCCCTTGTTCAAGGCGTTCCAGGATTTCGCAGCATTGGTGATAAACAGCAGTCCAAGCCTAATGTATTTTCAGTTCAGCTCTTCCATTTCCAGCCTTCTCTCTTTATTTGCTCTATCCTCGTTCCAGACTTTCCTTTTTCCTCCCATTTTCCTTACCCCCTCTGTCTCCTGTCTGTTCCCACTTCTCTCTCTCCTCGTACCTCTGCTCCTGCTATCCAATTATCTATTTTATTTCTGCAATATAAAAGCAGATTACAAAACCGACAAGCAGTTGAATAAGAGACTCCTGCAACACTAGGAGTGTTACTAGGTAGACCACTTCTGTAGGCCGAGGGACTGATTACCTCAAATATCATAATCTTCACATCCTCCACCGCATTTCTCTGCACTGGAATGATAAAAGCCATTGATTACTGTGAAGCTTCCCTATGAGTCTTCATTCTTGCACTCCGAATACCAGATGAAGTCACTTGGTTAAGTTGGATGCCATAGACGGTGTGGAGACGTCACAACTTCCTGGCACACCTCCAGAGGAAGCTGGGACTCTGGCGAGGTGTCCTACCGTTGCCATAGACACCTGAAGTTGTCATGGCAACAGTTCGGAGCATTTACCTGGACTGAGGGGAAAACAAGGGAACGATGGGACGCTCTCAAGGTGTTCGGAGACGGAAGCGAATGCGCAGTTACCCGTCTTTTGTTTATTCATCTCATTAGATCTGACTGTCTCATGTCCGATTCCTGTCCAGTTTAAGCTAATTCAGCTACAGTCGCTCATATAACATTATATCTCAGTCTACGGCAGGATTCGAACCTGTGTACTGTGTACTTTGATGCAGAGTGCACAGATTCGAATCCTGCTGTGGACTAGGAGATAAAGTTTGTAAATAATTTCGCATGTTTGCGAATTGTTAAGTGTGTGTGTGTGTGTGTGTGTGTGTGTGTACTCACCTAATTGTGGTTGCAGGGGTCGAGACTAGTTGTGTGTGTGTGTGTTTTTGTATATATATATATATATATATATATATATATATATATATATATATATATATATATATATATATATATATATATATATAAAGCCTTGAAGATACAGCCTACACACAGAAATCCTCTCCGTGTGAAAGCGAGACAGACGGTGCAAAAGCATCTCCAATAAAAATCAGAGGCGCAATGAGCACGCTTCACTCTGCACATGACCGTGCCATCACGGCCTCCAGGAGAAATCTTTTCAAAGAAAGAAACCGCTTCTGTCGGGAGAAACACAAACCTGATACACTCACCCAGACATCACAGCTTGCTCGTGCACAGCCTCAGGCACCCACACAAATGGAGCAGTAGATGAAAGGTTGAATATTATCAGTTATTTCTTTTGAAGAAATGTTTTATGTGCTCTAAGAATGGTTGCCAGTGCTGAGGAATGCCTTGGCAGAGTCTCTGGTATCACATCAACATTCTGTTTATCTCAAAGTGGCCCTTAAATCTTGCTAAGATGATCATTAGGCAGCGAGGGGAGGGTTCACTTAATCTCTCTGTTTATACTCATGTTCCCCAAGATCATCGCTTCCTCAGCCTAGTTTGAGAAAGGAAATATTTCAGGAATAAGAACCAAAATACTATATTAATGGTTATAATCATCATAATGATTTTTTAAGAGGTGGAGGGGTAAGCCAGCGGAAGGCCTCGCTCACATGACCAAAAGCTCCAGCTGTGGGTCATTATTACTATTCTGTTTCCAAAAGGAAGCATAGAATAGTAATAACCCACACAGACATAGAAACTATGCAGATTAACTGATCTGTATTTATTTTTCAACCCCCTTCTGGGATCCTCTTCAGCAGATGTTATATTACGTGTTTTTTTTTTTTTGAGGGGGGGGGGAAGATCAGCAATCCTTACAGACTGCAAAACAAGATTCCATTTGATAAATTACACACATATGCAACACTTGGGTATCTTTAATGAGGAAACGTTCATCAGTCCATACCAAGAAGAAACGTGAAGAACAGGAGTAGTTTGAGGTAATCAGTCCCTCAACCTGTGTCTAATTTATCAACTTGTCGGTTCTCTGAGAGTTTCATTTAAGATTCCATTTCACACTCGTACGTCTTTGATATACCTTTGATGAGTTTCGAGTCTCTCGCCACACACTCGGAGCCCGGCCATGGGCCAGGCTCGTCTGGTGCTAGCCTGGTCAACCAGGCTGTTGCTGCCGGAGGCCCGCTGCCCCTTATGTACAGTTCAGGACATTTTTTAAGAGGAAACGTTTCGCCACGAATCACATCTCCAGACCACCCTTGGTGTTGCATATTGTTGTTAATTAAAGAAACTATCGTATTTTAAAGATGGCACCTGACGTGTGGGGTAGTGGTAGGACGGTGAGAATTAGAGGGTGGAGGTTTGTGTACTTGTTTGTAGGTATTATGGGTAAGCTGGGATGAGAGTCGGGAGGAAGAGAAGCAGTTCTGTCAACACCGAGGAGTTTCTAGAGTTGTCGGTCTTCTAAGTCTTTCAGGGGTTACTAAATACTCCTCTAGATGGGGCTTCTTCACGGGACGCACTACTCTGCGTCTTTTGTTGATGTAACTCATCAGTTGTGAAGAATTAGACACGTACATTTGATGAGTTTCGAGAATTTTACTACTCTCGGAGCCCAGCCATGGCCCCGGCCATATGCAACATCATCTAGGTATCTTTATTTGTAGACGTTTCGCCAACCAGTGGCTTTATCAGCATGAGCACATAATGTGAAGAATGTAGAATTATATACAAAAGATGAGGTAATTAGTCCAAGGCTGAGGAACTGATTACCTCATATTTTGTATATAATTCTGCATTCTTCACATCATGACCTTCTACTGATGAAGACATTAGAGGGCGAAACGTCTACAATAAGGATACCCAGATGTACATGTGTCTAATTCTTCATCTTGTTGGTATTTTATACCATTCATGTACATCCTCATTCATCTGTACTTCCTGGGAAGTACAGATGAATTCCTTTCTCCATCTGTATCTTAAATTGATTTCACGCCGTCAGGAGACAGCCGTCACGTGACTCCATGACTCATGAATACGTAATAACACGATAGCAAGCAAATTACGGAAAGAGTGGGGGGGTCTTGAACCCATTAGACTGAGTTTTAAGAATCACCTGCCATGGGTTCAAGGCCTCCCTCCCCACTCATTCCTGGATTTGTTAAGTGACTTTCGTGATTATTTTGCGCATTCAGCTTCTACTGCTACTCACCTCCAGCCTATTGTTGTTGTTTCTGTATTGTATTGTTAAAGCCTCCTGACGGGCGAAACGTTTCCATAATAAAGTTGCTAACGTTGCATAAATATCTCATTTACTGACTTTGATAATCAGGTCAGTGACCTGACTCGTAACCAGGTATGTGACAATTCAGTGACCTGACTCGTAACCAGGTATGTGACAATTCAGTGACCTGACTCGTAACCAGGTCAGAGCTAAAATATACACCGACTTAATTAATATCTAAACAATGCAGGATCTTAACCATCACCTTTGATATACCTTTTGAGAGTTTCGAGAGTTTTTCTACTCCCGGAGCCCTGGCCTGGGGCCAGGCTCGTCTGGTCACCCAGGCTGTTTCTGCTGGCGGCCCGCTAGCCCACATATCCAGTTCCCTCTTGAAGACCTCTACATCTCCGTCGCTTTTTTACAAGTAAATAAAAACGAAATGTGAATCAAATTTTTTTCACGACTTTCAAACGATTAATACTACTTAGTGCCGCCTTCCTTAGGTCACTGCCAAGAGTGCCAAAGTATTTAGTGAAAGAAAGTATTATCGTACCAGTGTGTGTGTGTGTGAGAGCTCATCTATTTCTGTTTTGGGGTTAAGTCTTTGATTCTGGCTCCAGTTAATTTGGTTTACATACTCTTAAGCCCCATCATACCTAATCTTATAGCTGTGTATAGAGTCTGCCTGTATCTGTACATCTAGTTTGTTACACTTAAAACCCTGAGAGACACTTTCTCTATGTACTCTATTTGTATTCACCTATTTGTGGTTCCAGGGGTCGATTCATAGCTCCTGGCCCCGCCTCTTCGCTAGTCGTCGCTACTAGGTCCACTCTCTGCTCCAGGAGCCTTATCATATCTCGTGTGTGTGTGTGTGTGTGTGTGTGTGTGTGTGTGTGTGTGTGTGTGTGTGTGTGTGTGTGTGTGTGTAAGGAGCTGAGACAGTTGCTTTATTACTGCGTCGTCGTTCCCTTTGTTCCCTGACCTGACCCTTGTGACCGTCCAAGAGTTCCTGCTGCTGCTGCTGCTGCTGTCGACTGCTGCTGCTCTAGCTGTTGTGGCTTGTTCCTGCTTCACCTGCTGTGAACTGTTCCTTCTCTAGACACTGTCTCCTGTTCCTTTTCCAGCTGCTGTAGGTATGTTTTATTCTGCTGCTTCTGTAGTGGGTTCCTGTTCCAGCTGCTGTAGCCTGTTCCACTTTCCATAATCTATTCCTGCTCCATCTAATATAACCTGTTCCTGTTCCATCTGATATAACCTGTTCCTGCTCCATCTAATATAACCTGTTCCTGTTCCATCTGATATAACCTGTTCCTGTTCCATCTAATATAACCTGTTCCTGTTCCATCTGATATAACCTGTTCCTGTTCCATCTATTATAGCCTGTTGCTGTTCCATCTGTTATAACCTGTTGCTGTTCCATCTGTTATAACCTGTTGCTGTTCCATCTGTTATAGCCTGTTGCTGTTCCAGCTGCTGTACCTCTTCCTGCAGCTGCTATGATCACTAGTTTATATTATTCGTTACATTATACCAAATGTAGATAATTTATATAATTTATATTGAATACTATTTACATTACACTGGGCCGCGGGGGTCAACGACCCCGCGGCCCAGTCCTTGAAAAGGCCTTGCAGTGGGTGAGGGCCCGATCAACCAGGCTGTTACTGCTGGCCGGATGATCAGGCGCTGACGTTCTTTTTTTTTTTTATCTTGTCAGTTCATTTTCCAGAATTTCTTTAACAGAATCTTGCTCTCGTTGCTGTTGTGGTATGTGCTGCTGTTGCTTCTGTTGTGACGCACTTCTGTTGCTTGTGACGCACTTCTGTTGCTTGTGACGCACTTATGTTGCTTGTGACGCACTTATGTTGCTTGTGACGCACTTCTGTTGCTTGTGAAGCACTTCTGTTGCTTGTGACGCACTTCTGTTGCTTGTGAAGCACTTCTGTTGCTTGTGAAGCACTTCTGTTGCTTGTGACGCACTTCTGTTGCTTGTGAAGCACTTCTGTTGCTTGTGACGCACTTCTGTTGCTTGTGAAGCACTTCTGTTGCTTTTGACGCACTTCTGTTGCCTCTCTTTATACCTAATTAATGTTAATTAGAGTCTTCTAGATAGTAACCTTTGTGCTTCTGTGGATCCTTCACCGTGTACAGTGTTCACAGGGAGGTCCCTACCACCGTGTGCAGTGTTCACAGGGAGGTCCCTACCACCGTGTGCAGTGTTCACAGGGAGGTCCCTACCACCGTGTACAGTGTTCACAGGGAGGTCCCTACCACCGTGTGCAGTGTTCACAGGGAGGTCCCTACCACCGTGTGCAGTGTTCACAGGGAGGTCCCTACCACCGTGTGCAGTGTTCACAGGGAGGTCCCTACCACCGTGTGCAGTGTTCACAGGGAGGTCCCTACCACCGTGTACAGTGTTCACAGGGAGGTCCCTACCACCGTGTGCAGTGTTCACAGGGAGGTCCCTACCACCGTGTACAGTGTTCACAGGGAGGTCCCTACCACCGTGTACAGTGTTCACAGGGAGGTCCCTACCACCGTGTACAGGTTAGGTCCTACCACAGTGTTCGGAGGTCCCTACCACCGTGTACAGTGTTCACAGGGAGGTCCCTACCACCGTGTGCAGTGTTCACAGGGAGGTCCCTACCACCGTGTACAGTGTTCACAGGGAGGTCCCTACCACCGTGTACAGTGTTCACAGGAGGTCCCTACCACCGTGTACAGTGTTCACAGGGAGGTCCCTACCACCGTGTCAGTGTTCACAGGGAGGTCCCTACCACCGTGTGCAGTGTTCACAGGGAGGTCCCTACCACCGTGTGCAGTGTTCACAGGGAGGTCCCTACCACCGTGTGCAGTGTTCACAGGGAGGTCCCTACCACCGTGTACAGTGTTCACAGGGAGGTCCCTACCACCGTGTACAGTGTTCACAGGGAGGTCCCTACCACCGTGTACAGTGTTCACAGGGAGGTCCCTACCACCGTGTGCAGTGTTCACAGGGAGGTCCCTACCACCGTGTGCAGTGTTCACAGGGAGGTCCCTACCACCTGTGCAGTGTTCACAGGGAGGTCCCTACCACCATGTACAGTGTTCACAGGGAGGTCCCTACCACCGTGTACAGTGTTCACAGGAGGTCCCTACCACCGTGTACAGTGTTCACAGGAGGTCCCTACCACCGTGTACAGTGTTCACAGGAGGTCCCTACCACCGTGTGCAGTGTTCACAGGGAGGTCCCTACCACCGTGTGCAGTGTTCACAGGGAGGTCCCTACCACCGTGTGCAGTGTTCACAGGGAGGTCCCTACCACCATGTACAGTGTTCACAGGGAGGTCCCTACCACCGTGTACAGTGTTCACAGGGAGGTCCCTACCACCGTGTACGGTGTTCACAGTAAGATTCCTACCACCGTGTTCCCCAGAGAGAATTCTCACGCCGTGTACAGTGTTTCCCCAGAGAGAATCCTCCTACCGTGTTCCCCAGAGAGGATTCTCCCACTGTGAATCCCAGAGAGGATTCTCCTCACCGTGAACCCCAGAGAGGATTCTCCTCACCGTGAACCCCAGAGAGGATTCTCCCACCGTGAACCTCAGAGAGGATTCTCCCACTGCGTACCGTGAACCCCAGGGAGGATCCTCCCACCGTGTAACTGTTTCCAAACGTGTAATTCAACGTGCTATTTCACCCCCGGGGATAATTTCCCCCAGTGTATGCTTATAATAAAGCAATTGCTACATCTATAATTCTCACACAATGCATCGCATAATGGCTTTCTGATGTTGTATCTAAGCCACGACGTCTTTACAAGGAGGGAGGGAAGGAGGAAGAGAGAGAGGGAGGGTGTAAAGGAGGGAGGGAGGAAGGGAGACAGAGAGAGAGAGAGAGAGAGAGAGAGAGAGAAGAGAGAGAGAGAGAGAGAGCGATGGTTAGTGCCTTACAAACCACTTCTTATCAAGCAGTGACACTATCGGGTAACATGATCAGCCCGGGTGTCAGGCGGGTCATGGCGTGTAGTTAGCGGGTCACCTCGCCACAGACCTGACCCACAATGCATGTCAATTACCCAGCGATCCCAGAGCCCCGGTTGATGGATCGGATACCGGGTGCAACTGTAGGCTCTGGAGCGGGTATCCGGGCTAGGCAGGTGGATTGGCAGGTGGATGGGCGGGTAGGTTGGTGAGGGCAGGTCCCCCCACCACCTCGGTACGCTACCCAGCCCCTAGCAAGGTGGGAGGGGTTGAGGGATGGGGGAGGGAGAGAGAAAGGTAAGGGAGTGGAGAGGGGTCGGGAAGTGGGGAGATAAGGGTTGAGGGAGAGGGGGTAGGGGGAGAGAGGGGGTTCAGTTAATGTCAGTAATTTACTACGGGTGGCATTGTTGGTTGGACTCACTGAACACGCCCCCAACCTCCCCCTCCCAAGACAGGGCGTACTCACCTTGTACTCGCCCGTTGGTGTTCGTAGGGGGTCGACTCATGGCTCCCGGTCCCGCCTCTCATATCTTTTCTATTGATTTTACTGACTTCACCTATCCCTCAAACTGTGTAGGGTATTAACCTTCGCCACTTCTACGTCTAGTTCACTCCAGTTCTCTATTCTGAGGTCAGTCAATCAAGATTGATGGACTAAGCATCATCGACTCCAGGCTGAGGGACTGATTACCTCACACTCATCTGCAACCGTTTCTCCGCAACGGACTGAAGAAGCAACTGGCTGACGAAACGTTTCCGTAATAAAGCTACCCAAATGTTGCACAAGTGTCTTATCAGAATTTTTTTTTAACCACTGTCCAAGACGAGCCTGGCCCATGGCCGGGCTACGAAAGTAAAAAAAAAAACTCCTCGAAACTCATCAAAGGTATATCAAAGGTATACCCTAAGCTCCTCTAGTTTCCACTAACATACTACCAACCTCAGTCTTCCACTGTTTCTTCACTGTGTTGGTAATGTGTAACCAATGTTGTATTGAATCCTGACAGTGCGAGACATAAACAGGTTCCCGTTTCACACTTTTATGGAATGCCACCTCGAAACTACGTTTCGGAGGGACTGATTACCTCATCTTCACATCTCTACTGCTCTTGCTGCCTCTGTGAACGACTGAAGAAGCCTACTGTGTAGGCTACGTTAGGTAAGATTTGTCAGGAAACAGGACAAGTGTTTTCTGACTCGGGTCTTAGCCATATAATGACCCACAGCTGGAGCTTTTTTGTCATCTGGCCTTCCGCTGGCTTACCACTCCACCCCTTTAAAAACTATGGTTATGATTATAAATGTGAAGGCGAAACGTTTCGGGACAAAGGTACCCAACTTTCGCACATATCTTAGTCATGAACTCGTTGGTATTGTGTACCATAATCATGTTCATCACGGCACAGCTTCCCATCCAACGGGAAGACTTGGAAGAACAGTGGACTGGTGTGGGTCTCATCCTGGGACAAAACTGACCTAATTTGCCCGAAATGCTCTACATAACAAGCGGCTTTCTATATAGCAGTACGTCATTGATGTCAGCTAGGCCTGTATACCTTGTAGAAATAAATATATTAACAAGAGGGAGTCACTTTATCAACAATAACATAGTGTTTACGTTCGCAAGGTTAAACTCGCTCCTGTTAAGACACGCAGATTAATTGCATATATTACCCGAAACCGTAACCTTCTGACCTCAAAATCCGAACGTGACCCTCTTTGTTCGTACGGATCAGCGGCATCAAGATTGAAAAAGAATCAGTATAAGGTCAATTTATGGCAGGGGAGCCCAAAGCTAGAAGACAAGTACTGGTGATGATGCTATAACATACTAGGAGGTTGTATATAAGGTCGCTGGCACTGTTTTAACCTGAGCTCAGTGCCATATCTTGACATTGAAAAGTAGAAGTATGAGTAGTAGTAAAAAAAGTAGAAGGAACAGTAGCAGGAGCAGTAGTAGTAGTAGTAGGAGGAGCAATAGTAGCAGCAATAGTAGTAGCAATAATAGTAGCATCAGTAGTAGTAGTAGCAATAGTAGCAGCAATAGTAGTAGCAATAATAGTAGCAGCAATAGTAGTAGCAATAATAGTAGCATCAGTAGTAGTAGTAGTAGCAATAGTAACAACAGTAGTAGTAACAGTATAACACTGGAAACAGCAGTAACAGTAGTAGTAGAAATAGTAGGAGGAGGAGGAAGAAGAAAGGAGGGAAGAGGAAAAATGAGAACTAAATTCGCAAAAATGCTAAATCTTCACGGGTTGTTTAGACACAAGACGACGAAGGCAACAAAAAAAAAAAAATAGGAGGCGGTAGTGGTGGTAGCAACAGCGGTGGACACGGAGGAACATGACGTGTCATGTTCACCTTGACGTGACATCACCTTCATGTCGTCTCACAGGCAGCCTTACAGAGCGCTGACACCCAATCATAACTCATTCTCGGCCATTTGTCCTGCTGACACTGTCTGAGGGATGATGTATAAATAAGGCGTTCCCCTGCCGTTTATTTGCCATTTTTTGCCGTTTATTTGCCGTTTATCTGTTTTTTTTTGCAGGCTATTTGTCATTTTTACAGTTCATCTGCCATTTTTGCCATTGCTTGTTTTCTACCATTTACTGGCCGTTTTCCTGCCATTTACTTGCCATTTTCCTGCCATTTACTTGCCGTTTTCCTGCCATTTACTTGCCGTTTTCCTGCCATTTACTTGCCGTTTTCCTGCCATTTACTTGCCGTTTTCCTGCCATTTACTTGCCGTTTTCCTGCCATTTACTTGCCGTTTTCCTGCCATTTACTTGCCGTTTTCCTGGCACCCGCTTGGCGATCATAATCCCTTTTATTTGGCATTTATGTGCGTTTCGGTCAGCTCAGCATTTATCTGGGTTCAGCGGGCCTTTTAAATGGTATTCGTCAGTCTTTCGCTCACCTGACACCGTCATCAGGTACAATAACATGTCCTATTCTTCCCATCTGAGGATTTACGGCCCCTCTTCACTAACCAGCCATTCTATTTTTTTCTAATAAGAATGCATCTTTGTGTTTGCGACGGGGGGAGGGGGGAGAGGTTGATTCCTAGCTCCTGGCCCAGCCTTTTCTTCTTCGTCGATCGGAATTGTTGGTTTCTGATTCTTGTGTCTTTTACACCTGTTATTATGTGTGTGCATCGGATTTTGGTCTGGGACCGGGTCGTGGGAGGCGTCGGTCCCTTTCATACACAAGGGAAGCTGCCAAAAAGCTTTACCCCCCCCTCCCTGGATGTATTCTAGAAAGAAACTGACAAATTTCAAAAGTCAGTGCCTGATCAGCCGGGCTGTGGTGCTTACCGTATTTTCTGGCATATAAGACGCGCTTTTTTTCCCACAAAAAAAGTCTTTGAAAATCAGCCTGCGCCTTATATGCTCAAGGTGAGGGTCAAGGGTAGGCTTTGGGTTACGCTTTAGTGATTGTTTACTAACGTTACGTTACAACTGCTTGGAAACGTCTTATATGTATCACATGATTGTGCGTCTTATATGCCGGAAAATACAGTACGTTGACTTCGTGCGGCTAGCATCAACAGCCTAGTTAATCAGGCCATCCAGGTAGACTCTTAAAGCACTCTGCAGGTAGACTCCAGGTAGATTATAGAGCGGGGTGTTAAACAAAGCTCTGGAAGATCAGTGGATGCTTTAGTTACAGGTCATCAGTAACAGCCTGATTGATCAGGCCCTGATCCACCGGTAGGCCTTGTCAAGGACTGGGCCGCGGGGGCGTTGACCCCCAGAACACCAGGAAGACTCCAGGCAGGTCATACTTTGACAAAGACCCGTGAGAGGGGACACTCCTGTTGTTTTCTGACAAATAATCCACTACCACCAGCCTCCACATCTCCACATCTTCGTCATTCTCTTTTACTGCTCTTATGGGACTGAAAAAAAAGCCTTTCCAACATTTTAGTGGCTCGTCTGTGTTCTTTGCCTCAGTCTATATTGCCTTGTACCTGGTAACCAAGTGACATTCCATCCGTAGCTGCCCCAGAAATTCCCCCATTAATTCCTCTTGGAAATTGGCCCATTAATCAATTCCTCTCAGAATTAGTCACGATGCAGTAGCTGGAACAATTCCCAACTCACAAACTACAGATGAAAAAACATTTTAATCACTAATGGGACAATAGATGTCGCTAGTAACAATACCTTTAAAGACTTTTAGAGCTTTCCTACTCTCGTAGCAGCCCGACCCTGGGCCAGGTGGCCCCAAGCGTACTCTAGTATCATCTAGGGTTGACATCTAATTCAGAGTATCTCGCATGTCGTAATCATGTGCCTCGTCTTGTTAGACGTGTGTGTATCACTTTGTCATCAAAACTGATGGAATGAACATCTTTCAAAGCTGAGGGACTGATCCCCCTCAAACTATTAGTCCACTGTCTCCATCAGCGTCACCAAACTACTACTACTACTACTTGTCTTCTAGTACTATTCTCTCATGGATTGACAAAGTCACAGGTTTGCGACACGTTTCTTATTCTTGTGGATTTTGTATACATGTTCTATAGTACATGTACTAGAGTACATGTACTAGAGTACATGTACTCAGCCTCACAACCAAGCGTGCAGCATTAAAACCCACGACTGGCTGACCAAACATACCAGTGTCAGCTTACCTGATGTGGAGGGTCAAAGGGCACTTGAGCCTGGTAATATAGTGTGACCAAAAGTAATCAATGTGTTGTGGGGGTGGGAGAGAGGAAATGCGGGAGGAGGGAAGCCGGGGGAACAGAAGAAGGGGGAAGAGAAGCAGGGGAGAGGGGTTTAAGGGGAGAACGAAGGGAAAGAGATATTTGGCTAGGTGATGAGAAGAGTCTCTAGAATGTAGAAGAGACGAAGGAGGGAGGTAGGGGAGAAAATGAATTGGAGATAAAGCAAGAAGAGCAAGAAAGAGGAGGAAGGAAATAAGTATGGTGGAGGGATTTGTAGTCGATTTTTAATAAAAGCGTAACAACGACTGGTAGTAAATAAACACTGCAGTGACGTCTTTATTGATACAACGTTTCACTCACGAGTGGGCCTTTTCAAGTACGATAATAGAGCTCACTCGTGGGTGAAACGCTGTATCAATAAAGACTTCACTGCGTTGTCTAGTTATCTAGTTGCGAAGGGAAGT
Organism: Cherax destructor; assembly: GCA_009830355.1. Taxonomy (NCBI): domain Eukaryota; kingdom Metazoa; phylum Arthropoda; class Malacostraca; order Decapoda; family Parastacidae; genus Cherax; species Cherax destructor. The sequence goes on from WNWK01000007.1 coordinate 1,008,615, forward strand.
TTTGAAAGCGAGGTTCCTAATCGAGGAGCACCGGAAAGCTTGCAGTGAAAGGAGGTCAGGTCAGGTAAGGTTCGTCAGGAAACAGGACAAGTGTTTCCTGACGCGGGTCTTTGTCATATGATGACCCACAGCTGGAGCTTTTGGTCATCTGACCGACGCCTTCAGCTGGCTTACCCCTCCACCCCTTTAAAAATTAAGGTTATAATTGTAACCATTAAATAATAAAAGAAGAGTGAGGGGAAGATATGGGAAGGGGGAAGGAGGGAAATGTCGTAGTCAAGGAACAAGGGTGACATGGGGTAGAGGTTGCTAATGATTCAAGGGAAAGGTGGGGGAAGGGGGGCAAGGAAAAGGGAGGGGGGTTCATGGTGGTGGTGAAGGGGATGAGGTAGGAGGGGTTCATGGTGGTGGTGAAGGGTTTCTGGGAGGGGGTTATATTATGGAGGTAAGGGTAGCCCCAGTCAGTCAGGAGAGGCGGATGTATAGAGTTCGAAGCTTCACTCGCAGCCGTATCGAGTTAAACCCGATCACGAGCTAGGGAACCAAACCCTTAACTCCCACTCCAGGAAAGTGATTCACGTGCAGCGGGGGACAGCGGGAGCCTTCATTCTGAGAAGTCGGTATACGTAGAGTTTTATATTAATAAACAAATGAGGGTACGCTGTAACTTATGTTGGTAATTTACAAAAACATGAAGGGTTTGCCCACTGTGTTGTCTGCTGCGTCCCGCTAGCACCAACGGCCTGATATATCAGGCTGTCAACCAGGAGGCATGGTCTGGAACCAGGTAGGATTAGGTAGGATTTTAAAGGTAAGTAGAAGTTGACATCACCGATGGCGTACCAGCTGTTTACTGTAATGTGTTATTTTGGGGTTTTATGTTTACTCTGGATAAGCGGTACTAGCCACCCTAGAAACATTCTTCACGGCAAAAAATAAAATGCGGCTGAGTGGTCTAAAGCGTCACACTAGGGAGGCTATGCCACTCCCCACACGTGGGTTCGAATCCTGCTGACTGCGATCTTTCTTTGTATATATACCTTCCCGTGTTTGTGTGATGCAATAGATATAACTTGCAATTTTGGCTTAAACATCAACGCTCTTCTTGCCGAATAAGGCAAGCGAAAAATTGTGTATGCAATAATTTCGCAAAAATCATTCTGAACCTATCGAAAAAAATATATTCATTGTGTTTGTTGATTATTAAATTATTGTAAACTTATATAAAATATATTTAGTTGGATTAGGCTAAATTAAATTGTGCTTGTTATAATAAGGTTAGGTAAGTTTTCTAATTTTTTGGGGGGTACAAAATTTTTACATTAACATAAATGAAAAAAAAATTATCTTTAAACGTATGAGAATATAGAATATAGGGGAATATAGGGAGAATATATGGAGAATATAGAATATAGGGGTGGTAGGAGAAAACAATATTCAAACAGCTTAAGGGAGGACCTTGAGTTTTCCTGAAGCAAGTTTATTCTTTTCTCTGAGGATGAGGGTCCCCAGCACAGTTCCAAAGGTGGTACCTCCCTATACAGTGGACCCTCGGAAATCGAACATTCTTCATTCCAGAATGCTGTTCAAGTGCTGTTACCAAACGAATTTGTTCCCATAAGTACAAATGTAAGTTAGATTAGTCGTTTCAGACCCCCAAAAATACACTTACAAAAGCTCTTACAAAAATACATTTACATAATTCGAGTTTTCAGGCGAACGAAAACCGAGGGTCCACTGTACTTGTGGTTTTTGCACCTAGCATAAGAGGAAATTTTGAATTTGCATCAAGGATTTTTTTTTCTAAATGGAGAGGAGCATTCTAGAGTCGCAATGGTCCTCAACCTTCCTACATAAGTGGGCTACATTTGATGGTCAAATGTGTGATGAGGGTCGCCCGGTTTTGACACTGTGCAGTGAGGAACCTACATAAAAGTGAATTCATAATTTCATGTGAGGGCCGCATCCATTTCCTAGAAGGGCCACATGCGGCCTGCGAGCCGCAGGTTAGGGACCCCTGTTCTAGACAATGGTGAATGTGACTCACGCAGAGCTCAAATAACAGCAAATAATTGCCAATATCTTGGCGTGACTAGTCATTCGCAGGTAACGTAAGGCGGGTTGCCAGATACAAATGTACAGAAAAATAAAAAAAGAATGGCAACAAATACACGAAAACAGCCATGTTCCTCACTGCCCAGATTCGTCCCTCGTGGGCAGTCCCTCCCTCCCTTTCCCCCAAACACAGGAGCAAGAGGCAGGACTGCAGCAGTCTGGTGGTGAGTCTCAAATCACAGTGGAACTCCGGCCCCATCACCGCCTCCTTTTATAGGGTTTCCGAGGAAGGGTACAGAGAAAGGGAGGGAGGGAAGAAAGAAGAGAGGGAGGCGAGGGAGGGATGGCGGTGGGCCTCTGAAGGGGATCAAATGTTGAGGGTAAACAATTAAAATATTCGTATAATGTGGTCATTAGAACCAGGGTCAAGACTGATTGATATGCGTGCCTTCTTTAGACGATTCTACCGAGAGGGGGCGCTGACCCCGCGGCCCAGTCCCAGACTAGGCACCCAGATTGATCATATGCACTTGCGAAATTGATAAAACGAAAATAAAAATATTAGTTTTCGATTATGCAGTAAAAACAGATAAAAATATTGCTATCATTACTATTACTACTATTATTACTACTACTATTACTACTGCTGCTACTACTACTGCTGCTGCTCCTGCTGCTGCTGCTGCTACTACTGCTACTACTACTATTACTACTACTACTTTCAGACAAAATTGACTAGCACCACTAACCTTGTTAGGCTGGACAAATATATGAGTGGGTGCGAGTGGACCAGCTGGGGTCAGTAGGTATGATGCACTGCTATTTCCTAAGTGGATTTGACTTGGACCTGACTAGCTTATGCCAGTAGGTGACTTCCTGATCACCCGGGATGTGGTGCCTACGAAAGCCTGTGTGCGACCAGCCAGAAAAGCCCGGTTGATCATCCTTATCAACCTTGGGATTTGGTCTGGGACCGGACCGCTATGACCCCGGGACTCGGGGTCACCCTTGGACTCGGGAGTACACAGTCTTATAACTTCAGCAGTCTATGCGATCAGAAAAAAAACTTTAGTAACCAGAAATAATTTTGGGGGGACATACCTCTGATAGATTTCTGAAATTAACCCAAGACGATTTCAGGGGTGAAGACTGAGACACTTATGCAACATATGAGAATCTTTATTAAAGAGTATTAGAGATTCCCATATGTTGCATAAGTGTTTCAATCTTCAACTTGTCGGTATTCAAACCCATTTATCAAATTTCAGGGGTTACCGCCCCCGTTATGGGTGCTAGCTAAAGATTTGTCTGCCCTAACCAGCTGATCTTTGGCCACGTACTTTATACTCTCTACTGTATCACGTGTAGAAATATATTATTACCCCAGCCTATGGCCACGTATATAGCTTGTGTCAGATAAGTCAAAAATATTTTAAGAAATGTTTATACAGCATTAAGAGAGAGAAAAGTGGAATGAACAGATGGCAGAAGCTAAAGCCATTATCCCAGGATCCAATAAAAAGGCGGGCCCAAAACTTGGAGCTCAACACCTGAAAACTCAGCTGGGCGAGTACACCAGAGCACAGTCCAGTGTTATGTTTACCTTTCTTCACAGCTCCCCAAGCCCATTAGAGGGAGAGGGGATGCACTGAGATGTGGGAGGGATAAACGTGGAGCATATCTCACTAATCTTGTTTACAGCAATTCACTTCTCTCTCCCTCACCCCGCTGGTTCCCCCTCGCTCCAACAGAGGGAGAGAGAGAGAGAGAATGAACGCGAATGCCCAATTACCAAGAGCATCAGAATTTCACCTGGCGAAAGCGTAAAGTTTTGCCACCTGGGCGCGAGCAGTGGAGTATCCCGGGGACCAGAGGCTTACCACCTCGGATCCTCAAAGATTTACACGGACGGTAATCTTTCTTCGTGTCTCCGTCTTCCCCCGTCGTGTTATGGCCGCGTCTCTGACGTGGAGACGACGACATCTCGACTGCTGTGGCTGAAAGCAATCAGTTAGGAGGGCGCTCTCACATCTCATTCACAAGAAAAACATTTGCGTATTGGATTTCTGACAACCAAATCCTTAGTCTAGAGACGCTAATCAAGATGCAGGAGGCAAACTAAGGAAGGAGTTGGAAACACATTGCCAGGAGTATTTTGTTTATCAGAACTGGATAAATTACTAGTGAAGAATTAGACACATATGCAACATCTGAGTATCTTTATTTGTCGACGTTTCGCCCTCCAGTGGCTTTATCAATACAAGGACATAATGTGAAGAAAGTAGAACTATATACAAAAGATTATCTCTTTGTATTGTATTGATAAAGCCACTGGATGGTGAAACGTCTACAAATAAAGATACTCAGATGTTGTACATGTGTCTAATTCTCCTTGTCGGTACAATGTATCATGTACAGATTACTGGTGGCACGAGTCACATTCTTGTGATTCCCTGCTCAGTGAACCTTTGATGAGTTCAGAGAGTTTTAGTGCTCCCAGAGACCGGCCCTGGGCCAGGAGCTTTTCGTTATTTGATTGGGCCTTCTGCTGGCCTAACAGCCGTAACTCCTGCTATGATATACACCCATTAGGGTGGAGGTTCTGTTGGGCGGTACCACGGTGGCATAAAGAGGCTCTCTCCGGCCCTGGGGACCTATCAATATTCCTGTCGGAGTAGCGCTGTAAATCAAGCGAGGAGCCGTAATGCATAGCAATAGCCGCCGTCGACCGCTCCTGATAGGGTCCCGAGCGGTGATAACTAACACGTACGTACATCTTTAAACGCTAATTCCTATCTGTGCAGGCGCAGCTCAGTGTTTAGTCTGTCTGCGTCGCTGCGTACCAAGACGTATGGTCGAGTGCGTCAAGGGAACTTTGGATACTCCCTCCTAGTTTCTACTTCCACCTACGCCACACTAACCCACGCATCTCTGAAGGTCTCTCTCTCTCTTGGGGTTCGTTAGACGGGAGATAGTAGCGAAGGAAACACCAATGGCTGTTATGAGAGGCAATATATTGTGAATACTTGGAGAGCCCAGCCTGCATATCTGCCCTCTTCTAAGCCTACTCGGAATCCGAGACAAAGGCCTGTGGGCTACGGCCATGTGCGGGAAAGCAAGTGACGTCATGGCAAGGGAGCCTTGCTATAAATGTACTAGGGAATTATTAGTATATATAATTACATATTAACATGTCTACCTAAGTAACAGCCTTTCTACGCACCTACTTAACTGCCCATCTGTCTACCACTACACCTAACTACTTACCACCGTATTCAACTGCTTCCACACTTTTGTCCTACATATTTACGAACCTAGCTAGCTGCTTACCTATGTAACTGCCAACTTCCCCACAAACCCAACTGGTTATCTCGCACTTAACAACCCTTGCATATACCTCTGACCAACTTCAAGTCTCTCAGAAGTTGTTCTTTCGCAGCCCGGCCGGAAGCCAGAATCCCTAGTGATGGCTTGAACAACCAGGCTGTTGCTGCACGCTACCCAATGGACTACAAGGCCACCAGAACCTTGGCTGATGCAGTAAACCCGTACAAGAACTTGCTAAGTTACCTCATAAGGGCTTTTCCTGGGGTGAGGCTTGTCTGTTGATTGGCCGTTGGTGCTAGCCGCACGAAGTGCAGCGTAAGCACCACAGCCTGGTTGATCAGGCACTGACTTGAGAAACTGGCCCACCTCCTTCAAGTGCCAGATCAAATGGGCTGTGATGGATATGTGGGCCAACGGGTCTACAGCATTAGCAGCGTGTTTGTCCAGGCAAGCACACCAGAAAAGCCTGGCCCAGGGCCGGGTCTGCTGAAGTAGAACTCTCGAAAGCCTTCAAAGATATATCACCTAGCTGTGAACAGAGAAAAGCATTGTAAATGGAGGCTGTCTACCTCGCGCTTAAATGATACTTACCTTCGATGTTTACGCTGACATTTTCTCACAGAGTTTCGTGTTGTCCCGACCCGCTCAGGGATCTGCACCACTACCATTTCTTGGAGGATATGTCCACCTACCCACCCATCCCCCAGGCACTCTCACCCATCCCCCAGGCACTCTCACCCATCCCCCAGGTACTTTCACCCAGGCCCAACCACATGGACCCTCACCCTCCCTTGGACGCTTGAGCTATCTTGTTTCTCGACTATTCTGACTTTAAGTATGAAGAGGGATTTGGAGTGGTGAAGTTGTGCTGGTCTTGGTGGTGGTGACAGCGGCCATGGTGGTGACAGCGGCCATGGTGGTGATAGCAGCCATGGTGGTGACAGCGGCCATGGTGGTGATAGCAGCCATGGTGGTGATAGCAGCCATGGTGGTGATAGCAGCCATGGTGGTGATGCAAGACAACTGTAGTTGGGTGGTTGGTTGAGTGTCTGAGACTGACTTGCTCCTGGTTGACTGGCTACTTATTTGTCGGCTGACTACCTAATTTGGTTATCTGCTTGGTTGTTGACTGACTAGCTAGCTACTGACTGGCTGTTGGCAGACTGGCTGTTCATGACTACCAAGCCAATGACTAACTGGTTGGCTTTCTTGTCTGGACCTCACACAATCTCACCTTTCCAGCCTCTCCCCATGTCCAGTCCACACACACACACACACACACACACACACACACACACACACGCTACCCCCCCAAAACTATCTCAAGGTTCTCGAGATAAAAATAATTTTTTTACTAGTTAGCATCAATTACGGGAAGATAATGACTGAGAAAGAGTAAAAATCCAAGGACAACAGTGCATAATCAATCACTGGCCGCGTCGTTGCCTCAGAAACCTGATCCCACACACACACACACACACACACACACACACACACACACACACTCACACCTCCTGGTCGCCAACCCCATCACCCCCTCACTTTCCTCCCCATCTCCCCATCACTCATTCCACTCTACCCTTTCCCACAAGCCCTAACCCCAATCACATTTCTTGGCCTCTGGAAAAGGAGGAGGGTTTGTTGAGGGTGAGATTGGGTGGATTGGGACGAGAAAGGAGATTGGTAACTGTTTAAAATGGGAGTGATATACCTGTGACCGTATCGAGGCGTTTTCACTCTAGCTCGGCCATTCAACATGCTTCCTCGGTAAGTGTCGGCTCAATCAGACTGTTGCTTTTAGCGGCGCGCTGATCCACATAGTCACCACAACCTGCTTGATCTGGCACTTGGCGGAGGTAGTGATCCAGTTTCCTCTGATAAATTAGACATATGTGCCACACATGTTTACTGAGGAAATGTTTAGCCATATAGTGGCTTCGTCTGTCCAATACAAAGACTGTTGAAGATAAGAGGCCACTGTGGGGCGAAACGTGTCCACAATATACCCAAGTATCGCAGTGTCTAATTTATCAACTTGTCTGTACTCTGGACCATTTATCTACACTTCAACTCTTTGTTTCCACATTATTTCTGCCGGCAGAAGTTTGAAGAGTCATGGGCCACGGACATTGATTCGCTGTTGTCTTATTGAGAACCCACGACGCTCATGCTTATCACTGGATTTCTTTTACACCTCCACGTATTTCACTCCAGTAAGTTATAGCAGTGTGTAAATTTGGGACATGACCTTCCAAAAGTGTGAAGACGTGGGTCATAACTCACCCTCACGTACATGTTAAATTATGGACAAGGATACTTACCTGTAGTCGCTTCCGGGGGGGGTCACCGCCCCTTCGCCTCGGTCCCAGACCAAGACTCCTGGTTGTTGGTCTGATCGATCACGCTGTTAGTGCCTGCAGTCGAACGTGTGCACCACAGCCCGGCTGATCAGGAACTGTTTTTTGAGGAATCTGTTTAGTTTCCTCTTGAAGACCATTAAAGCAAAAGTTTCGTAACAGATGTGGCGAAACGTTTCATTTTTATCGATGTTCTGAACTGTAAACGAGCAAATTCCTCAGCAGTTTGTGGGTATACCTTTGATATACCTTCGATATATCTCTGATATACCTGATATATCTCTGATATACCTCTGATATACCTCTGATATACCTGATATATCTCTGATATACCTCTGATATACCTCTGATATACCTCTGATATACCTCTGATGAGTTTCATACCATTTCCAGCAGTGAATAATGAAAAGAGGAAAGAGGGTCGGAAATGGGATGCAAAGTGTAAGAGGAAGACAATTTCTGGCTAATATTGAGAAGGATCGAGGATAAAGTGTTTGTATACATTTAAGCCGGAATATTACCCAAACAAATCTCCCTATCTGGAGGGATGTTCCGGGGGTCAGCGCCCCCCGCGGCCCGGTACATGACCAAGAAATTTTCAAGAGGAAACCGGACCATTGCCTCCGATAAGGGCCAGAGTAACCAGGCTGTGATGACTGGTTCAGCGGTCCGCTAGCAACAGTTTGGTTCTACAGGCAACATAGAAGCCTAGTCTGAAACCGGTTGCGAGAGTAGAAGACCCCTCGAAACCAGTTTTTATCCACCGGAGAGACCCCTGACAAGTCCCTATAGACTGTTCCTACTCAAGCCTGGCTGTCGTGCTACGAGCACCAACAACTTGACTTGTCAACAGTATTTCCTAGCAACATTTATAGGCAGGCTCCTTGGCCAAGCCTGATGTCACATGACCGTCGTGTGTACCTCACACACAGGCCGCAAGGCCTCCTCTCTCAGATTCGACTAAGCATAGCAGTGAGCAGACATGAAGGTTGTGCAGTACACAAGACTGACCAGACCGCGGGGGGCGGTAACCCCCGGAAGCATCACCAGGTGAACGGTCCGTCAACTGAAGACACTGAAGCCACAACGATATAGTGCGTCACGGCGGTCACCAGAAACCTGATGCTCATGTGGGTCTTGTGTTCCGATTGCCTGCCGATAACAGAAGGGTTAAGGGGTAAGGGAAAGGGGGTGGTTGAGGACTTAAATAGGGCCAGAGGGTGGGGAAATAGGGGGAAGTGGAACATGGGTGTAATTTAATCCAAGTGTGTGTTTAATGCGGGACCCTTGTGTTGTTGTTGTCGCAGGGAGTGCGGGTCCAGAATGAATTTGTCATCAACTAATTTATATTTATTTAATGGAGAGAGAGAGAGAGAGAGAGAGAGAGAGAGAGAGAGAGAGGAGAGAGAGAGAGAGAGAGAGGGGGAGAGAGAAAGAGAGATTTTTATACAGGGTTTTACAAGGTTAGGGTTCCTAACTTTATTCACAAGCTAAGAGCTGTTACCTACATTAGCTCATTTGAAAGCTGATGTAGGTAACAGCTCTTAGCTTGTCAATCTTTCACATGATCTATCACATATGATCTATCAAAAAAAAAAAATCTTTACCTGTGTTTTTCTCGTGGCCAAATATAACGCCTCCGCGGTGCGCCAGATCAACCAGGCTGTGATGGACATGTGGGCCAAAAGGCCGCTAGCAGCAACAACCTGAGTGACTAAGCAAACACCAGAGAAGCCTGGCCCAGGGCCGGGCTGCGGAGAACGAAAACTCTTGAAACTTAAAAGGTACATCAGCGGTATACCATCACTGTGACTACTTCCCCCCTTGCGACCCATATTAACTACATCACCGCCATTTCCTGGCCCGGGGTGATGATCCCCGCTGCCAACAACAGGTCAAAAGACCGCTACCGCAACCATCGCTATTGTTAATGTACCTCGGCCAGGACAATACAACTACCGGCCACCACCCCCATCAACACGCCCATCCAACCATCGTACAAAACAATAGCTGATTTGAACCTCATCTCGCACTTGTCAATCACCTGATACCACAACTGTTCTCCTTGTATCAGCCCCTTCGTGGTATGCTCCACAACCCGACTACCAACCGAGCGTCAAATGGACCAACAGTGTACCACACAATACCCAGATCCCCAAAATCACTGCCGATGTCTACCAGCAATCACTCTCTTCCAGGTACACAAAGGAAGATCTGATACCAAAATACCACAACGCCAAGCCATTACAAAACCCACATAATCGTCGTTTTTATGCACTGAACAAAAAAAAACACACACAGCGTTGGAGTCTTTTTCTATAAAAACATTTCAGAAGTTCTGTTGACATGAGTCCCAGAGGCTTGTGGTTCTCTGAACACTGGTAAGAAAAGCCATTCCCACATCTCTTATGGAATAAGGATGTATCTGACCTATAAGGCAAGCGAGTGCCATGAGCCTGAAATTATTTTTCGATTTGTAAAAGGCAACTCGGGATCAGAAACTCGAGTTCTGAGAGGCAATGCTACTCAACCCACTCAACGACTACTAACCCTAACAAAGGATCCAAACCGCTAACCAGAAGTGTACTAGAGTTGAACCCTATTTACACACAGACGAGAGGGTTCTATATGAACACGGAGAAAATGTCTTCAGAGGCCAGTGTATGAACCATGATCTTCTTATCAATGGTGGTTGAATACTTATATTAACAAGAGAATAAAAACTGTAAATTATTCATGATGCAAAATTTCCTCTAAGAGAGGAGAAAAAAGATTGAGAAGATGAATAAAGTAAAAAAGGATAAAGCATTTAAATATTAAGAAATGAAGAACAAAAGACGAACAATAAAAAAAAATAGACAAGAACAGATGGCAAAGACAATGAAGAAAACGGTCGCCCTAAAACCTATAACCAGAAAAGAAAAACAGGAGGAGAGAGAAGAAAAGAGAGAAGAGAGAGAGAAGAGAGAGAGAGGAAGAGAGAGAGAAGAGAGAGAGAGAGAGAGAGAGAGAGAGAGGAGAGAGGAAAAAAGAGAGAGAGGAGAGAGGAGAGAGAGAGAGAGACAGACAGACAGACTGCCATTGTAGGCACAGCCACGGACGATTATAAGACGGGTTCCCCCGGAGGCCCCAGCTGAAATCAAGAGAACAGAGGCTGGTGGATGGATAGATGGATGGATGGCCCCTCTCTGAGGTAGTCCCTTTTATCCTGCCACCGTCCCTCACGTTTACCCACAACCCCACTGCTCCCAGGTGAATACAGAACGCACAGGTGGTATTGATAGGTGAGTGGAAGGGAGAGAGGGAAGAAAGACAAGGCAAGGGAGAGAGAGGAAGGGAAAGAATATATCGGCCATAAGATATGATGGGTACTGACAACTCCCATCCATCACACTCCACACACCTTCACTTTCTCGTTTACATTATCCATCAGCATCTCTCTTAGTATACTGAGCTCGGGTGAGCAGCTGCTTCTCTGGCATCTAAGACTGGGAAAGAATCCGAATTGAAATTTAAAGACCTTAAACTCTTTCTTGTAACTTGTGCATACTGTAGTTATTTGAGAATTTCGTCCACACACACACACACACACATACACACACACACACGTGTGTGGACGAAATTCTCAAATAACTACAGTATGTATAAGTTACAGGAAAGAGCTTAAGGTCTTTAAATTTCAATTCGGATTGTTTCCCAGTCAACTTCTAGGTGATGGCTCTGATGTCCCGTTCCATAGATTGAACCTGATTGTTTCCCATTCCCCCTGATTGTTTCCCATTTCCCAAGGACTATATGACCCCCACAGCTTTAACGCTCCATCCATAAATATACTAAATAATAATAATAATAATACTGTGATAGGAGACGGCCGATTCGTATCATAATAATGACAATAATGCACTGTAAGTATCTATGGGCTCTTACACGAGCTGAAGAGAAGTATTACACGCTTACACCGACGTAAATACGAGAACAGCTGGATATAATGACACGTCGTCCTTGCCTGGCCAGAGGCCTTACAATGCTATACATAATTTATTGGTCAGCACCTCACCCTACCGGACCCCTGGAGACTTTACCCCTACTTTGTTTACATCGCGCTATACGATCCAGCTACCTGCGCTACTCAGCCTACCTACCTGCCTACCTACCTGCCTACCTACCAGCCTACCAACCTGCCTACCATCCTACCACTCGAGTCAAAACATCATTACACACCGGGACTCGCCAGTGTTATGAATAACAACAGGGTAAATGACTAGGAAGAATGCCATAAGAACCCACGAGGTCACCTCAGGTAGATCGGGACAAGAATAACAAAAGAAGAATATGATTCCATTGCGGTTAATGGAGCTAAGGATAATATTTTTGTTCTTTATTTTCCAAAAGTCTCTCATGCACATTTTTCTCGAATTATCCTTTTTTATCTATGAGAATATTAGTGAGCGAAACTGAATAAATAGAGAGTTTAATTAAGGAAACACAATATGCGGTTCATGGCATTTAATTGAGAAGGCGTTTCGCCCACTAGGGACTTAATTGTTAGGTAAAAGGACACAAGTGAAACTAATACATTTTATTGTAGCAACGTTTCGCGCTACAGGACTACATGGACTGATAGTCCATGGCGTGCGAAACGTCATCTCAATACCACAAAGCCGCATATTGTATCATATTAACATACTTGTCGGGGTAAAACATCGCTGACGCGCAGTTTCACCCTTCTGGGTCCAAAAGTTGGCGACGACGTCGAAGGGTCGTTCACAGAGCTGAGTCTCAACCATGTCATGGGTGTGGGTGGGTGTGAGTTGGACCTCAGATGCCGTGCTCCATCCTTAAGTGAATGTGACCTGACCTGACTAGGTTAGGGCATTGGCTTAAGCCGGTGGGAGAATTGGACCTGCCTCGCATGGGCCAGTAACTCGTGCACAAGTTGGCGACCCCGTCGAAGGGTCGTTCACAGGGCTGAGTCTCAGGAAGGATGTAACTCTACTTTGACTTCGTGTTTTTGTTCTCTGCTTGAAGTGGGCAATTGCTGTGCTTTTTAGAGATAATCTTAGGAAGGAAGCAATGACGCTTGTAAAAGGCAAGAACATGAGATTCAGATGTAAGTATGGTATTTTATTACGCACAATAATCATCCTGACCTGACCTACTTGTGACCTAACAATGGGTGTTATAACAGAGGTCGGGTCCCAATCTAAAGCTTTCTACTAATCTGTTTTTAACGAGGTAAGAATGTAGCTTTAAAGGTTAGTGTTCATGTTCAAATTACTGTTTACACTCGTTTTTACAATGTTATATTCAATTATACTTCCTTTGTAAACAGAAAGATAAGAAAGAAATAAGGACTCTCTTTGTTACAGTTAATAAGATTTCCTCCAAGACGCAGGGGCTCTTGATTCGAATACTAGATCTCTCCTCCAGTTTCTCGGAGAGACTAAATATTCTCCGAGGGTCCCTCTCATTTTAACCTTAGTGGTAGGGATATTTACCCTTTTGTGAAATCCAGCTCCTAGACAAATGGGAAAAAGATTGTATGCACATTTTTTTTAATTGACATTACTGAGCACCACGCGGGGGCGTTGACCCCCGAAACCCTCTCCAGGTAAACAAATGCTGTGCAATGCAGCCCAATTCGGTGCGAACAATAGCTTTGTTTCCCTGTCATTTTCTTTCCCACAAGATAAGTTTCGCGCATGAAGTGATGAGATCTGTCAGCCTGAGCTGAGAGACTTCATGGGCGATGGTGGTATCGTCAAGTATTCCACTATGGGTTCAGTAGCTACTGCAGTTTTTCGTTTTCTGGTGCCTTAAACAGGGTACATCACCTGCGTGCTGATACCCTACTTTTACCTGTGGCTTGTGTTCTGATTTATGTCTTAGGAGAAACACTCATTCAACACCCATTCTGTACTCTTCCAGAGTACACCAACACCCATCCTGTACTCTCCCAGAGTACACCAACACCCACCCTGTACTCTCCCAGAGTACACCAACACCCACCCACCTTCGGGGTACTGACCTTTTTACGCTTCTAAAACTAGATTTTATATTGTTTACTAATAGTCTTTGGGTTCTAATCGTTAGGAAATTGTTGATCCATTTGCCTACTGATCTAATTTTAAGTGTTCTCACTGCACGGTCGCGGTTGTCGAACACCTTAGAGAAGCCATGTACACCTTGCCTGCCTTGTGGGATTCATTGTGGTACCTAAAGGACGTTTCCAGGGGTCAGTGCCCTCCCCTACCTTCAGGAAAGAGGTGGGGTGGATTCAGTCGTGATCTGTTTCAGTAGTTTCCCCTGATCCTGCGGTCTTGCCAGGGGCCTGGACACCCTTTTGATTGCCTGGTCGACCAGGCTGTTGCTGTTGGTAGGACGCCGACCCACAAGATTAGGGGGTTTATTCATACATAACCCGGCTACATTTATGCAAACATACATACACTTATACAGAATAAAAAGGCACAATACCGTGACTGGAACAATACACAATAACCCACACATGGGAGAGAGAGGAGCTTACCACTACGTTTCGAACCGACTTAGACCATTTACAAAGTCACAAATGGTCCAAGTCGGACCGAAACGTCGTCGTAAGCTCCTCTCTATGTGCAGGTTATTTGTGTATACACATATACTACATACATACTTATCCTTAAGATATTTACTTACTACAGGACGTCACAAATCTCCGCCGTATCCAGCAAGAGTTTTCGTACCTGTAATATAAAGAGGGAAAAATTAGTCAACTAATACTTACTATAAACATAAATTTATAGATTAATGTTTACTGGAGCAGCAGAGGCATAAAAACTATTACTAATCACAATTTCATATTCACACTCAAAGCGAACTTAAATAGAAGAATTCTATAATATATAGCTAAAATATATTCTTAGAAAAAGTAAGTACAGATGAACATTTTTAAGAATGTCCTTCAAATTACCGAATGGGTGAAAAAAAAATACTAATAATACAATTATACATCAGTATAGTTTAGCTTGTTCTGACTTTAAGCGCTGATTGCTATAACTTTAAGCGCTGACTGCTATAACCAGATGAGGGTTCTAGAATTCCTCTAATATCTCAGCCTCTGACAGAGGCTGGACTTCCTTACACTCAGCTTGATCAACCAGACTCTTGCTGCTCGCACCTCAAGGGGGCTCTTGATTTAGGGAATTGGATATGTGCTCCAGTTCATTGAATTAAGCCTGAATGCCTTCCATCTCTCCCCCCCCCCCCCACACACACAGGCGCTGCGTAATCCCTACGGTTTAGCGCTCCACATGATATTAATAATCATGCTGCTTGCAATATGTGCAGTATCTCCATCGATACTATGATGGTTACAATCATGACCATAATTTTTAAAGGGGTGGAGGGGTAAGCCAGTGGAAGGCCTCGGTCAGATGACCAAAAGCTCCAGCTGTGGGTCATCATATAACAAAGACCCGCGTCAGGAAACGCTTGTTCTGTTTCCTAACAAACATTACCTAACCTTCCCTCCATCCATCCACCCAATCATACGCCTTACCTTTGAAGAGTTTCGAGAGTTTCTCTACTCTCTGAGCCCGGCCATGGGCCAGGCTCGTCAACTCCATATACGCAACAACATTCCTTCATAAATCTACTCCATTCCGCAATCAAACTTTATCTTTGCAATAAAATATCAGTTACAATTCCGCCATAGACCTGAACGACCACAGGTAAAAAAAAAAACTATGGGTCATTTTCACGCGAACTACGTGAATTATTAAAAAGAATAGAGACCAATTTACAAGCGCACATTTTAATAGTATTTCAAACCGCCTTAAAATCCGATCTCTTTTTGTTGAAACATTGTAAATGGCAGAAGAAAATTAAATGTGAAAGAAATTGGTCGAAAATGTAAATATATATACGTCAACTGTCTCTAGGGAAAAGTACAAGCTTTTATATCATTATTTAGGATGGGGTGGCAGTCGTAAATAATGTATGACGTAATTGCGTTTTTACCCTGGAAGACCATTTTCTGTGTGGTAAAGAAAACAGGGTGTTGGAAGGGAGGGGATTTTTTTATTTATTTCCCCTCACTTTTGATGTGTCCTGCCCTCCATGGCCAGGTGGTGGTGACAGAAGCGTCTACCCCCAGTGAAAAGCAGGGTTGTAGCGAGTTACTTAAGGGATAAACTCAATAAGTGTGAAGGGACCAAGACTTTTGAATGTCCGCCCTACATACATGAGGGGACTAAGGCGTTGAGAATTTAAGTAGCTTCCCGGGAGGCTGGCTAAATAACTCGGATTCGATCCCCGGCTGGTCGCAGTGCTATTATATATATATATATATATATATATATATATATATATATATATATATATATATATATATATATATATATATATATATATAACAGTGCCTTTCATGCCTTGGCCATTAATAGTGGTCAATAGTTTATGATATTTGAGTGTTACTGATGTTGCAAATCCTCTCACACTAATCCCTACCGCAAGTTATGTCTCCTGTGTTCCGACTGAAGGAGGGAGGAAGGGAGGGAGGAAGAAAGGAAGGGAGGAAGGGAGAATAAAATTAAAGACTATTTTCACATGATACAATGTTTGCACAGAGATGGGTGAGAGGTGTGCATGCAGAAAGTCCCTTATCATGCAGAGCATTTCAGGCAATGTTTTTTTATAGTATAATAATATATCTTTATTTACTACAAGTACATGTACAAGGTATACAGACTATAGCTGACATCAATGACATACTACTATATAGAAAGCCGCTTGTTATGCTGAGGATTTTGGGCAAGACCGCGGGTTCGAACCCCACCCGTGGTATGGTTAATTTTGGGCAAATTAGTTCAGTTTTGTCCCAGGATGCGACCCACGCCAGTCGACTAACACCCAGGTACCCATTTTACTGATGGGTGAACATAGACAACCGGTGTAAGGAAAACACGTCTGTTTCCACCCCTTCGCCGGTAATCGAACCCGGACCCTCACAGTGTGAAGCGAGAGCTTTTTGCCACCAGGCCACGGGTCACCTAATAAAGAGCATTAGTCTTGCTTAACATACAACGTTTCGAGATTTCACAGAAAGCGTTTGAAAACGCGAGATACAGACGGTCTCAAAAAAAAAAAAAAAATCCGGGAGGAAATTATAGATGCGAGTGGCAGGAGGGGAAAAAGAAAAGACGGGAGGAAGGAGCATCGCCGATCCTCTTCCAGTGGGATCAACGGCCCAACCCATCACGCAGCCGACGCCGCCTGGCCATAACCAACACACGGGATTCAATCACAGAAGCTCATTTTTAACCGAGACATTATGGTGGCGAAATAAGAGATCTCCATCCCCCCCTCCCCATCCACCGCGAACGCATTCTGAATACCTAATGAGTGAGATCCGATCCCCTTTGTTTTTTTCGAATCCCTTTTGTTTTTTTCTTATTCTAAATCGTGGATACGTCTATAACTCTTGGGCCTTAAGGGGAAATGTGTTTACATCTAGAGTCAACAGCAACTCGCGTGCCTTCCAGTGTTTACCTGGGATCTAATTGTTTGTAAGATCATTTAACTTTTTTTGTGGTTAGCCTCAAGCGGCTTCTGGAATAGGGTAAAGAGGAGGAAAAGGGAGATAGGAAGGTGGAAGATGAAGGGAGGGGGGCAAGAATTGGTAGAAGAGGAGGGGGTTATCTAGAAGGGAGAAGAGTAGGGAGATGAGGAGGGATAGTGGAAGAGGGTGTGGAGTTGGAAGGGTAGTAAAATGATGAGAGGGGCTGGGAAAAGAGTGAAGGGGTAAGGGGAGGAGGGAGGTGAAGGGGTAAGGGAGGAGGGAGGTTAAGGGGTAGATCTTGTAGCAGTGAAGACGGGAAGCGACGTAACAAAAAAATGTCTTTGTGTCGAAATTTGCATACTAATTGTCCTCATTACCGCAGTAGCGACGCCCTAATTGATTGGTTGAAGAGGCTGGCTGACTGGTGAGTTTGTTGGTTGGCTGACAGGCTAGTTTGTTGGTTGGCTGACAGGCTAGTTTGTTGGTTGGCTGACAGGCTAGTTTGTTGGTTGGCTGACAGGCTAGTTTGTTGGTTGGCTGACAGGCTAGTTTGTTGGTTGGCTAACAGGCTAGTTTGTTGGTTGGCTGACAGGATAGTTTGTTGGTTGGCTGACAGGATAGTTTGTTGGTTGGCTGACAGGATAGTTTGTTGGTTGGCTGACAGGCTAGTTCGTCGGCTGACAGGCTAGGTTGTTGGTTGGCTGACAGGCTAGTTCGTCGGCTAAGTGACTGGTTTGCACTTAGATGCCTACCTGATTTACCAGAGAAATTCCTGTAACTGGTTTCGAGAGTTTTTCTGCTATCGTAGCCCTGTGTGAGGCCTGGTATTTGTGACTGTCCATCCATCCAGGCTGTTGCTGCTTGCGGTCCGCTGGTTCACATAGCCATCACAGCCTGGTTGATCTGGCACTTGAGGTAGTGATCCTATTTCATCCCGAAGATGTTTACACTTGCAAACTGAACAGTCGAGGACCACAGTTGTTAAGTGCTCTCTTATTTTGTCCATGGCTTCCCTGGCTATATTTTAGAGTTCCTCCCACATCTATGTCTCGTATACATTGCTAAGGTAGTGTATAGACTTGAGACTAAGACTCAGGTAATTTACACGCATATCAGGTACCTCTGATAAGCGTGTAAATTACTTGTTCCAGAGAAAACATTCCACTAGTTTAATGGCTTTATTGACTCCAGCGAGTGTTTACTGCTCACATATACTTTCTCCAGCTCTGGTCCCTCCTGCCTTTAACGAAACCCTCAACACCGCACAATATTCTAAGCGAGAGGGCACAGGGTGTCTTAAGGAAACACTTCCTAATGTTTCCACCTGTACGGGAATCGAATCACGGACTTCAGTGCGTGAGGTGAGTGCGCTACCAATCGAGCTACGGGACAAAACACGATCTTCCCACTCAATGGAAGCCACGAGTGTAACTCCCGAGTAGCATCATTGAAGCTAAAACGTTGTGTAGTTCTAAAATTGGTGGGTGTGAGTTGGACCTGACTAGCATGGGCCAGTAGGCCTTCTGCAGTGCTCCTCATATCCTATGTTCTTACATTATAAAAAATAATTTGACATTTCGCCAACCCTCCAGCTCCTGGCCGTATTTTTTTTGCCGGTAATGGGATCATCGCCCCTGCGACCTGGTCTTATACCTGGCCAAGCAGGTTGTTGGTATGTGCAGCGAGCAGCGATTCGCCTGTGTTTGAAGACACTTGGTAAGATCTTGCAGTCAATTTCTGATCAACCTGGGCTTATCTACTGACTTGATATATCAAGTCCATTGTTTGGGCGAAACGTTGTGGTTAATAAAGATATCCACTGCATCTAAGCGCCATTCACTCCACTTGCCAGTGTTTACGTTCCAGTTCTTGATCCAGGTCACATGACCTGCTCACAGGTATGAAGGGAATAGCTAATCCCGTAGGGGTCATGTAGCAACGATCCCCCAAGCTAATGACAGGAACCGTACCTAGCAGGTGCCGTCACACGGAAGCTCCGGAAGCCTCACCTCGCCACCTTCACTTGACGACCCCCTCACCTCACCACCTTCACCTGAGCAGCCACAAATAACGCAATAAATATACGTGTGTGTGATGGTAACGCTACGTTCAGCTACAATAGCTATAATGAAGGAAGTATTGCATTGTTCACGGTTTGTACTCGGGTTTTGGTCGGAGGTGACCTGAGGTGACAGGTAGCTTAGTGGCAGAGCGTTCGGTGCTACGGAGAGGAGGTTCGGTAAGGTTTTGAGGCCAGAAATTCGATCAGTCTACCCATTCTCTGCATTGAACCTGATTGCCTAATATATTCCCAGGCCCTGTTTGACCCTCTAGGGTTTAAGCGCTGTCTTCTACTACTAACTACTACCTAATATTACTATATTACTACTATACTACTACTAATAATAATAATAAATCACTAAGGAAACTACTCAATTTCCAGTTAGACATGAATAAGTCTTCCTACACCCACAATAATTAGGTACCTAGATGTTTAATAAGACAATTGAGAAAATCCTGGTTGGCGAAACGTCTTTCGGATTAAAGATACCAAGGTGTCGCCTTGTGTGTCTTGTCCATTATCTTGTAGGTATTGTGTAAGGCTACCATCTGGATGTCAGTCGACTACTGGATGTGGCATCTGTGGAGAAGGTTGCAGTGTGTCTTACACATAAGAATATAAGAAAGAAGGAGCACTGCAGAAAGCCTACACGTCCATACTAGGCAGGTCCAAGTCCCTTACTGGCCTAGGACAGTCAGGTCTAAGTCCCCTACTGGCTTAGGCCACTCGGGTCCAAGTCCCCTACTGGCCTAGGCCAGTCAGGTCTAAGTCACATCCGCTTAAGGAGGAGGGAGCAATGCATCAGACCCACTGGCCCATGCCAGTCAAGTCTAACTCACACACAATAATAATAAATTTATACATTTTCTGCAGTATATAATGTAGTTTATAATAAAATTGTTAGGCAGAAAAGAAAGCCACTAACAAGCGCTACATTTCGGGCTCAGAACTGAGGTATCATAACAGTTCATACTGAGTAAACTGGAGCGTTACTTAGACCTGGAGTCTACGTGATATGTTTCGGCGCCTCCGCGACCCGGTCCCAGACCTCCCTGTGAATGGGACCGGGTCTGGGACCAGGATAATCGTGGCCGACATTCCCCACACACGAACATCGTAGGACGGCAGCTGAAAGGATGTAGACTTCCCTACAGAAACAGTAGAACGGTAGCCGGGAGGACGTAAACCTTCCCCACACAAGGACAGTAGGATGGCAGCTCGGTGGTGGGGACTGGAGGAGGGACTGGTCAGAGCCAACATGGAGGCAGGGGGACTGGCAGGCAAGCATGCACACAGACAGGCAAGCAGTCAGGGGAACGGACAGGTACACAGACAGGAGGGTGCGGGATCAGGAGAGAGGGGGATGGGACGTGGAATGGAGATGGAGGGACGAAGGAGAGGGGAAGGGATGAGATTGTTGGAGGGGATCAGAGGAGGAAGCGAAGAGAGAGATGATGAGAGATAATCCCAGCAGTGATCAAACCGCTGCAGCAACAGTGCCCAGGCAGTAACTAATTACCCTGATTAGCGACGCTAAAATGCCAACGCCCGCAGTGCTTGCCATGCTTACCATACCCTCACCAACGCCCACCCTGTCCTCATCTCACATACCCGTTACAGGAGACATCCCCAGTCATTTAAACCACCAAAACAGCACCTCTGTACAAAGGTGTTAGCAAAGCAACTGCAAAAAAATTACTACCTGGAGGGTATTCCGGGGGTCAACGCCCCCGCGGTCCGGTCCATGACCAGGTCTCCAGGTGGCTCAGGGCCTGATCAACTACGCTGTTACTGCTGGCCGCATGTAGTCCAACATACGAAACACAGCTCTGCTGATCCGACACTGACTTTAGGTATCTGTCCAGCTCCCTCTTGAAGGCAGCCAGGGGTCTATTGGTAATTCCCCTTATGCATGGTGGGAGGCAGTTGAACAGTCTTGGGCCCCGGACACTTATTATTTTCTCTTAGTGTACTAATGGCGCCTCTAATTTTCACTGGGGTATTTTGCATCGCCTACCAAATCTTTTGCTTTCGTAGGGAGTGATTTCTGTGTGCAGATTAAGGACCAGTCCCTCTAGGATTTTCCAGGTGTAGATTATGATCAGTAGCCCCACGCCTCCAGGTGTAGATTATGATCAGTAGCCGCACGCCTCACATTATGAAGATCTTAGAAAGGATTTTAAGAAACAAGATTACCAGTCACATGGAATCGCAACAACTGCACAACCCAGGTCATCATGGGTTCACAACAGGTCGCTCCTGCCTCTCCCAATTGCAAGACAATCATAATGCAGATGCAGTATAAACTAACTTTGCAAGTCTTTGACAAATGCGACAATGGGGTAACTTAATGTTAAATATGTGCAAAAGAAATAAGTGGGAAGAGCAAATGTATGTTTAACTCCTTCCAAAATAGAACTCAAAGATTTACTACTAATAAAAGTACAGTCCCCCCCTTTTTTTTTTTGCACATCGCCGTTTAGAACATAAGAATAGAGGAACACTGCAGAAGGCCTACTGACCCAGGTCTAGGGCAGGGTAGTTCGAAAAATAATAATTTTCACCATCACTCACTCCATCACCGTCTTACCAGAGGCGTGCCGATACTATATAAGAGTGCCGGCACTGTGCTTCCCACCTCCAGGACTCAAGTCCGGCTAACCGATTTCCCTGAATCCCTTCATAAATGTTACGTTGCTCACACTCCAACAGCACTCCTTAAAAAGCAGGCGAAAAAGATGAATCGTAATCTATACCTGAATAATTCAGAAGAAACCTGAATACTGGAATCACTACATACGAAAGCACCGGACTTGGCAGCCGATGCCAGGTACCTCCGATGAAAAGCAAGGATGCAATGAGTACAATAAGAGAGAACTCAGTAATTGTAAATAATCACGAGTCCTCAGCATCCCCCTATCGTGCATAAGGGGGATTATAAACAAACCCCGAACTCTACAAGTTCACGTCAGTTCCCGATCAGCCAGGCTGTGGTGCATTTGTCAACAGTGTAATACTGATTCATGCTAGTGGCTTTCGTTGTGCTCAGTATTTTATTACATGTAAACTTCATTTTTATAGGCAGGCTCCCTGGCCAAGCCTAGTCACGTGACCCCTTTTTTTAGATACTCACGTAGGCTGCCGGCCAGAGGCCCGCCTATAAAATGGAGGTATAACGATATATACTACCCAAGAATTATACTGCTGACACATTCGTTGGACTGCAGGAGGTGAGAACCAACAGCCTGGTCGATCAGGCAGCAACTAGGAGGCCTAGTCTGGAACCGAGACTACAGGTGACGTACAGGTAACCAGGACGATGGAAAGACGCGATGGTAACAATATTTATTTCTACAAGTACATGTACAAGGTATACACACCATAGCTGACAACAATGACACTACTATATAGAAAGCCGCTTATTATGCAGAGTATTTCAGGCAAATTAGCTTAATTTTGTCCCCAGAGCCTGGTTGATCAGGCTCTGGTCCAACAGGAGGCCTGGTCACGGACCGGGCCGCGGGGGCGTTGACCCCTGGAATTCTTTCCAGGTAGACTCCAGGTAGGATGCGACCCACACCAGCCCACTAACACCCAGGTACCTATTTTACTGATAGGTGTCTTAAGGAAACACGTCCTAATTTTTCCACCCGTATCGGGTTACTGAAGCCGATTCCAGTGGTCACTCCTCCGCTGCCAGGACTGAGACCAGGCCCTTAGTTACCGATAGTTAAGGGTCTAGAGGATACAACCATAACAGTGTGGATTATGTAGGGGCACAAGGGAAGGAAAATACAGGATGGCGATTATAAGAACATAAGAAAGAACACTACAGCAGGCCTACTGGCCCATGCGAAGCAGGTCCACGTCACCTCCTGGCTTAAACCAATGACTTCCCTCACACACACACACACACAAGACACGCCTGGACAGACAAAACCAACACTGGAGTTCTTTTGCCAAGTCCCAACACCGGGTACATACTGAAGAAGCCACTCGGGGCGAAATATTTCCTCTAATAAACGTCTTGAACTGTACATGTGTCTTTTTCAACACGGGAGGGAAGGGGGTAATTTCTCATAGGTTCTATTTAAATAAGCCTCCCTGGTGATACAGGTCACTCCACACCCTGGTGATACAGGTCACTCCACACCCTGGTGATACAGGTCACTCCACACCCTGGTGATACAGGTCACTCCACACCCTGGTGATACAGGTCACTCCACACCCTGGTGATACAGGTCACTCCACACCCTGGTGATACAGGTCACTCCACACCCTGGTGATACAGGTCACTCCACACCCTGGTGATACAGGTCACTCCACACCCTGGTGATACAGGTCACTCCACACCTTAGTGAGACAGGTCACGCCACGTCCTGGTGAGATTTACTTAGTGACTTTCCCAACTCAACCTTCTAATTTTTGCAACCATTTAAACCGTAGAGCGAAGTCTACTCCCTCTCCTCTTATTATCTTTTGTCTGTCTCCCTTTCTGTCTACCTGCTTTTGTGTCTTTTGTCCAAAGATGTTGATGAATAAGACAAAAGAGTATCACTTTTGTATTTTTAATTTCCGTAACGTTTCGCTTACACAGCAGGCTTCTTCAGTGGAGAACATTGACTAACTGAAGACAGCAGCAGCAGCAGCAGCAGCAGCAGCAGCAGCAATGAAGAGGTAAATATGAGGTGAATAGGACATCAGCCATATAGTAGTAGTTCTGAGGTGGTCAGTCCCTTAGCCTTGAGAAGAACCCAGCTCCATGGTCGATATTACATTAGCATTGTTTGTGTCTTTCAGTGTATCCAAGACCACTTCATAGTGGTCCAGCAGAAGCGACCTCCTCTGTATCCACGTTCCTTTGCGTTGTTGCTTCCGTTTCCTTCACTGTTTCTCATTTCTCTCCCTCCTTTCCTCCCTCTCTCTCTCTCTCACCACTTCCGACATAGCTGGTCTCCCGAATTTAATATTGATTTCGAGGTGGCTCATTAACCCGTCGGGGCGTACAAATGGAATGTCACAGCTTCGGAAACACTGGCATGACGGTGTGGAAATTATTCCCTTGGAGATGATGTCGCACAGTTGGACTGCGTGTTGCTAGCACCAACAGCCCGATTTATCAGGCCTTTAACTAGTATGGCTGGTCTGGGACCAGGCAGCAGTTACGACCGACTCAGGAATCGACAACAGGTGATAGGTAGACAGCAGGTAGGTGGGAGTAGTGAATGGGAGAGTAGGTATCATTGGAGGGACGGGAAGGAAGGGCAGGGAAGGGAACACTGATGAAGGGAATACACTAGTAAGATTTGCTCTCTAAAACTTTCATGATGCTGGATGCCTTTGTCAACTTTGCTGTTGTTGCCAGAGGCTGCACATCACAACCTGGCTGATCTGGTGGTGGTGGTTGAGTGGTGGTGGG
This sequence comes from Cherax destructor, assembly GCA_009830355.1. Classification (NCBI taxonomy): domain Eukaryota; kingdom Metazoa; phylum Arthropoda; class Malacostraca; order Decapoda; family Parastacidae; genus Cherax; species Cherax destructor. The sequence continues at coordinate 1,033,376 of WNWK01000007.1, forward strand.
TGTGGTGGTGGGTGTGGTGGTGGTGGGTGTGGTGGTGGTGGGTGTGGTGGTGGGGGTAGTGATGGTGGTGGTAGTGGTGGTGATAGTGGTGGTGGTGGGTGTGGTGGTGGCGGTGGTGGTGATAGTGGTGGGTGTGGTGGTGGTGGTGGGTGTGGTGGTGGTGGTGGGTGTGGTGGTAGTGGTGATAGTGGTGGTAGTGGTGGTGATAGTGATGGTGGTGGTGATGGTGATGATGGTGGTGATGGTGATGACTGAGGAAGAGGCGTGAGGGTGAAGCAACAATCAGGGTTCGCACCCTGGTAGTTACCTTCCCTGCCACAATGGCCTCGTGAACAACAATAATAGCTGCAGAATTAAAGACTCACGCTTGTGTTGTGGGGGGAGGGGGTAGAGGAGGGGAGACAGAAGGGGGGAGAGGGGGATTTAAGAGGGAGAAGGGAGGAGGGTAATGCAAGAAGATTAAGAAGGGGTGTGGTGGTGGCAGTCGTGGTAGTTTTGGTGGTAGTGATGGTGGTTGTAATGGTGATGGTGGTAGTAATGGTGAGAGTGATGGTGGTGGTGGTGGAAAGAAAGTTTTGCTTCTTGAGGAGAGAGAGAGAGAGAGAGAGAGAGAGAGAGAGAGAGAGAGAGAGAGAGAGAGAGAGAGAGAGAGAGAGAGGGCTAGTGCCAGATCAACCAGGTTGTGATGGATATATGAGCCAGCGGGCCACCAGCAGCCTGGGATGACCAGGAAAGCCTGACCCAGGGCCGGGCTGCGGGAGTAATAAAACTCTCGAAACCCATCAACGACATATCAAAGACAAAGTATGGAAGTGCACACACACACAGGAGCTGTGACTCGACCCCAGCAACCACATATAGGTGAGTAGATGAATACACGGATGATGGTGGGGTGAGAGCAAGGATGGTTGATGGGTGGGTTTCATGGTTGATGGGTGGGTTTCATGGTTGGTGGGTGGGTTTCATGGTTGGTGGGTGGGTTTTCATGGTTGCTTTTACATGGTTGCTGGGTGGGTGGGTAGGTGGGCGCCGCCACACAAACAGCGGTGCTCTGTGACCAGCTAATGGACATCTTAGGGTAGGATAATCAGCTCTGAGACTGCATTCACCTTGCACACGCACTCTCACACGCACTCACACACGCACTCGCACACGCACTCCGGCATACATACACACGCGAGATGAAGACTAGACACAAACATCATACTACTCAGTTTCACGAGTAGGTATACCTGGAGGTACGTTCAGTAATCCTAGTGTTTCCATAGGTATTACTGCTTTGCGTCCTCTTGTGCCTTGCCATATATACGTTCATGTCATACTTACGCGCATGTCACATCTACGTGCATGTCGTACTTACGTGCATGTCAAGCTTACATGTCGTACATAAGTGCATACCTACTCTTGAAACTAAGTATGGAGTTTGCCTCCGCTTGCACATACACATCACTCCACTTATTCTGGAGGATGTATCCCAAATTAGCACACCGAAATCACTCCCTACAAGAGTAAGAGGCTCAGTGGACGTTGCAAATTATCTCTAACGAAAGGCAAGGGTGCAATTAGTACACTATGATTATTTGGAGCGCTAATCCCCTATGGGGGATGGGAGAGAAAGCATCCATGCTTAATAATTCAGGGAATTGGAGCACAGATACAGTTCTCTAGGTCAAGAGCCCCATCCTTGAGTGTACTACCCCTCCCTTGAGGGCCTGATCAACCAGGCTTTCGTCATGTATGTGGCTGGGGAGTAACTCTGTTTCATTTTTTTGGCCTTTGATCCTGTAAAAAAAAAAAACAATCCAAAAAGTCTTAACAGCTTTCAATCGCGTTCTTGCATTTTCGTTTCTAACCTTCTCGCTTATTCTTCCGGTTTCTGTGGTTTGGTCTGCTGTACGTTTCTTCCAAGACCTCTTGCACCTTACCCCTTGCCCTCTCTGCTTTCCTGATTGAACCATGGATTCTTATTTTTCTTCTTCATGCTTCTTGTGGCTCTTTCCTCTGCCTCTTGGCACTGTTGCCTCAAAGTTCGATCTCTAGTTCCGTTCCTCATTGCATTTCTCTTAGGAAATTTATTATTCCATCGAAGTCCCTCCCTGCTGTACTTCAATTTTTGCTGTCGCATTTACGTGTATGTGTGTGTGTGTGTGTGTGTGTGTGTGTGTGTGTGTGTGTGTGTGTGTGTGTGTGTGTGTGTGTGTGTGTGTGTAGCAGGATGTTGCGGTAGGATGCAAGTGTTGCTTCACCTCCTCTTCTCCCAGTCCACCACCCTCATGTCCACCACCCTCATGTCCACCACCCTCATGTCCACCACACTAACGAGACTCCCAGTCTTCTCCATCTCTTTCTCCGTATAAACCTCTAACAGTGACGTTACCTGTAGCCAATTCCAGCGGTCATCGGTACCGTGGCACGGTCCCAGACCACGCCACCTGGCTAACAGAATGATCAGTCAGGTTGTTGATGCTAGCAGTGCGTAGTCCAACAGTTAAGCTGCTCAAGAACTGTGATACCTGTAACATGTTGAACTTACCCAGTACCTAAGTCATCACAGCAACGTACCACATGGTACATCTCATCACAGCAACGTACCAGATGGTACAACCCATCACAGCAACGTACCAGATGGTACATATTCCTAAGAGTAGTATTGTGTATCGAACCCAGCTGGGGGTTTATTCTTGACTATACATGTATGCCTTACCTATACCTTATACCATTGAAGAGTTTCGAGAGTTTCACTACTCTCGGAGCCCGGCCATGGGCCAGGCTCGTATACAGTACCAACAAGATGAAGGCAACATCTGGGTATCTTTATTTGTAGACGTTTCGCCCTCCAGTGGCTTTATCAGTGCAAGGAAATAGTGTGAAGACAGTAGAAATATATACAAAAGATGAGGTAATCAGTCCCTCAGTTTTGGAATTGGTGAATATCATCGTAGATTAGGTAAGATCAGAGTGACTTACAAGGAGTGTGACAGTGCTTAAGTAACGGAAACAGTAAACTTACAAGGAGTGTGACAGTGCTTAAGTAACGGAAACAGTAAAAAGGACGTGTTTCCTGACGCTTTCGGTCATCTGACCGAGGCCTTCCACTGGCTAACCCCTTTAAAAATTATGGTTATGATTATATATAAAGCACCGTAGTCTTGAAGAATCTGAAACACAGGCAGCAAGATCGTCACTTAAGCGCCAACTTGAACCTTTGATGAATTTCGATAGTTTTCCTACTCTCGGACCCGGTCTTGGGCCAGGCTCCGAGAGTAGAGAGAGAGAAGCTTACGGCGACGTTTCGGTCCTACTTGGAACATTTACAAAGTCACAATAACACAAAGAGTGAGGGAGTCAGTATATATACGAGGGGAAGAGGGACGGGACCAAGAGAGGAAGAAAAGGTAGTAGTAGTAGTAATAGTAGAAAGTAGGTAGAATAGTTTAAGTGGCATAAGAGATAGAAAGGGGAATGAAGAGTGAAGGGAGGAAATAATAATGGTAGTAGCAATAGTAGTAGTAATGGCGTGGTATGATCTAGTTGAGATTTTCAGAATATTACTAATACAAATATTGGAAGCAAGAGAGTTTCATTACATTAGGTGAAATACCTGTGACCGATTTCAGGAGTCGTTCCTCTCCCTCAGTTCGCCCAGACCCTTCTAGGGGATCGCCTGATCAATCATACTATTGCTACCTGGATGAGAGAACAAAGTGTGAAGCATTTGAAGGACAAAGTGCACTCCCACACAGGAAATTTGAAAATTCTCCCTGATCCCTGGACCATTACTAACGTGAGGAGGACAATAAGTGTTCTCTCAAGGGTGTTGAGACATTGAGAGGCGATACATCTGAGTGAGGATGTGTGCACCTCGCGTGGTGTATGTGCACCTTCCTCATTCCTGCCAAGGATCAGTGCCTTTGGTGCCTTACTAGTGCACTCCCGTCCTCATGAAATTTGGCAAGTTTTCCAAGCTCCTGATCAGTTAGGCTGTGATGTTTACGCTGGACCACGTGCAGGGAGCGTGTTTGGGAAAACTGGATCACTACCTCGAAGTGCCAGATCAACTAGCAAAGTTTGGTCCCAGACGGGGTTGCAAAGGCACAATAACCATCACGGGTTAAACTATAAAAATAACCCAATTCCTATACCTTTGATGAGTTCCGAGGGGTTTTCTACTCCCAGAACCCTTTCTTGGGCCAGGCTCGTCTGGTGCTTGCCTGATCAACCAGGCTGTTGCTGGTTGACCAGCACCAAACACACACTTTGAGAAAGACATAGACGAGTGAGATTAGGGTGTAATAGCAGACATAAAATACCCTTAGACAGGAACCCAGATACATCACCCACCTAACACAGCAGAAACAAAGAGCAATGATCAACAATGAGAGCTGGGTATCCCAGGGTACGGTACTGGCCCCATTATTCTTTCTCATCCTCATATCTGTTCTGGCAGAGACAAGACATTAAATCATCGTGAGGTTGTTTCTCATCCCTTACCTACGACGCTAAAATATGTAATTGTGACGTCCTCCGAGGACACACAAAACAATCTTTGTCAAATTATATTCCCTGGAAGTTAGGAAGAAGATATTTACTCAACCCGCTTACGACAACGTTTCGGTCCAAGTCGGACCGAAACGTCGTCTCCTATAAATGGGAGATTTATAATTTACACCTGGAAAAGAAAAAGACGTAACAGAACAAATCTTCGAATTATTTTTTTACGAGAATACGATGTATAGTTAATGACTTACCTGTCTAACTGGCGATTTAATTATAAGGGACTTCTCGGGGGAAAATTTGGCAAGTGCCTACAGTCCCTGATCGGCTGAGCTGTCGGGGGCATCTCTGGTTTGCGAGATTCAAATAGTAATAGTCTGACTGTTCAATCTGTCAGTCTGGAAGTGTCATAGGCTAGGTGGGTGATTCCAAGAATCATTTTAAAGTGCTATGGGGAGACATGTATTATTATTATTATTATTGGGAGCGCTAAACCCGTAGGAATTATACAGCGCTTATGGAGGGGTTGTGATGGAATGCATTTAGTCTTAATTCAGGGAATTGGAGCACAGATTCAATTCCCTAGACCAAGAGCTCCCCTTGAGGGGAGACATGTCTCTTGAGTTCCCTGCGAGACGTCACTGTCTCTCATAGCGTGCAAAGCCGCCCCAGCCGAGCGTAACGCGCGCCGGAATTCCGTCTCGAGCGGGCGCGTGCGGCTTCCGTCGCATCCGCATCTGCGGCCGCAGAGACGGTGGAGAGGAACGCCAGACGTTCCCTTTGTTGACTCCTGCACCAACTGCTTGTGCTCTTGTCTGTGAGATGAACGTTCCTGCATCTCTTTCAATTGTTCACTGACAGCTTCTTTAGATCTATGAAGAACGTTGCCGCATCACCTCGTTCACTCCCTCACTGACAGCTTCAGATCAATGAGGAAAGTTCCTGAATCACCTCGTTCATTCCTACCTTCCTGAAATTGTGATATAAGTTCGCAAATTTGTAATGCACAGCTAAAAAATCCCGAAATACCATCGATTACAGGAGATTACAGGGGTTTAAAGGAGATTGGCGATTTTGCCCCAAATTTAACAGTGTTAAAATGAAATATACGTTAAAACCTAAAGTCGGTACCTGACCAGCCGGGCTGTGGTTCGTACGTCGCACTGCGTGCGGCCAGCAGAAACAGCCTGGTTGATCAGGCTCTGATCCACCATGAGGCCTGGTCACAGACCGGGCCGCGGAGGCGTTGATCCCCGGAACTCTCTCCAGGTAAACTCCAGGCAAAACAACAGCAGTTATGCAGACTCTGTGTGGGATTGTAATATTATAATACTATATTACTGATTATAATACTATATTACTAATTATTACACTATATTACTGATCGTTCAGGCTTTTGGTGCCAGTAGCAAACCCAGTTCACCGTAGGCACCACAGCCTGGATGATCAAGAGACAACTTGATTGTCAAGTTACTAAACACAGCTAGGGGGTCTAGTGACAACTCACGTAATATATGGTAAAATTCCTTTGGCACTTTTCACTTATTGAATTGTCACAGTGGGTTCTGAGCAATACTTCTTCTCACAGGAGGTATATTGCATCGTCTGTCAAACTGATGCAAAACTTAAGACACTGGATGTATTGAAGGGGTGATGTTACTGGGTGGTGTTGGTGATGGTGGTGGAGAGGGGTGTTGGTGTCGTTGGTCGTAGTGTTGTTGTTGGTGGTGGTGGAGAGGGGTGTTGGTAGTAGTGTTGTTGATGGTGGTGGTGGAGAGGGGTGTCGGTGATAGTGCTGTTGATGGTGGTGGTGATGATGGTAGCGAGGTTGGCAGGGAGAGAGCTGGTGGAGAGGACGCAGCTCCCAAGGGCAGGACCATTATGTGGTTCCTGGAGGGTGGTGGTCCGCGACGGTGCCTTCTGCAACGTCTCTCGAGCTCAACGCCTCCCCAACACCCTCTCCAACACCCACCCCAACACCCCGAACATCCACCCCAGTCACCAACACCTACACCAGTCTCCAATACCCACTACGGCTTCCCAACATCCACCACCACAGACTCCTCAACACCCACCACGCAGGCTGGCAGGCAGGCAGCCTGCCTGCCTGCCTGCCTGCCTGCCTGCCTGCCTGCCTGCCTGCCTCTCTCTCTCTCTCTCTCTCTCTCTCTCTCTCTCTCTCTCTCTCTCTCTCTCTCTCTCTCTCTCTCTGTCTGTCTGTATAATGATGGGGTTGGCAGTCCCCCAGCATCACCACAACCACCATCGCTGGCACTACAACTACTACTAACACCATGGCTAACACTACAACCATCCACAGCTACTGCCATCGTTATCACCCCACCTACCATCATCTACAGCAGCATCACAAGTAGCAACAGCAAGATCATCAGACGGAACAGCAAGATCATCAGACGGAACAGCAAGATCATGATGATCATCAGCAGCATCACTTAAGACACATCAGTGAGTCAGCCTCAGGTCTCAGTCATCTGCCACGGTGAGTGACTGTGGGAGCAACAACCACACTCCCTCCCTCTCTCTCTCTCCCTCTCACAAGCTACATCCACTCACTACCTCACTCAGCGCTCTACGTTACAATCTCACAACATCTGCCTCATCAACCTTCTTTCATAAACAAGCTACACGTAGACAACTGTGTCACCCTGAGAGACTAGACTCTCCAGCTTCTGTGAGAGCCCACTCTTACCCACTTCAGGGTATGTATAGAGTTTGGAGAGCTTTCCTTCCCTCTTTGTTCGGCCTTGGACCAAGATTGCCTAAAAAGCCTAGATCATTCAGACAAAAGTGATAAACGTTCAGATTCAAACTTTTTTTCGGCCACTTTGAGATACGTTTTTCTGAGTCTGTCCTTGTCTGTTTGTGTGCACTGAGAGTAACATATGTATATCTTGTGTATATCTCAGTATGTCTACATTTGGTGCATATTTTTAAGTATACTTGACTGGTGATTTACAAGAAACCTGCATTATAATTATTATTATTTGCATCACCAATATGATATAAAAGCTGTTACTAGTGTTTGTATCAATATCTGCCATAAGGATGAAAATCAGAGGTACCAGGATCGTGCCTTGGGGTTCCTGAGCTATTTACTTTAAGGATAGATCCGAATTTTATAGCCACATCGGTTGTACTGATGAATAACCAGTCCGTTAGTCTGAAAGTCTGCTGGTCTGGGACCGGGGCGCGGTGGCGATGATCCTCTTAATCATCTACAGGTAAACAATGAAGAGGCCAGACCTCTCGCGAACGCAGCATCACTCAAGCCACGAGATGATGATGCCGTGAGGAGAGAATCTCTTGGCCACAACAATACTCTTGTATACTAACATCTCCTGTCATGGCGGCTGGAATTACCCAAGTGGAAAATGTAAAAAGAGCATCAGCTGCCGCATTAACTCAGTTCAACATATAAATTACCGAGAGCGTCTGAAAGCACTCAGACCGTGGCCAGGGAGGGCAGCACCAGAGATACATCATCATATATACAAGCAATACCCAAGCTCAGCTTACACATTTGCATACGAAAAAATAATTCCACACTGTAACTACAAAGGGAACAAAACCGTGAATGCTAACCAAAGAGACGAGGGAGTAGAGTTCATGAGATCAGAAATCCCTTGTGAGAGTATGTATCCTTAGAGAAGTGAGTGAGTAGATGGAGTTAAACCATAGCACAGCCTCAAGAGCCTCTAATCTCAAAGAAGATGGGAAGTAGAGTTATTGAGACCACGGACCAAATGCAAGAACATAAGAATGGAGGAACACTGCAGCAGGCCTACTGGCCCTTACTTGGCAGGTCCTTGTCAAAGCCAAATCCACTAACAAAAAATATTCGCCAAACCTATTTTCAGTGCTACTCTAGGAATAATCTTTGATAACCTTGTTAAACTCTTAAGTGTCAGTAGCAGTTCAGTAGTAGTATTTGTATCTTACGAATAACCGTTACTGAGTCATTCTGCTGACCTAGCATGTCATAAGTCACCCTTTGAATGCCTTGGGCGTTCTCGCCCACTGGCCTCAGTTCAGAGCTAGGTATAGAGACGGACAGGTCAGGCCTGAGTGCTTCCCATATTTTTCCACTAATATATATAAGTTACTAAGCCAAGCTACGTTTGTGTTTATTACCAAATCCATCAAGAACCCACACGACAAATTGGTGGCATGGATTAGGGTATTTACACAGATATAAGATCAAGCCAGGTCTCTGTGAGTGCCGCGAGCGTTCCCCAAGCCAGCCAGCTCGCCCTTTCAACACTCACCCCACCTCCACCCGGTGTTGCCAGCCTGCAAAGCCAGTTTGTAACGCCGTCTCTCAAGCTTCCTGGCTTCGTTCGTGTGTTAATTGCTATCCTTCGAGGAGTTGATCCGGGTTTTGCAATTAAGCCAGCCAGTTAAGCCGGTCCATGGGAGAGAGCCTCAGCCAATCATCCAGGCTGTCTTTTCAGTCATCCAACCTGCTCCTTCATGCTGTGTGCATAGTTACAAGCTAGTCTCGAGGGCTTAAGCCAGCTCAGCCAGCTACTTCTCCGGCCAAGCCAGAAGTAAGCCAAGCCAGTTCCTCTTTGAAATATTGTCTCCAATATCGCTTTGTGCTATCAGTTGGATGCTGGTAAGAGTGGTATGTACCATCCCTGTGGTATTTACGGGTTTTTAAGCCAGCCCAGCTTAGAATATTCACATACCTAGTAGTGTGGGTGCCAGCTAGATGCACGGGGATGCCGCTCACCCAGCGCTCCAAGACCCATCTCCACCGTCTGCCACCAAGCCTTTCCACCTGTGGCAATGTGGAACTGGGTCAAGAGCTGTATTTCACCTGTGTTTCACCTGAGCGCCACCTTTACAAAAGCCTAAGTGTGTAAGTCATCAGATTAAGCGCATTCTTTGAGTGAGGGTTGTCGCCGCCAGTTGCCACGACATCTGTCCTTCCCACCTCCTCCCCTCACCACTTCTACCGCCGTTAAACTCCAGTGATAATTTTCTGTTTACAGACATTTGCGTGTGAGACATTTCTACAGTGAATTGTGTTATTCAGAGACTTGTGCCTTCAGTGTAGACTCGGTGTTTTCGTGTCCATTAATTTACAATACTGTTCCAGTGTTATTCATTTTCGTGTCTCATTTTATATATATGTTCTTTTGTGTTAATTCTCTACACCTGAAGTAAGTATTCATTTTTTGTGTATAAATTTATTCTTTGGCTTGTGTGCAGTATAATTTTTTAAATATTTTTTTGTCATATCCTTACTTTCCTGTGAGGTCTCAGTACCGTTGAGAGAACACCTTTCCTCTTTTCATAACTAAAAGTTATTAGTGAATAAAGAACACGTTTCTTGTAATGTGCAAAGCATAGCTTTGCACATTACGAGCAGCGACAGCTTGGACGATCAAGTTACCAAGAGCCAGCGAGGGGGCTACAAAGTCATGTTTCCCACAGTACAAGCTTCCTCTGGATAAACCCCTACACAGAGCAAAACTTGACTTGGATAAGATCAATAGATGTTTTGAGAGGGTCATGCCCCCTGTGGATGAAGGATACCTGAAGGCTGCTTAGAGGGGTCAAGGCCCCCGTGGAAGAATACCTGAAGGTTGCTAGGGGGGTCAAGGCCCCCGTGGAAGAATACCTGAAGGCTGCTTAGAGGGGTCAAGGCCCCCGTGGAAGGATACCTGAAGGCTGTTTAGGGGGTCAAGGCCCCCGTGGAAGGATACCTGAAGGCTGTTTAGGGGGTCAAGGCCCCCGTGGAAGAATACCTGAAGGCTGCTAGGGGGGTCATGGACCCCGTGGACCGCTCCCAGACCAGGCCTCTCGGTGGATCAAGCGCAGCACTTGCTTCCTGGTCCCTTTAAGAGAGGTGCCTCAATAGTGAAATGCTCTTGATCTATGGAACTGGAGCTACCCCCCGCTTGGATAAAACTTATTTACCTACCATTCTCCAAGCGCCGAGTGATGCATACTGGTTTAGCGCTGCCCCCAAATCCAAAATATTAATGGAGTGGTGGTGAAGGTTACTGTGGATCTAGGAGTCAGTCCCTCTGTCAAGACTAGCCTTTCAAGAGAGGTGCCTCGATGCCGATGGAGGGCTCTTGATCCAAGGAGTTAGTGCTAACTTTCCCTTCTTCAAATACAACCTGATTACCTCCCAAAGCATTGTATGTTCCCTACGGTTTTAGCCCATCTATGAAAATAATTAAAATATACAAATACTACTACTACTAATAATAATAATATAAACCAGTCTATCAGTGGGCCACAAAAACTATGTTCAACGAGGATAAATGTCAGCTATTCCATTGTGGAAAAATTAGGTAAATAAAATCGGGAACAGAATACAAAACAAACCCAAATCACTCAATAGAGTGGAAGATTAATGTGAGAGACCTTTAAGTGATAATGTCAGATCTTTCATTCAAAGATCACAATAATTATTGTCACAACCGCAAGAAAAATAACTGGCTAGATAACTAGAATCGTCAAAACGAGATGCCAAGCCAATGATGATATTAAGTAATTTGTTTTCTCTAGACTGGAATATTGCTGTAAACTAACAGCTCCTAAGGCAGGCGAAACAGAGGATTGCGAGAATTTATAATCTTCGTGTAAATACAGTCAAGCACCTAAATTACTGGGATTGCTTGAAGTCGCTTGAGCCTCTCATCTTGGAACGTAGGCGAGAAATATACATTATAATACACAGCTGAGAAATTCTGGAGAGCTTGGTTCCATATCTGAACACCAAAATCGCTTCCTACGAAAGCAAGGGGCTCGACATATGAAGCAAAATATCCCCAGTGAAAAGAAGGGGTTCTTTGAGTACAATAAGTGAGAAGTGTATAGGGACCCAAAACCTCAACAACACCTTGCAAACATGAGAGGATTTCCAACAAATCCGTAGATGTCTTTAAGAATGAACGTGGTAAGTACCTCATCAGTTCTAGATCAGCCTGGCGGTGGTACCTAGGTTCTAATACATGCGGTGCAATAGCTTTCCTAAACAGGCTATCAACTGGGAAGCCTGGTTTGAGACCGGGCCGCGAGAGGGGGGCGGTGACCCCCTAAATCCTCTTCAGGCAACCACAGCCTGAACCACTCGTCACCTGCTCCAAGAGGGCCAAATTACCAAAGGTACCACTTAACGACTCCCTCGGACAATTAGGTACCACTCAACAAATTCCACGGACAATCAGGTACCATTTGTTCCCTCAGACAAGCAGAAACCACTTAACTCCCTTGGACAAAATAAAGACAATTGTTCTGACATCAGAGAGCGGAATTAGAGGAGAGGACACAGGGATATACCTTTACCTTTCATATACCTTAGAAGATTTTCGAGAGTTTTCTTACTCCTGCAGCTCGGCCCATGTCCTGATTGGTGCTTGCCTAGGCAACCAGGCTGTTGCTGATGGCAGCCCACTGGCCAACATATCCGCCACAGCCTGGTTGATTAGGCAGGATCCCAGATCAAGCCTCTTGGAGCAACAAGGCTGTTACTGCTGGCCACACGCAATCTAGAGTACGAACCACAGCCTGGCTGATCAGGCACTGATTTGAGAAACTCGTCCAGTTACCCCTTGAAGACCATCCGAAGTTTGTTATTAATTCTCCTTATGAACGGAGGGAGGGCATTGAAGAGCCGGGGAAAGGGGAAGCAGGAGGGAAAGGGAGAGGGAGCTGGAGGGAAAGGGAGAGGGAGCAGGAGGAAGGAAGGATAAGCAATATCTTTAATCCATCATCATCTGATCCTATCTCACCGCCATGGATATAATCACCAACGCTAACCCCTTTGTCCCAATGAAGCGGAAAATCACAGCCAGCGCTCGATAACCATCTTAAAAATATACTTCCTAAATACTTCTCGTTACCGGTGCCAGGAGAGAGGAGAGAGAGAGAGAGAGAGAGAGAGAGAGAGAGAGAGAGACAGAGACTGACTCTCTACCAACTTCTTCGATACAAGCAACTTGCCTCAACTTTCCAGTTCAAATATTATTTTAACTTTTAGAGTTTACCCAATATTCAATTCTTTCACCAGACTGAATTGTATCTTATTATTATTATTATTAGTAGTAGTAGTAATAGTAATTGTAGTAACAGTAATTGTAGTAATAATAGTAGAAGTAATAGTAGTAATAATTGTAGTAATAATAGTGGTAATAATAGAAGTAATAGTAGTAATAGTAAATATAGTAGTAGTAGTAATAGTAAATATAGTAGTAGTAGTAATAGTAATTGTAGTAACAGTAATTGTAGTAATAATAGTAGAAGTAATAGTAGTAATAATTGTAGTAATAATAGTGGTAATAATAGAAGTAATAGTAGTAATAGTAAATATAGTAGTAGTAGTAATAGTAAATATAGTAGTAGTAGTAATAGTAAATATAGTAGTAGTTGTAATAATAATAGTAGTAATAGCAGTATTATATCCTAAACCTTTTATTTTGTGAAAGTAAAAATATGAATATTGTTTCGGGGGTCAACGCCCCCGAGGTCGGTTCCAGTAAGTGTTAAGGTACCGCGACTCTTCAACACCCTCCCTTCATATATAAGGGGATTACCAAGAGCACCCATTCCCAGGCGTCTTCAGGAGGTAAGTCGACAGATTCCTGACAAACAGCTCCTGATCAGCCGGGTTGTGGTGCATACGTTGAACTGCGGACGGCGGCCACTAACAGCGTGATCGATCAAGCCAGCAACCACGAGGGAGCGGTGACCCCTTCCCCCCAGAAGCGACTACAGGTAAACTCCTGCTGCTACTATTTCCAACTTCTTCGGGGAAATAAAGAAAAAATGATGAGGAAGAGAGAGAGAGAGAGAGAGAGAGAGAGAGAGAGAGAGAGAGAAAAGGGAGTGTGTGGGGCTATTGATCTGACACAGTCAATAGGTGTCGTGATTGTTGTGGTTCTCAGTACAGGAGCCAGGTTGACCTCCCTCCCTCCCTCCACCTTAATGGAGTACCCACTCCCTCCTAGTGAAGAGTCCCTCCCTACTGTGTGGAGAGAGAGAGAGAGAGAGGGAGGGGAGGAGGAGAGAGAGAGAGAGGGAGGGGAGGAGAGAGAGAGAGACACCTCTTACATGTATCTAAATTCCCTTTTTTTTCAGCAAAAAATTGAAGCCCTGGAGTGTAGGGAAAACCTTCACTACCTGCATGAATTAATTCAAGCACCTACTGTAACTTATTTAGAGAGCCTGAAATCCCTTGAGTTGTACTTCCTGAGACGTAGGCGAGAAAGATACACCATAATTTACAACTGAAAGAAATCTGGAGAGATTAGTCCCTAATCTGCACATCGGAATTACTCCCTACGAGAACAAGAGGCTCGACACACGATGATATACCTTTGATGAGTTCCGGGAGTTTTTCTACTCCCAGAGCCCGGCCATGGTCCAGGCTCGTCTGGTGCAAAATATATCCAACGAAAAGCAGAGGTGCAATGAGTACACTGCCAGCTAATCTGACGAGTGTGAAGGGACCAAGACTTTTCAGCAGACCCCTAGATACGTTCCTGATCAGCCGGGCTGTGGTGCCTACGTTGGACTGCATGTGGTTGCTCAGGCCATCAACCAGGAGGCCTGTTCTGGGACCGGGCCGCTGGGGCGGTGACCCCCGGAATGGAGTTCTGGTAATCTTCAGGTGAACGTAACTGCTAATCCTGCCGTCACCACCACTGCAGCTGCCGTCACACCACTGCAGCTGCCGTCACCACCACTGCAGCTGCCGTCACACCACTGCAGCTGCCGTCACCACCACTGCAGCTGCCGTCACCACCACTGCAGCTGCCGTTACCACCACTGCAGCTGCCGTCACCACCACTGCAGCTGCCGTCACCACCACTGCAGCTGCCGTCACCACCACTACAGCTGCCGTTACCACCACTACAACTGCCTTCACCACCACTACAGCTGCCGTCACCACCACTACAGCTGCCGTCACCACCACTACAGATGCCATCACCACCACTGCAGCTGCCGTCACCACCACTACAGCTGCCGTTACCACCACTACAACTGCCTTCACCACCACTACAACTGCCTTCACCACCACTACAGCTGCCGTCACCACAGCACCGAAAAAAAGTCTCAGAGTGTAACACACACGTTAAACACAACACCACACGTCATTACCATAACACACGTTAAACACCACACACATAACTCTGACAAACACGAGGGCGATCACGTACACACACACACGCCCCTCCTTTAAAACAAACACCTTTGGCAGCAGACACCTGGAAAACAAACACGTCCAGCGTCAAACATTCCCGTAGCGCAAACACCGCCAGAGATGCCCCAAGCACCGTCAAACATGCCCCAAACACAACCATACATGCCCCTACCACCGCCAGAGATGCCCCACACACCACCAAAGATGCCCCACACACCGCCAGAGATGATGCCCCACACACCGCCAGAGATGATGCCCCACACACCGCCAGAGATGCCCCACACACCGCCAGAGATGCCCCAAGCACAACTATACATGCCCTACCACCTCCAGAGATGCCCACACACCGCCAGAGATGCCCCACACACAACCATACATGCCCTACCACCTCCAGAGATGCCCCACACACCGCCATACACTGCCAGGATCGCTACACTGTTCCCTGAAGAGAGAACTTGAAAGATGTCATGAATTACTTTTTTTTTGTTGGTATTCTGGGCTGTTGCGTACGCAGAAATGTGTGCTGCGGACACTAACAGTCTGGCTAACCAGTCATCAACTAGGTCTCTCATCCTTTCCATACTCCCTTCTCAGGGGCGTGACGAGTACACCAAGAGAGAACTCGATGAGTGTCAGAGGTCCCAGACTCTTCAACGCATAAGAGAAACTATCAACAAACCTCTGGCTGTCTTTAAGAGGGAACTGGACAAGTTCCTCAAATCAGTGCCTGGCCAGACGGGCTGTGGTTCGTACGTAGGGGCTGCGTGCGGCCAACAGTAACAGCCTGGTTGATCAGACCTTGATCCACCTGGAGAACCTGTCTGGGACGAGACCGCAGGGGGTGTTGACCCCCGGAAGCATCCTTCAAGTATCCGTAACAGATGAGTGCTTCCATCTCTCTCTCTCTCTCTCTCTCTCTTGTCTGGTCTTCTTTTCTCTCTTCACCCCTTTCTGCTACATCTTGCTCCATCTCTCTCTATCACCCCTTTCTTTTGTCTGGTCTTCTTTTCTCTCTTCTTTGTCAGCCATTTCCGCTACATATTGCTCCACCCAGCATCGGTGTCCACACTAGCAAGATCAACGTCCTCGTCGCTATGAACAAGTTCCAGACGTTGTTGCTGCCATCACCCCGACATGATATACAGGGAGGGAGAGATCCCTCTCCTGCCCCGCCACCTTCAGCTAACTAACGGCTCCCAACTCGTGCCCAAATGAAGGGGTTGGGCACTTTCCGACACTTCACTGACTATCACTCTCTTTTTAAAAAGTTTGTAGTGGTAATATATCCGAGGAGCCAATATCGTTAAAGCGAGGACCCACAAAGGAACTCTGGACAAATTACACTCAAGAGGGATTGTGTACGCTACACACACTGCCTGGGTACCCAAGGGGCCCATTCTGGGGCTCCTCGGTAGTTACAGCAGGGCCCCTCCCCCCAAATCTATCCAGCTCAACCTCATGTACATTCCGAGATGGTCAGTCGTTCATGCATATGGAACATGGCTGGGAAGGCCGTCTCTCTGAAAGCACAGACGCACTCATAGTACCCCTTAACAAATATCATCAATCAGAAGCCAGGGAGGAGCACGAACGTTGGCACACGCACCACACACACCTCCAGGAGGTCACACACTGTTATCTGTCAGTGCTTCTGGGTTTTATTTCCCCCCCCATCCCCATGGCCCGGTCGTAGACCAGGCCTTCTAAGTTGGAAGGAACTCTTAAGGAACACACAGGGAAAGTAAAGATATGTGTACAGTGAATATAAGTAATGGTGTGCAAGATTTATTTATCAGCCTACGTGTTTATGGAACAGAAAAAAAAGATTAGCAATCCCACCAGAGTGAAAAAAGTATCAGATTACCATCCCACACTCAGTTTATAACTGAGTGCTTGTAGGCCAGGTTAGGTAAGATTTGTCAGGAAACAGGACAAGTGTTTCCTGACGCAGGTCTTAAGTTATATGATGACCCGAGGCCTTCCACTGGCTTACCCCCTCCACTCTTTTAAAAATTATGGTTATGATGTCAGCCAGGAAAAGCTGGTCGATAGGCATTGAAGAGGTATACCTGGAGTATACCTCGAGAGGGTTTCGGGGTTCAACGCCCCCGCCGCCCGGTCTGAGACCAGGCATCGTGGTGGATTAGGGTCTGATCAATCAGGCTGTTCCTGCTGGCCGCACGTAAACCGACGTAAGAACCCCAGCCCGGCTGATCAGGTACTGACTTTAGGTGCCTGTCCAGCGCCTTCTTGAAGACAGCCCGGGAGGTCTATTGGTAATCCCCCTTATGTATGCTGGGAGGCTAGAAGTAACCCGAATCGACTCCTGTACAAACTAGATCGCCTCGTTGAAAGCTGCAGTCTGTTCGTTAATTAATACGTAAGAGACAATAATACGATTGTGTTCCAATTATTATTAATTCTTTAGTACGGGAAAGAGCTAAACCTACCGGGGCGCCATGCAACCCTTGGGGAATAGGAGGCAATTAGGTTTAATCCTAGAAAGGAGAAAGCACGACTAATTCTTTGAATCAAGGGCCCATTACCAGCATCAAGGAACCTTAAGGGTCGCAAACACACACGCGAAATATTGATATGTGGCAGGTAAATCCCGCAGACTTTGATACTGGCGAAGAAGCGTCTGCCTGATACTTCTTATATCATCTTCCTTACAACAGACTTGAGTACCTCCCATGTCATAGACGCTACACCAGCATTATGGATTCAGCGTTTTTCTATGAATACAATAAAAATAAAAGCAATAATAATAATAATAATAATAATAATAATAATACAAACCTCACGCATTCCGTGATTATTAAATGTTGGCGTATATCGTACCTCAAGATTATTAGCCATAAACAAGTTACAAGTCACGTTAATGACACCAAGTTACAAGTCACGTTAATGACACCAAGTTACAAGTCACGTTAATGACACCAAGTTATTAGTCAGGTTAATGAGACTGAATTCAAAATAATAAAAATAATCAAAGCTTAACCTCATAGCTTAAGCAGGAAGAATTTTTTTTTACGACGTTTCACTCACAGGGGGGTGATCGATAAATCGCTCCCACAGTTGGCGAAACTTCGCAAACCCCGCTTGATGACGTCCCACTTCCGTTCAAAACGTCATAAACTCACAGTGTGTATTCGACTATGCCCCCACGGTGATCGAAACGTTACTGCCCCCACAGTGGGTGAAACGTTGTAAATCCACAGTGGGTACTTGATAGAACCCCCACACACTTTCTAGACGAGTCGTTCATTCCCTTTCGATACCTAGTTCCATGCTTCTTGATGCAGCAGTTACCAGATGGGTTCCAATACTCACTGGTGATATTGGTAGGTAGATGTGTAGGTAGGTAGGTGTGATGGTAGATAGGTGGGTAGGTAGATGTGTAGGTAGGTTGGTAGGTAAGTGTGTAGGTACCTTACCTTTACCTTTGAAGAGTTTCGAGAGTATCTACACTCTGAGCCCGGCCATGGGCCAGGCTCGTCTGGTGCTTGCCTGGTCAACCAGGCTGTTGCTGCTGGAGGCCCGCTGCCCCACATATCCATCACAGCCTGGTTGATCTGGCACCCGATGAAGATACTTGTCCAGTTTCCTCTTGAAGGCTTCTACACTTGTTCCAGCCATGTTTCGGATATCTTCTGGTAAGATGTTGAATAGTCTGGGACCCCGGATGTTAATACAGTGCTCCCGTATTGTCCCCACCGCACCCCTGCTCCTCACTGGGTTTATTTTACACTTTCTCCCATATCTCTCACTCCAGTATGTTGTTATGACAGTGTGCAGATTTGGGACCAGGCCCTCAAGTACTTTCCAAGTATATATTATCATGTATCTCTCTCTCCTCCGCTCCAATGAGTAATGTTCAAGACTTGAAGGCGTTCCCAAAATTTAGATGTTTCAATGGCTCAATGTGAGCCGTAAACGATCTCTGAATTTGTTCCAGCTCTGATATTTCTCCTGCCCTGAACGGGGCCGTCAGCACAGAGCAGTATTCTAAGTGGGGGAGCACTAGCGATTTAAAGAGTGTCACCATCGGCATTATTTCCCATGTTTTGAAAGTTCTCAATACCCACCCCGTCATCTTCCTGGCTGTTGTGATCTTTGTCTTGGTATGGTCTTTAAAAGACAGATCAGCAAACATAATTATTCCCAAGTCCTTTACGTGTTCCTTTCGTTCTATGTGGTGATCCTCTTGCGTTTTGTATATAGTGTTCCTTTTGAGTTCTTCATTTTTTCCATACCTAAGCAGCTGAAACTTATCACCATTGAACGTCATGTTGTTCTCCACTGCCCACTGGAAGACCCTGCTTATGTCCTGTAATTTTTCAGTGTCCTCTACCGTAGTGACTTTCATGCTTATTTTAGTGTCGTCATCTGCAAATGATGATACAAAAGTGTGCTGGGTGTTTTTATCTATGTCTGCTATGAGGATGAGAAACAGCAGAGGTGCCAGGACAGTGCCTTGGGGCACTGAGCTTTTGACCTCGCTGATGCTGGATCTTGCCCTGTTGCAACATAACTGTGTTTTTCAGCAATTCAGTAACCCGTTTTCTTCTCCTGTACCATCTCCTACGCTCTCTCTCTCTATCTGATCTTCTTCTGGGTTTCCTCAATGGTACGTGTTTCATACATACCTTGTATGCTACTGTATTCAGCTTCTCTAGGCACTGGTGGGGATTTAGGGTTCTCATGTCTGATTCCCATGATATGTCTGATAGCTCTTGGTTTATTCTTTCCCAGTTAATTCTATGGTTATTAAAATTAAACTTACTGAACATCCCGTCTCTAACATTAGGTAGGTAGGTGTGTAGGTAGGTAGGTGTGTAGGTAGGTAGGTGTGTAGGTAGGTAGGTATAGGTAGGTAGGTGTGTAGGTAGGTAGAAGTGTAGGTAGGTAGATGTTTAGGAAGGTAGGTGGTGTACTCACGCATATGTGGTTGCAGGGGTTGATTCACAGCTCCTGGCCTTGGTGTGTGTCTGGTCCTGTCTGTCCATCGGGAGGGAGCACATTTGTCACTAGTCATGACTAGAGTTCCACAAGGATCAGTTTTGGGATCCTTATTGTTCATCAGAAATATTAATAACCTTAAGGGAATAGTGACATACATACATACATACGGTGGATTACCAACAGACCCCTGGCCTGATCAGCCAGGCTGTGGTGCTAACGTTGGACAGACTTTTGTCTTTCCCCTTTTTAGTTTGATATTAAGCGGCCCATAGGCCTTTTTTTTTTATTAGTTTAGAGAGGCAACATTTGCCGTATTCATAGTAACACCTTACTACCACCCCGGCCTGAGTCTCAAGTGTTAGATTATTTTGCTACCGAGAAAGATTTTCCCCTTTTACTTTCTAGTTTGATATCAGGCGGTCATAGGCTTGTTTTTTTTATTAATAATTTTGCGAGGCAAGATTTGCACTTTATGATCCCGTGTTGGTGTTCTGGGATGCGATAAGATCCATACTGTGGAAGTGATGTGTGTCAGTGTTTAGTGAGGGTTGGGAAGGGAGGGATTAGGGTGTGGATACCCACCCTGCTTAACATTCCACCGTGTTGCCGATCTCTCCCTCCCTCCATCCATGCGTCGCTCCTCCTGCTGGTTGATCTGTCAAATTTATGCCCACTTCCATCTCGCTCAGTTACCTCGCCAGGGTAATTTCACTTGCATAATCCTCGGTCCGTCCCGGTTACACCTCTCTCTCTCTCTCTCTATCTTTGGTGCTTCCTCTCTCAGGTCCAACTTTCAGACAGCATTTTTTTCCGTGCTGACCAATGGCTTGTCTTGCCTGTATGTCTGTCTCTAACTACATGACTGGTGGACGATTCCCGGAGCTCATTATCTAACTTTACGTAACCCAGCCTTGACCTGTTCCCTAGTGCCCAGCTGGTTATTGATTAGCCTGTCTGTTACTTTTATTTTCATATTTTTCTTGTTTGCGTGTGTGCTTTCTTGTGTATTTCTCTGTTGGCTGTTTGAATTTGTTGTTTGTTCTTTGGATTTGCCTGATTTACTGATCGCGATCTTCCTCAGCATTGTCAGATAAATCTTTTCTAATCAGCCTCTCTAACCACTATTAATAACGAGAGTATTATTTTCAACGAATTAAGCAACGCTGCTGCCAAATGTTGACCTCGCGTTTGTCGTTAACTAGAAGTAAATCTTAGAAAACTTAAAGTTACCTAATCTAAAAGATCTATTTTTTTATTTTAGTATACAAAATCTTGAAATATTCGCATAGAAATAAAGCAACCCAACTCAGAATATCCAATAGAATTTTTAAAGAACTAGACACATTTCCGTCCGACTTGCACCATTTATAAAGTCACACTGTCGACTTTAGTTTTCTCTCGAAAATGTGGGTTAGTGTGCACTGTTCCAGCCATGATACTCTGACACATTAATCAACAAGGAATCACGGCCTCCAGGTAGGTATCGTTGCTAGCATACGAACAAAAGAATTGAGGAACAGTGCAGCAGGCCTACTGGCTCATACAACGCCTTCTAAGTAGGAGAGAAAGGTAGAATAACCCTCGAAACTGGTCACAGATACGTACTTGTAACATGTCTACACACATGCTTCACCGTCTCCCTAACACATACTCACATTACTCTCTCCCTCACCTACACATTATTCCTCTGTCAGCGTAACAACACACCCCACGAGTGTGGAGGCACCTCCCATAAACGCCCTATACACTCGCTTATACACCTATGTACCGCCTTTCTATACACGATCCCGCGGGTGTTGAAACACTGGCGAAGGTTACAGTTTAGTAAGGTCTCCCATGCTCAAGTGATTCCTTCTGTTCTTCATTAGAACTTCGTGAGAACTGTTGATTAAATCTCAAGGGTGGTCAGAGGTGCAGGTCAGTCTAATCTCAGGAGAGGAGAAGGGGAAGAAATAAAGAGAGGAAGAGATGGATGGAGGACGCGGTGGAGGGCAAGAAAGTCGTCTCCGAACACAATGACTTCTCCTAAATATCTCCATAATTAGCAAGTCTCCAATACGTTCGATGGAGATCTCCCATAACCGCAGTTACTAGTACTAGTTAATATTATGAGTGCACCCTAAACAAATATCCTACAAATCCCTGGTACTAACATTTTAAAACATGAAACATAAACATCCCGAAATCTGATGCATACATCTTTAAATCTGAAGTACGTTATGAAATCTGAAGCATCAATAATCTTGAAATTCTAAGCAGCCAGATTCTTAGTCTCCAGTCCCAGTAGATGTTACTTGAAATTTACCTGAGGATGGTCACTGCCTGATCTCAGACCAGGTCTTCCGATGGATGGTCTGATCAACCAGACTGTATGCACCACAGCCTGGCTGATCAGGAACTGCCTTGAATTCTGAAAACGATGCACCAGCATCCTGACGGGCTGCAATAACCTCCCAGCGAATTCCATAAAGTAGCAGCAATCTTAGCGTGGGTTACTTTCTTAGGATCAAGGCCTCCTGTTCAATTACTCACGCTGAGTGGCAGCCCTCTTGGCTACCTCGGCTAACTGGTTACTGAAGGAGGCCGAACACAAGGCTCTGCCGGACCCATTTATTGATAAGTGTATTAAGTTCGCGGGTGCATGAAATGCCGAGATAATTCGGAGAGGGATACATTAGCTTCATAGATCCGCGCTGCGTGTGGGTCCGCTTGTGCTGCCTTTGTGTGTTGCAACCTGTGTGTGCACTGCTCAGTCGATTCTCCCATGCACAGCATCATCCCTATCATCCTACCCTGGATCATCTTCCTCTCTACCTTCTACATCTGGAATAGACGTGCAAGCATCCCGGAGAGAGGCTGGTACCTCAGTCTGCCTATCGCAACCCATCTTAGAGTCCTAGGAGAGGTGTATGATATAGGTAGTTCGCGACTCAGCACTCACAATTTGTCGCCTTTCCCCTACATTCGTCGAAGACGTGTCATCTGTCTTGCACCTTTTACTGGCTCTCTGTTAATGTCTTAAGACCTGCCCACAGACCCTTTACATTGGCCAGGATTTGGTGACCTGTATTCTGAGGCCACCTTCAAGTCCTCCTCCTCCTCTCCCTCCTTTCACTTGCCGAATCCAGTCACGTTCCTCACCTAAATCTTCACGAGACATGCCACCTGTACCTTACAGCTTCCCAAGACGTACCATTCCATTTCGACCTCCTTCAGCATTCCACCTTCATCTCACCTGGTACCTTCTTCAGGCTCGCATGACTTGCTAGCAATCCATGCTTTCCTTTACCTCCCATCTGCATTGCAACTCTCCCTAAACCCCACCAACTGATCACTAAACCTTTCCAAACTTCCCAGGAACTTCCACATCTACAGTATTTCGATTTATCTGCCATATTTTCACACATTCACGAATCGTAAATTATCCTCCCTCCCGCCATCACCTCCCCTACTGCCACTGCTGCGCATCTGAGAGCCTTCTTCCTTGTAAATATCAATATTTATATAGCAGAGTAACACCTTGAATCTAATCACTTCCCATCTATGTTTTAGTCACTGTCTACAAAGCTAACTAAAAAAATTGTGACTTTCATTGATGTAGAAAAAAAAATAGGTCGTCGAGGTTAACATTGTCAGTGACTCTGTGATTAGTTAAAATATAACCTAGGAAAGTTTTATGCTGGAGATATGTTAGAAAATATACTCACCTCTGCACACAAATCTTGCAGACATCTTCCTGGCAATTAAGCCATTTTGTTGCCTCTTCACCGAGGTCTTGGACCTCTTCCAGAGGAGAGTAATGTTTACCTGAAGGCACCTGGTCCCAGACTAGGCCTCTTGGTAGTTGGCCTGATCAACCAGGTTGTTTATGCTAGCCGCACGCATTCCAATTTAAGCACCACAACCCAGCTTATCAGGAACTGACCTGGGGAACTTACCTATACCCTTGCCTGTGGTCACAGGCATCTAAGAATCACTTCTCAAGTTAATATCCCAATAAAAAATATATCTCACGAAGACTATCAAGGGTGTTAAAGAATCTTGGTTGACAGCCTGATCAATAAGACTATTGGTACTAGCTTCATACTCTATACTTCTCTCTCGATTAGAGTACAAAGGAATCAGCACAGTGTCAAGCTATTCAGGAAAACGGAACCAGGGACAAAGATTACATGTAATAATTTAGGAGTTAGGTTAGGTAAGATTTGTCAGGAAACATGACAAGTATTTCCTGACTCGGGAAGTCACACGATGACCAGTCAAACTGAGGAGTCTTTCTTCTGTTTCAGGGTGGCAGATAAGTGGAATGAACCAGATTAGAAAGTTAGGGGTAAACGCCATTCGCAGCTTCAGGAATAGGTATGATCAGACACATAAGTGACGGGGTCGGATATGGCCCAACCTTCGCAAACACACCTGGGTTAAGTTCCTATCACCATTATTACTGCTTTATTTTCACCATTTTCTGCCTTAACACCCCCCCACTCATTTCTCCACACACACACACACACACACACACACACACACACACACATACACGTACGTCTCGTTCTGAGCTAATCTTTGAAGCACAATAAATGACCATGAACCGACCCAGGGTAACGAGCCCAAATATCCTAATTAAACACAATTGTTCAACAAGTGACCACAACAGACATCCAGGCTGTGGATAAACAGAATTATTAAATCGTTCAAGATAACAAGAGCAATTACGTACTAGCGTTCCAGCTCGTAATTGTTCCCATTATTAAAGAAAGGAGGCAAGGAGCAGTAGCCTCCACGGAGGTAGGAACAACGCAGGAGGCAGGAGCAGTAACCTCCACGGAGGTAGGAACAACGCAGGAGGTAAGGAGCAGTAGCCTCCACGGAGGTAGGAACAACGCAGGAGGTAAGTAGCAGTAGCCTCCACGGAGGTAGGAACAACGCAGGAGGTAAGTAGCAGTAGCCTCCACGGAGGTAGGAACAGCGCAGGAGGTATGGCTCGTCAAGGACTCCAGTGAAAGTAAGCCACTTTAACTTTTTGGATTATCCCAGGTAAGCAACACAAATGGAAATAAATGGTATAAAATACCGACACAATGGAAAAATAAACACATAAGCAGTATAATGTGATCCTTTATTGCCAACGTTTCGCCCACGCAGTGGGCTTTATCGAGTCACAAATAGATCTGTTTGTGACTCGATAAAACCCACTGTGTGGGCGAAACGTTGTCAATAAAGGATCACATTATACTGCTTATGTGTCGTGTCAGTATCATATATACACTTGTGTAGTGTATCAGCATTCATCCCACTTATACAGCGGGTCCCTTTGCGTGTGACGTCACGATACCCGCTGACGTCAGAGACTCAGCGCATGTGCATAGCCTCAGATAGGCGTACCCCCTCTCTAGCGACAGACCTATAACTGGACAGACGTGGCTGGACTCTCTCCTTCTTAGTCCGTAAATATACCGTAACCATCGACTATGTGTTTGTTTTTCCAAGCAACACAAATGTTGTGTGATAGTTTACGTAACTGTGCAATAAGATCACAGTAACCAGGTGATATCACAGTATGCAGAACAACCACTGTGAAAAAATAGTGAAATTCCAAGCGCTTTCGTTACTTCTCACATTATGCTGTTAATCTTTTATTTTTATAGTTCCTTAATAATGTGAGAAGTCACGAAAGCGCTTGGAATTTCACTATTTTTTCACAGTGGTTCTGCATATTTATGTAACTGTATATGTACCTGTATCTGAATAAACTTACTACGTGGCTTCCTTGTTTAGTTCTCCCTACTGACCAAAGCTCTAGCTGTGGGTCATCATATAACTAAGACCCGCGTCAGGAAACACTTGTTCTGTTTCCTGACGAATCTTACCTAACCTAACCTCTCTACTGATGGCTCGGGGATCATCTAAGCAACCTGGTTTCAGACCAGTTCTGATCTCAGACCGGACCTGGTTTCAGACCAGTTCTGATCTCAGACCATAACTAATTTCAGACCAGGTCTGACCTCAGCCCAGATCTCGTCTCAGACCAAGCCTGCTAGACAGCCTGACTACTCAGTTCGACTCCTACAATACTGCTCAATCTATTAGGAACTGACTAATATAAATAATTTAATAAAGTCACAGACACACTGAACCTTTCTCAAAACATTTCGCTCAATGTGAGCAAAACATCGTTTTAATAGACTAGCTATATGTAACGATTCTACCTATGGCTCTACTAACTAGTTTCCACAGGGTTTGCTGTTATAATTTCTATATATGAAGGGAGAGCGTTGAAGAGTCATGGGCCCTTTACACTTACTTAGTCTTTTCAAAAGTGTTTTTGAACCTCCTGGTTGTTCGTGAAAGATGCTGATTATCAATGCGATTTGTTGACAATTCTCTTGTGCCACAATGCATAGATTCCCTAGCGGTTCAAGTCAGCAACGCATCAAGGTTCCAGTCATCTCACTTTCATTTACGGTGTAGACATGACTTACCTGCCGGAGGTGGCAACAGTGAAGACATGATTCACTTGACAGACATGACATCACTGCTAACAAATAGCAACAACGTACCTGGAGGAGAAAAGAATATTACATTATGGAGTATTGGAACTCTCTCTCTCACACACACACACACACACACACACACACACACACACACACACACACACACACACACACAGTGCCAGGGGGCCATACAAAAGTTGACTAATCAAAAACAGAAAAAGGGGGAAAATTGAAGTAATTAAAAATTTTTAACAACAGGAAGGCGGAAATATAAGTTTGAAATTTAAAAAAATAAGCCCCTGGCTCATCCCCTTCCCTCCAAATTCTAAGGAATGAACAGGGAAAAAAAATTTTAAAAAAACCCCAAAAATTTAATGAAAGCCCAAACATTATTGTAACGTATAAAGAATTAATGAATGTATGAGAACTTTTCAATGAAAATTCCTAATTAAAACAATTCATTTACACAAAGTGCCATATGGGCCAGCAGGCCGCTAACAACAACCTGGTTGAACATGCAAGCACCAGACAAGCCAGGGACAGCCGGGCTTAGAGAGTGAGGAAAACCCTCTCTCTCTCTCTCTCTCTCTCTCTCTATATATATATATATATATATATATATATATATATATATATATATATATATATAGTATATTATTTTCCATGTGATTGGTAACCGTGGTGTACAACACAGGTAAGAGCAGACGGCTTTCAACTCCCTGATCCCCTTCAATACAGGTTCCAATCAGTTACAGCCTCCTCTTTTCTCACCAGGGAGAATTGGATCTGACAGCATGTGGGTTCTGATAGCCTCCCTCCTTCCCTCTCTCCCTCCCTCCCCAGACCTCGTGTATATTAGGGAAAGTTGCTGAGGAAGAGACGGAGAGAGGGGAAAAGAAGGAGTATTGGGGTGGTGGGGAGAAGTGGGGTGTTGTTAATGTATCCTCTGAAGCTCCCGTGGCTACAGAACCCACGATGGAATGTTTGATTATATTGTGAAGAACGAAAAGACACAATACAGTGACTGGAACAATACACGAACAATTTGCTCATACGAGAGAGGAGCTTACGACGACGTTTTGGTCCGAATTAGAACATTTACAAGACACTAAATGGTCCAAGTCGGACCGAAACGTTGTCGTAACCTTCTCTCTTCCAGTTAATCACGTCTCCCGGCTCTGGACTGATTAAGACTTCATTAAGTATTAAAACTGTGAATTCACAAGTAACGAAATCCACCAGGAAAACAACTTATCAATGTCAACTTCGTTAAAAAAAAATAATGAACAAAAGAATAATTAAATACAAATAAAATTAAAACCTGAATAAAAACAAAATTATGCAAATATATTTCTTGTGACAACAGTGCATGACAGGGAGCTGGTTGTCGACGCAGTCACCTTGAGAACAAAATGTCAAAGAGCGTCAAGGGGCAAAAAACACACAAAAAAAATGCTCAATGTCTGGTATAGGTGTTTCGTCCGGCGCGTCGTAAATGCAAAAACAGACACAGGCATTCGACAAGCCTAACCTGGTCTGGTCTTGCCTAACACAACCTAGCAAAAACACTGCCATTTTCGGGGTGGGTGGGGGGAAACAACACCGTGACTGGAACAATACATAAATAACCTGTTTATAGGAGGAGCTGACCACGACGTTTCGGTCCGATTTGGACCGAAAATGATCCAGGTCAGACCGAAACGTCGTCGCAAACTCCTCTCTCCTGTGTGCGGGTTGTGTGCTAGCTAGTAAAGGTAAGACTTGATAAGGAAACAATGACTTCAGACTAGAGTGTCTTCAGAACTTTCCCCTTCCATAGTGTTCCCCCATCCACCCCTTGTATCACTTCCACTCCTCTCCCCTTCCCCCCCTTCCCGTCACAAACCTCGCACGACCTCAGAGAGAAGATTAACCAGGCATAAAAGTCGTTATCCATCAGAGTGAAGATTGAACACGACAAATCTCACAGAGCTTAAGCTCTTCACTCGTCCACCGATTAATTGTTCCCATCAATCTCCCGACAGACAATAGCTGTGGCTAGTGGGGAGCTTAAAGCTTCCTCCTCTCGTCCCCCCCCCCCCATGTCTCAATTACCATCTTCTCTTCCCCCTTTCCCGGTACGCCCCTTTGAGGGAATGCCAGACAAACTGTGCAAAGTAATGTGGGTGTAATTGCCGTGACCCCCGACAGGCATTATACTCGCTAGTGGCTCGATACAAATCCGTCCAGGTTAACAAATGTCAGCTACCTGTACGAAGGGATAGCTCGGGAAAATGGGAAGGACAAGAGGTAAACAGTGGGGTGTAAGGCAGGAACAATGACGCCTCTCCCCCACCCCCAGTCCTCCACACTAACACACGAATGCATGACAGTGGTAGTTATAGTCATGCACAAGGCCCTCTTGAGAGTTGAGCTGGGAACTGTTGAAGAAAAATGTGATTTGTGGAGTGATGAGGAGAGAAAGTGTCATTGTTTGATAATAAACTGCAGATGGGGGACAGCACTAGCTTCCTAGCTTCTGTGTATTGGACCGATGAAGCCACTGTGTGGCGAAACGTTTCCCCAGTAAAGATATCCAAGTGTTGCACATTTGTGTAATTTATCAACTAGTCGGTTCTGTGAAACATTGATTTACACAAGCGCTCACAGCAGGACATCAGCCTAGCTCTCTTCCTGTAATTACAAAAACTAAAAATGGGACGCCACCAACATAACTCTGCTCCTGTAAAACTACAGAGACACACACACACACACACACACACACACACACACTCACACACACACACACACACACACACACACACACACACACACACACACACACACTCACACACACAGTTTCTAGTGGTAAAGCTCTCCTTCACGCACGGAGGGCCCGGTTCTATTCCGACAGGCGGAAACATTTCAAGTGTTTCACACACACACCACACACACACTATACATACAACAGGCCTAGTGTCAAATCGACATGTGCCTAGGACAAAATGGTAACTAACACACACACACACACACACACACTCACACACACACGTACGTCTTGAGAAACAGACTCGTGGCTACCGTCTCAGACCACTACAAAGCAACACGCAAACAACTCATTCGAATTTCAGTTGAAGGTCGTCACATCAGTGTGTAGTCAAGATAGCACAAACAAAACATTTATAAACCCGTGATACACCTGTGATCGGTATCCAGAGTTTGCCTATCCTTGCAGCCCGCCCTGGCACCAGGCTTTTCTGTTGATTGCCTATTCAACCAGGCTGTTGTTCCTGACGGACCGCTGGCCCACATAGCCATCACAATTATGAGTCTACCTGGAGAGTTTCCTGAAGGCTAACCCAAGTGGACGGCCTGATCAAGCAAGTTGTTGGTGCTAGCTAAACGAAACCCACCGTATGCACCACACCCTGGCTGATCAGGAACTGACTTTAGGGACCTGTCAAGTTCTCTCCTGAATATATCAAGAAGGTCTGTTGGCAATCTCCCTAAGGTATGAAGGGAGGGTATTGAAAAGTCTTGGTACCTTCACATTACTGAGCTTTCCTTTAGTGTAGATTCCAGGGGTCATCGCCCCTACGACCCGGTCTCAGCAGGAGCAAGCCTTCACGATTATGCTAATTTTTATCCACGTAATCCTACTTCAATAAAAAAATTAATAAAGCACAAATTATACTAATACAACTAGGTAAAGAATAAGAATGAAAAAAAAAATCTAGTTTCATTAGTCTGTCCTTAAGTAATATAGAAGACGCCCCTCTGTCCTAGTTTTATTACGAACTGTTAGAGGTTTTCAAGGTTCTGTTCTATGACCCTTAAGGATTTAGCGCTTCGTTATGATAATAATTTTCAAGGTTCTAGTCGTTATTAGTCAATAAAGGAGCTCTACGCTTGTTAGAGAGTGTACATTCAGCTACTATTTGTGTTGTAGGGGTCGATTCATAGCTCCTGGCCCTTCATCACTGGTTTGAAGTGTATGTGTGTGTGTGTATGTGGGTGGGTGTGTGTGTACGTGTTGTGTGTGGATGTGTGTGTGTGTGTAGAAGTATCAGAACGACCAAACGGAGTTAATTTGCTCTTGTCGTTAATGAGGCCCAAAGGCTTCCATTTTTACGTTGGAAGAGAGGAGATGGAGAACGGCAAGAACAAACGCAACAAAGACGGAGATGGAAGAGGAAGGAGGTAAGGGAAGAACGATAAATAACCCAAGAATTGAAGCAGCAATAGCGTCACCTGCATTAAAAAAAGCACCATCAGCAGCAACAACAGCAGCTGAGATTGCAGCAAAAAAAGGCAACAGCAGGAACTGCATCGGCCATAAGAGGAGCACAACAGCAGCAGCTGCATTACCACAAACAGCAGCTGCATTAACACAAACAGCAGCTGCATTAATACAAACAGCAGCGGCCACAACAGCACGATCACTTGCAATAATTATAGCAGCAACAACAGAAACTGCAGCAAAATGAATAGTGTTAATAACAGCACAGCAACAATAGCAACGTCAACATCAACATTAATAGCAACATCAACAAACGCAGCATCAACATCAATAATAGCAACATCAACAATAGCCATCAATAATAGCAGCAAAATCAACAATAGCAGTATCGACACCAACAATAGCAACATCAATAATAGCAGCAGCATCAACAGCAGCAACATCAAAAGTAGGAAGACCACTTCTCGGAGTGAGGCTCAGCTTCCATTATTTGCTCTCACGGTTCAACGACGTCACGACGACTGACTCCACGAGCTCCCGGTCCCAGACCAGGCTTCCGGCTGGACACTTTAATCAATTAAAGTATTGATACGAGCCGCATGCAGTCCATCGTATGTACCTGGAGTCTACCTGGAAGGTGCTCTGGGGGTCAACGCCCCCGTGGCCACGTCCAGGCCTCACGTAAGCCAGACTCTTCTTGTATTAATGTTGGCAGAATTTGGAGCCCATCATGGGAAGGGGGAAATGACATTCTGACATGGCACAAAGGGCGAATGGGGAAAATAAAAGGTTGAGAACCACTGGAACTTTAGTGAATGTGAATGTCTCGGTGTATAAACACTGAGACATACACATCTCTCGGTATATAAACACTGAGACATACACATCTCTCGGTGTATATACCCCTTGACGGGAAGTGATGAAGTAGCCGATATCACTGACATGCATCCTGTTTAGAGTAATGGAGGCGGCTGTCAGGATGAGGGTAATAGAGCACCTGGAAAGGAGGTGAGGGGGTTCGTTAGTGAAAACCAACACGGTTTCAGAAAAGGAAGATCCTATCTAATGAACCTAGTGGACTTCGATGAGAGTTAATGAGATACACCGTGAGACTGAGGCACAAGGAGTGAAAGGAAAAAGTCATTCAGTGGATCAGAGAATATCTTTACTCAGTAAAGAATCCTTCAGGAATTAGTTCACGAAGTGTGAAAGGCCAATCAAAGAACATGCAACGCCAGTATGGAGTCTCTACCTAATCAAGAATGTACGGAAGCTCGGAAAGGCTCAAAAATTCGCCATCAAACAAATGCCAGTGTCGAGGAGGCAGGACTTGCAGAAGAGAGGTAAACCTATGACAGACTCTGAAAATGTGTTGAAGCTAGAAGCCCAAATTAGCCAGAGGGAGTTATAGAGAGCTTGATACACGTCCCCCACCACCTGACGCCGGTATATTAGAGACAGCTTTCTTGCCTGTGCTTCACACTCTTTACGACTACGGTGTTCTACACCATCTCCAAGGCTGAGGGACTAATTACCTCATCTTTTAATATAGTTCTACTGTCTTTCAGCTATGTTCTTGAATTTGTATTGACAAAGCCACTGGATGGCGAAACGTCTACAATAAAGATACCCAGATGTTGCACATGTGTCTAATTCTTTAGTGCTTGCCTAACCAACAGACATGACCTGCTTCCACTAGTGGCTTTTTCCACTGGTGACTCCGCCTCCTGCTACTTCAAGGATGTAGGGAAGTTGAATTAACCAGAGGAAGAAATAAAGGCAAAGTCCACAAAAAATAATTGAAGCATTTACAATAGAGTGCAAAACGCCATTAATGTGAGTCAGCGATGCGCAAAAAGATGAAATGGAAGCTAAGGTAGCTAAGTGGTAGGATTTCTGTTTGAAGAGGAAGACATAAGAAGGTAAACACCGAGCGTCGGTGTTTACGTGTGACCACGCGCCATAAGCCCCGACAGTCTAAATAGACCTTTAACAATGAGGTCTGGTTGGAGACCGGGCCCTGGAGGTGATGATCACTGAACTATCAACACGTTGATAACAAGTTAATCCTCACACTGTCTATTCACAAATATTAAATTACCTGTCAAGTGAAGGCATTCGCAATACAAAAGTAACCCATACATAGGGGACAAACTTACGACGACATTTCGGTCCGACTTGGACCATTAAGCTTAGGTATTGTGCCTTTTTATTCTTCGACACGCACAAGGTTTTCTTGAGACAAAGTTTGGCTTTGTGTAGAGCGATATCTCGTCACAGTAACAGCCTGGTTGATCAGGCCCTGACCCACCGCGAGGCCTGGTCAAGGACTGGGCCGCGGGGGCGTTGACCCCCGGAACACCCTCCAGGTTGACTCAAGATTCACTATGAGTATTACAAGTAATGAATGAGGTGAACTTCTTGGTGCACGGGTACCTTTGATATACCTTTGACGAGTTTCGAGAGTTTAACTACTCTGGCAGCCCGGCCATGGGCCAGGCTCGTATCACAGCGAGTTTAAGGACTGCTAAAAACAAAATACACGTAACGGGAAACAACCCAATGTTACTGAAGAATACACACAGGGACCACAGCGAGGTGTCTGAGCGTTGAAGACTTCGCTAGTTTGCACTGCCCAGCACCACGAATTAAGAACATAAGAACATAAGAAAGGAGGAACACTGCAGCAGGCCTGTTGGCCCATTCTAGGCAAGTCCTTCACATTCCATCCCACTAACAGTAGTCAAACTTCTGGCGGTGAGGAAATTGAAAACAAAAAATTTAGTTATTGTTCTTGTATACAAATCACCAGATGCAAATTCGCGGCATCTTAAAAGATCAGGTAGTGAAGAACGACCAGTGACTCTTAAAAAGTTGTAAACCCGACGCACAAACATCACCTTGCCTGCTAATTGCATTTACAAACACCTAAAATGGAAAAATTAACTCTGTGACCGCGAGGAAAGTACCAAGACGTCAATCTGTGACAAATTAGCTTTCAACCAGCAAGAAGTAGATCCCACGAGGCTGGCAAATATATGCAGTAATATATTCATAAATAATTACAATGGAAATAAGTCACTTTGACTTTTTTGGGTTATCTTAGGTAATTTACACTATGTATGATAATTGCATTTATGAGTGTCTATGGTTCTTACGTCAGTTTGCTTTCGGCCAGCAGTAACAGCCTGGTTGATCTGACCCTTACTATGCTCTGGTACATAAGTTCTGGCAGCATGCTCATGCTTGAGGCCTGAGGGACCGACCACCACCCATCAAGAGAGACTAATTGATCACGTCAGAACTATTCCTACTATTACAGTCTTCAATATCTTATTCTCCTGTAGTCGACTGAAGAAGCATGTTACCTTTGATATACCTTTGAAGAGTTTCGAGAGTTTCACTACTCTAATTCATTAACTTGTGGGTATTGTGTACCATTAATAATGTGATGTGGTATGGAACATCTGTTGAACTATTGTGTGTGTTAGATGCACTGTAGATAACCGTGTGTGACTTGTAAATAATCCAAGTCGGACCGAAACGTCGTCTTAAGCTCCTCTCTTCTATGTGCGAGATGTGTGTGTACTGTGCAGTTCTCTCGGGACAGAAGATCAACAATCCTGACAGAGTCCTTTCGTTTCCACACTAAGTCCGTGTGACGGGGCTGTTAGCCAGTAGGTCTGGTCTGAGACCGTGACGCTGTGACGATGTTCACTTGATCAGTCAAGAGGAAAGCTTCACCCCCTCTCTCTCTCTCCTTTTAATACCACTTTTGATGAGTTTCGAGTCCTTCTACTCCCGGAGGAGGGCCATGGGCCAGGCTCGTCTGGTGCTCGCCTTGTCAACCAGGCTGTTGCTGCTGGAGGCCCGTTGACTTCCATATATCCATCACAGCCTGGTTGATCGGGCACTAAAACTGCCACCACAACCACCCCAACAACCAATCTTTTCCCTTTTCTTCACCAATACACCCACTACCCTTTCCCCTCCCCCGAAGGCTATTAACAGATTATATCCCAGTATATTAGCATACATCAACTCGAATATATTACACTAAATTAAAATGCATTCTTCCCTTTAGTTTTCAATCCATTTTAATATATTAATAAACGAATTAAATGATAAATAACGCACCCTATATTAGTCTTCCTCCCGCACTCTTATTAAAAGTTGCGTTATCAAATATATTTCAATCCTTCAAATCTGACCTTAGTTGCTATTTTTTTTATCATTGATGAAATATTTCTTTATATGTAGCCTTTTTTTCGTGACTTTCTAGCAAAAATTACTATAAACCAGCCTTGTCTGCCTAAAGCATTCTTGACGGAAATTAGACATATGTGAAACACATGTGTCTAATTTTCATCTTGTTGGTATTACCTGGAGTTTACCTGGAGAGGGTTTCGGGGGTCAACGCCCCCGCGGCTCGGTCTGAGACCAGGCCTCGTGGTGGATCAGGGTCTGACCAACCAGGCTGTTACTGCTGGCCGCACGCAAACTGACGTACGAACCACAGCCCGGCTGGTCAGGTACTGACTTTAGGTGCCTGTCCAGTGCCTTCTTGAAGACAGCCAGGGGTCTATTGGTAATCCCCCTTATTTATGCAGGGAGGCACTTCAACAGTCTTTTATTACCATTCGTGTACATAAAGTGTTCTTGAAACGTAAATAGAAAACCCAGTATCCTGTTCTGAAGGCAGCTACGAAGTTTTCTTAAAGCGATCTCAGGAAAGTAAACGAGAGAGATCTCATAATCTGTACACGGAAAATACACGATGGTCAGGTTCCTGATCTGCACACTAACCTAACGACACAGTGGAGAGATACGGGAGTAAGCATAGGGGGTGAAACTAATGAAAAGTTAAATGAGTTGGATGTGATGACTAGAGATTTGTTGAGGGGAAAAAATGGATTGACTGAAGAAGCCTCTCTCCAAGGTCGAAACGTCTCAAGTTTTTTTTACATCCCATGTCGGTTTTGCACTGTTAGCCTAATTAGGGACTGATATTCGAGAGCTTAAGATATAATATTTTTATTTTTATCTGAGTGCTAAACCTGTGTGGGTCTTTCAGCGCAGAGAACCGTGGAGACTCGATCCTCCATTTCTCCCAAGAGGTGGAGCCAAGGGCCAGAGCTCACCCATTGCACAACCTCGGAGATAAACAAATAGAGAACCGAAGCCAGAAAGTGGTGATAAGAAAGTGGGTATTATAACGAGGGTGATGAGCGGAGTCCCCCAAGGATCAGCACTTGGAGTCCCGTGGTTTCTGACGTACGTAAACGACCTGCCCGGGGCAACTTAATGCAAAATATCAGTGTTTGCGGATGATGCAAAATTAATGAGCAAGATAACCGGGGAGAACAAGAAGCAGCTCGAAGCGAAGTATCTATGACCGGTCTTGAGAGTTTTTATACCCTTATAGCCCAGCCTGGGATCAGACTGTCCTGCTGATTGCCTGTTCAACCAGGCTGCTGC
This sequence comes from Cherax destructor, assembly GCA_009830355.1. Classification (NCBI taxonomy): domain Eukaryota; kingdom Metazoa; phylum Arthropoda; class Malacostraca; order Decapoda; family Parastacidae; genus Cherax; species Cherax destructor. Next base: position 1,069,206 of record WNWK01000007.1, read on the forward strand.
TGCTGCTGGTGGCCTGTTGGATCACAACCATCACAACGTGGTTGATCTGGCACTTCACAAAGAGAACCAGTTTCCTATTGAAGACTTGTTACGCCATTGTTTCCCATGCCTAAAGGCTGTTTTCGGGAGGTCAAGGGCCCCCTCGGCCCTGTGCCAGATCAAGCCTCCTGGTGGGTCAAGACCTCATCGGCAGGTGTTGATAACCTTCACAAAACACAAAACAGTCTGAGAAGAGTGTAAACAAACAGTGGTACAGACCCTCGGTTTTCGTCGATAATTCTTTCCAGAAGGCTGTTCGAGTGCCGTTACCGAACCAATTTGTCCCCATAAGGACGAATGTAAATTAGATTAGTTGTTTCAGACCCCTCAAAAATACACTTACAAAAGCACTTTCAAAAATACACTTACATAATTATTCGATTTGCGAGCTGTACGAAAACCGAGGGTCCACTATATTTTGTGATGCGAGGAGCAGCTAGGAGATATAAATAACACCTTACCTCGAATAAGAAATAAAGATGCTAGAAAAATACTTTGCCTCAAGGACGAAAATGAAGGGAAGGGGAATATGATGTTCAAAATACGTTTAATCAGGCCCTGGAGGTCAGGATAACGCATAAGAGGCCGATAAAAGTTAGGAGGCCGGGCCAGGAGCTGTGACTAACCCTGCAAACACGACAAGTTGACTGAATTTTTCAGCTCCACCAGTCTGTTGACGAAGTAAAAAATTGAGAAAATAATCCGGGAAGTTATATGGAGAAAGTTCAGAGGACGAAGTTGAGGACCTTTGAGATGGTGGGAGAGTTCTCCCAGCCCACACCCACAACTTTCACTACACTTTATTTAATACATCAAAGTGGATCACTTCAGCAGCACTGGATAATACAAAGACCACCTTGAAGCTTATATATATATATATATATATATATATATATATATATATATATATATATATATATATATATATATATATATATATATATATACTCACTCTCGTTCGCGATTATTGCATGTGTGTTAGTTACCATTTTGTCCTAGGCACATGTCGATTAGACACTAGGCCTGTTGTATGTGTGTGTGGTGTGTGTGTGTGTGTGTGTGTGTGTGTGTGTGTGTGTGTGTGTGTGTGTGTGTGTGTGTGAAATATGTCAGAAGAGTGAACTACATTCAAGGGACTAACTACATGTGTACCATTTGGCCACAGAGGTTCGAGTCTCCATCCCCCTTTTTTCTTGTACATTCACAGACAGTCGTCCATTGACAGTTATATTGGGTCTATATATACCGGTTTATTTATACCGGCCCACTGCCCCAGGTAGCCATCACAGCCAGACTGATCCAGCATAGGCGGAAAGAAAAGGTCCTGCTTCTGTAAGCTACTTTTGTTCCAGTGGTATTAGTGGTTACTGCTGCTAGTGTGTTGAAGAGTCTTGGTCCACCCAGGTTGACACAGTGTTCTTTACTGATATCAAAAGGGGGAAAAGAAGGGGGAGGTCAGGGATACTTAATGTATGCATCAGGTATCCTTCCTTCGAGAGATGAAGGAAGGGGGAGGAGTGATAGAGAGGGAGAGGAAGGGGAGGAGGAATGGAATGGGGGAGAATGAAGGGGAGAAGGGAGGGGGGGAGGTTTACGATCAGCAACGCTAGGATTCCGTGGGCAGCGGCCCGTGATCTCCTGGGTGGAAGGGGTTGTGGTGGAAGGGGTTTGTGGTGGGAGGGGTTGGGGTGGTGGAGGAGGGTTGTGGTGGTGGAAGGGGGGTTGTTGTGTGGTGGTGAGGAGAGGGGAAGGAGGCTGTGGTGGAGGGTTATGGTGCAGGGGTTGAGGTGGTGGGGTGGAGGGGGTTGTGGTGGGAGGGTGGTGGCGGCGGCAGTGGTAATGGTAGTTGCCAGCAGCGGTGATAATGGGCGATGGTTTAAATTTAAAAAACACAGAGCACCTTTGATATACCTTTATCAAGTCTTGAGAGTTTTCTCTACTCCCTGATGCTTTCCTGATCATCCAGGCTATTGCTGCTGCTAAGGCCCGCTGGCCTGCATATCCACATCCTAACTGATCCTACAATTGACTGAGGTATCAGTTCGAGTTTCCTCTTCTGGGGCCAGGAGCTACTAATTAACGTTGCAAACCCAAGCGGGCGAGTGTACAGCTTGGAGATATACTTTACCTTCGACGAGTTCCGAGAGTTTTCTTACTCCCAGAGCCCGGCCAGTAGTCAGGCTCGTTTAGCACCACCTGGAGCATACCTGGTCACAGACCTGGAGTATACCTAGTCAGACCTGGAGTATACCTGTCCACAGACCTGGAGAATACCTGGCCACAGACCTGGAGTATACCTTGCCACAGACCTGGAGTATACCTGGCCACAGACCTGGAGTATACCTAGTCACAGACCTGGAGTATACCTGGCCACAGACCTGAAGTATACCTGGCCACAGACCTGGAGTATACCTGGCCACAGACCGGGCCGTGGGGGTCAATGCCCCCACGGCCCGGTCTGTGGCCAGGCCTCGTAAACCATAGCTAGAAAAACTAGAATAACTAGAATGAGGGTTAAGACATAACGAAAAACTGAAGGAACTTGACGCTCATGTTAGATAGAAATATAAGGAAGTATACCATCAACAAAAGTATACAAGAAAACAGGTAGAATATACCGTCCATCTACTCTATCTGCCGAAAAGAATATACCTTTGATGAGTTTTGAGAGTCTTCCTACTCCCGGAGCCCGGCCATGGGCAGTTGAAATTAGGATAACATGACAGGAAGCTACTGAGGCCTGTCACTCACTTCCTTAAAAAAAAAAAAGAGAGAATCACGTCAAAAGAAACAGGAGAGGTGGGCCCAAGATCTGGATCTCAACGCCCGAAAATTGAGCAAGTACACACACACACACAGAGAAGCAAGAATTCAAGCACACACACACAAAGAGGCAGGAATGCAAGCACACACACACACACACACACAATTCAGTCATAGAGTTGTCAGGAAGTGGAATAGCTTAGAAAACGACATAGTGGAGGCAGGAACCATACATAGTTTTAAGACTAGGTTTGATAAAGCTCATGGAGCAGGGAGAGAGAGGACCTAGTAGCAATCAGTGAAGAGGCGGGGCCAGGAGCTATGAATCGACCCCTGCAACCACAAATAGGTGAGTACAATGACAAGCTTCCTGGCCGCGTCACGATCTACTAGGTGACCAGTCTCGAAGTCTTGTTGACCGGCAGGCTTTTGTCGCAGGCTAAGCAGGTCCAGTTAGAAGCGCTCGTGCAGTGCCCAGTTATAAAACAGTTTAAATGCCTGGGAATCCGGCCTCTGGTGTACTTCTTGTTACTCAAGTTTCCGGGAGTGAGAGAGAGAGAGAGAGAGAGAGAGAGAGAGAGAGAGAGAGAGAGAGAGAGAGAGAGAGAGAGAGAGAGAGAGAGAGAGAGGGTGTGTGTGTGTGTGTAGTAGTAGTGTTTACAGAGATCAACTTACTGCGTCAGGCCTCAAGCACAAATTCCATCCCATATCATAATCAACGTCACAATCTCGTCTTTAACAGGAAAAAAAATTAGAGGAACAATTCACCCCCTCTTACCAGCACTGCCAAATCCGCCTCAACAGACTTCAACATCCTTGTGTTGTAGCCAATGGCCTGGTAATGATTAGTTTGTTTTGCGTATTCTTAAATGCATTTGCAATCGTTTAATCACCTGATTCACCTATGGCAAGCCATAATCACCTGCATAATTTGCATATGCTAAACCGTTAATTAAATTTCGACTCCAGTTCAAAGGAATTATACAAGCAAGCCTGCCACGTTCACCTCTCACGTTCAACAGGCAAGCATTTTGTTCATGGCGTTCACCTGGAGTTTCCTGCCGTTCACCTGGGGTATCCTGCCGTTCACCTGGGGTATCCTGCTGTTCACCTAGAACGTCCTGCCGTTCACCTGTGATGTCCTGCCGTTCCCCTGGGGTGTCCTGCCGTTTACCTAGGGTGTCCTGCCGTTCACCTGGGGTTTCCTGCCGTTCACCTAATGAAAATGGTTTTGAAAACCGACAACTTGAAGAATGAGAACCTTGTGCAACATTTGGGAGTCTTTACTGAGGAAACGTTTCGCCCGCCAGTGGCTTCATCAGTCCAATAGAGATAATAACATTGGAAGACGAGGAGAGGAATTTGAGGTAATCAGTCCCCACAGCCTGGAATCGATGTGGTCAGTCCATATCTACATAGAGACAGAGGATTAGATATAATCTGGTGGATAAGAGCCAAGAGGATGGACCAGGAGCTATGACTCGACAACAAAGCGAGTACCGCACTCGACAAACACTATTAACAAAAAAATCGTATCTCTGAGAGGAACATCGAGACAATAAAGAACAAAGAAAGAAACACAATACCGTGACTGGAACAATACACAAATAACCCGCACATAGAGAGAGAAACTTACGACTACGTTTCGGTCCGACGACTTGGACCGAAACGTCGTCATAAAGTTCCAGCCACGACACTGTGACATCATAATCAAGCCTCGCCTTCACCTACCCCCGGGGGGAGCACCTCTCCCATAACCGCGTCAGTCCGTAAATACGCGCTGACTGGAAGGTGAGTCACGGCGAGAAATCTCGCTGAAAAGACCCAAGAGCTGGAATACAGCAAGTTTAAGAAATTATCTTTCCGTGGGATCTTAATCCAATCAAGAGAGCGTCTCTTCTGATCATCACGTATATCATCTGAATGGCTGGTTATCGAGCCTCTTCCCCCACCCCTACCACGCTAATGGCTCTAATTCTCCCTACAAGTCGCGCCTTCCTACAAGCCGCGCCTTCCTACAAGCCACGCCTTCCTACAAGCCACGCCTTCCTACAAGCCACGCCTTCCTGCCTTACTACAAGCCATGCCTTCCTGCAAGCCATGCCTTTCTGCCTTACTACAAGCCAGGCCTTCCTGCCTTCCTACAAGCCACGCCTTCCTGCAAGCCAGGCCTTCCTGCTTTCCTACAAGCCAGGCTTTTCTGCCTTACTACAAGCCATGCCTTCCTGTTTTCCTGCAAGCCACGTCTTCCTACAATGTGATGTAGGTCAACTGTGCTTGTGAGGTCAACTTTTGACCTCACAAGCACAGATGACCTACATCACAACAAGCCAAGCCTTCCTGCTTCTAAGCCACGCCTTCCTGCCTTCCTGCAAGCCACGCCTCTCTACCTGCATCTTCAAAGCCACGAACCCATTATACTTCCTGAAGCTTACAATATAATATTTCAGAAATCATCGACCCAGCGAGCCGGTCCCAGACCACAACTCCCTGTTAATAACCTGATCAATGAGGCTGTTGGTACTTGTGGTCTCCACGGTATATCAGTAATTAGAGATAAGGAAAGCAGGGGTTACCCGGGGGGTTACTTCCGGGGGTCACCGTCCCCGCGACCCCGTCCCAGAGAGAGCGAAATAGAGAGAATGTGTGTGTGTGTGTGAGAGAGAGAGAGAGAGAGAGAGAGAGAGAGAGAGAGAGAGAGAGAGAGAGAGAGAGAGAGACAGACAGACAGACAGAGAATGAAAGTGGGAGAGAGAGAGAATAAAAGAGGTGGGAGATAGATAAATAAAGGAGACAGGAGAGAGATAAATGAAGGAGGTGGGAGAGAGATAAAAGAATGAAGGAGGTGGGAGAGATAAGAGATAATAAAGGGGGAAGGCAGCTCAAACACCACGCTTGGTTAGACTCGATAAAATATCAAAAATAAGCGCAGCCTGGCTCTTAAGTTTGTCCGTGGCGAGGGAAGGAGGGAGGGAGAGATGGGGTGTCAGAAGACAGGTGGTGGGGGGAAGTAGGGGTGGAAAGGGTAGGGGGAAGTTCACCATCCTGGTGGTCTTTGGGTAACCACATGTAAAAATCTATTACCAGTGTATTAATCAGGCTGGTTAGGGGGGAAGGGGGAGTGAGGGAGAGGGGGAAGTGAGGGAGAGGGGGAGTGAAGGACATGGGGAAGTAAGGGAGGAGGGGGAGAAAGGGTAGGAAGGGATGGGATACGGGTATAGTGGGGGCAGGAAGAAGCAGGGAACCTGGAGAGTGAAAGGTGAGGGAGGGAAGAGGGACAAATTTTTTTAGGTTAATCTGAGAACTTTAATTTCTTACCTTTGATATACATATTAAGGGTTTCGAGAGTCTTCCTACTCCCGCAGGCCAGCCCCAGGCTTGTCTGGTGCTTGCCTGGTCAACCAGACTGTTGCTGCCCGGCTTGCAAGGTCAGCCTTTTCCTCATGTCCAGTTACTGAAACTCCCTGGGTTGGTTAATGGGAGATTTAAAGTCTATCTACACACACGAGGGTTTACGAAACCTGGTAAATGCCAGGAAATATAAGGACTCCAATGGAAATAAATCATTGTCTGAGTTTTTTGGGATTATTCTATGTAATGTACAAATAGCTTTAACGTCCCACATCATAAAAATCTTTGAAAGAGTTCTAAGAAGCAGGATTGCAAACCACGTGGAATCCAAACAATTGCACAATCCAGGGCAACATGGTTTCAGAGCAGGTCGCTCCTGCCTCTCACAACTACTGGACCACTATGATATGGTCTTGGATGCACTGGAAAACAGAATGCAGATGCAGTATACAAAGATTTAGCAAAAGCCTTTGACAAGTGCGATCATGGTGTAATAGCACACAAAATGCGTGCTAAAGGGATAACTGGTAAAGTAGGCAGATGGATCTTCAACTTCCTAACCAATCGAACACAAAGAGTAGTGGTAAACAGAGTTAAATTGGATGCTGCCATAGTGAAGAGCTCTGTTCCACATGGCACAGTACTCTTCCCCATCCTGTTCCTCATTCTCATATCAGACATAGACAGATATGTAAACCATAGCACCGTATTATCCTTTGCAGATGTTACTAGGATCAGCATCAGTGTCATCCATTTAGGACACGGCAAATCTCCAAGAAGATATAAACCAAGTTTTCCAATGGGCAACAGAGAACAATATGATGTTCAATGAAAACAAATTCCAACTACTCCTTTATGGAAAACTGGAGGAAATAATAGCTAGAACTGAGTATATTACAAACTCCAATCACACAATAGAGCGGAAAATTAATGTGAATGACCTGGGAGTGGAAATGTCTGAGGATCTCACCTTTAAGGATTACAACAGTGCCACTATCACATCTGCTTGGAAACTGATTAGATGGATAATGAGAACATTCAAGACAAGAGATGCCAAGCCAGTGATGATTCTTTTTTTAAATCACTTGTTCTCTCTAGGCTAGAATACTGCTGTACATTAACATCCCCATTCAAGGCAGGTGAAATTGCAGATCTAGAGAATGTACAGAGAACCTTTACTGCACGTATAAGTTCCATCAAACACCTTAACTACTGGGAACGCCTGGAAGCACTAGACTTATATTCACTGGAGCGCAGGCGAGAGAGATATATCATAATCTACACCAGGAAGATCCTGGAGGGACTGGTCCCCAATATGCACACAGAAATCACTCCATACGAAAGCAAAAGACTTGGCAGGCGATGCAAAATACCCCCAGTGAAAAGTAGGGGCTCCATTAGTACACTAAGAGAAAACACAATAAGTGTCCGGGGCCCAAGACTGTTCAACAGCCTCCCACCAGCCATAAGGGGAATTACCAATAGACCCCTGGTTGTCTTCAAGAGGGAGCTGGACAGATACCTAAAGTCAGTGCCGGATCAGCCGGGCTGTGGTTCGTACGTTGGACTACGTGCGGCCAGTAGTAACAGGCTCGTTGATCAGGCCCTGATCCACCGGGAGGCCTGGTCATAGACCGGGCCGCGGAGAAGTCGATCCCCGGAATGCCCTCCAAGTAGCCCTCCAGGTATATATACCTGTACCTAAATAAACTCAATCCCTAAAATAGGGATTAAAGAAAAAAAATCAGTATATAAACACTGAGAGAAATACACATCTGTGTTTATATTTTATGCTGGAAATTTCTTTCTGAGGACTCAAACTTCTCATCCTTTCTTCCCTGAGCGTCAATTACCCACAGTAACGAGCCAACTACCCAAATGGCCAAACGATTGCGTGAAAAGGAAAATGCTTGCCTGTCTAGTGTCATTTTTTTCCCCTGGTGCCCTTCAAGTGGGAGGGAAAGGGAGGGACCAAGTGAGGGATAGAGATGGATGCTTGTTGGGCGAGCCAGCCAGTACTGAGGCAACACGAGTAAGAGAAGGAACAGCAGCAGCAGAAAGAGAACAGGAGCAGCAGCAGAAAGAGTAGGAACAGGAGCAGCAGCAGAAAGAGAAGGAACAGGAGCAGCAGCAGAAAGAGAACAGGAGCAGCAGGAGAAAGAGAACAGGAGCAGCAGCAGAAAGAGAAGGAACAGGAGCAGAAGCAGAAAGAGAAGGAACAGGAGCAGCAGCAGAAAGAGAAGGAACAGGAGCAGCAGCAGAAAGAGAACAGGAGCAGCAGCAGAAAGAGAAGGAACAGGAGCAGCAGCAGAAAGAGAAGGCAGACAGCGCAGAGAGAACAGGAGCAGCAGAAAGAGGAACAGGAGCAGAAGCAGAAAGAGTAGGAACAGGAGCAGCAGGAGAAATAGAACAGGAGCAGCAGGAGAAAGAGAACAGGAGCAGAAGCAGAAAGAGTAGGAACAGGAGCAGCAGCAGAAAGAGAAGGAACAGGAGCAGCAGCAGAAAGAGAACAGGAGCAGCAGCAGAAAGAGAAGGAACAGGAGCAGCAGCAGAAAGAGAAGGAACAGGAGCAGCAGGAGAAAGATAACAGGAGCAGCAGGAGAAAGAGAACAGGAGCAGCAGGAGAAAGAGAACAGGAGCAGCAGGAGAAAGAGAACAGGAGCAGCAGCAGAAAGAGAACAGGAGCAGAAGCAGAAAGAGTAGGAACAGTAGCAGCAGCAGAAAGAGAAGGAACAGTAGCAGCAGCAGAAAGAGTAGGAACAGGAGCAGCAGCAGAAAGAGAAGGAACATGAGCCACTGAAGAACTAAGAACAGCAGAAAAGTAAATAAGAATAGCTGGAAGAATTCTTCTAATTATTATTACTGCACATGCATGATATATAATACCGACAAAATGAAGAAATAGATACATGAGCAACATTTAGATATCTTTATTGTAGACGTTTCGCCCTCCTATAATGGGAAGTCTTTTGTCATCTCATGATGCCCTTGAATTTGTATTGATAAAGCCACTGGAGGGCGAAACGTCTACAATAAAGATATCCAGATGTTGCACATGTCAAATTCATTATATTATTATTATTATTTGAGGTGATACAGCTCCTTGTAAATGGGAGTTATCAGGTTTGATCCAAGAAGGGAAATCTCTTTAATTACTTTGATCAAATGCCCTTAATAGGGGAAATAAGGAAGGCGAAGAGGAAAAATAATAAAATGGGGAGAATGAGCTGAAAGAGTGAGAACATAAGAGAGAATAGATGGAGGAGAATTAGGGAGAGGACTCGCTACCACTTCCCACTAAGGGGAGATATCGTATCACAAACTGCAAATGTTACCACCACCAACAACAAAAAAAAGTGACCATTCAAGTGAGCATGATATCTCCTCACCGTAAATCTCTCACTCTCGTACATGACAGACAAGAGACCTAAGTAATAGCAGTGTCATCAGGGGATACTAGTATTAGCAGGAGTGGCAGTGATGGACAGCACACACAGTCCTGGGTGGTATTAACCAGGTCTTCCACTGGGCCATATAAAAAATGTGCCGTGTGACAAGGACAGATTTCCGCTGCTCTGCTATGGTAAAATCGACGTGTTAAAAATTGGAAGAAATTGCGAAATTGTAAGATGGTCAGTCCCTTAGCTTTGAGATAATTTGTTCGGTCCCTAGTAATAATCAGTGTCAGTGTTCATTCCTGTGGACTAAACTCTCAAAGCTATGGATTTGAACACCTTAAAATTACCCTCAACTTCTATCAATACTGAGGGAATGAATACCTCACTCTCTTTATCTGTTTCCAGTATATTAGCTACCTCTGTAGTCGACTGAAGAAGCCTGCTGTGCAGGCGAATGGTTTCGGGAATAAACACACCAAAGTGTTCTATACGTGTCTCAGACTCTCTAGCTGTCTCCAAGTGGTAACTGAATAAGTTCCTGGAGCTAGTTCCCGATCAGTCGGGCTCTGGTGCATACGATGGACTGCGTGCGATTAGCACCAACAGCCTGACTGTGTCCACCAACCAGGAGACCTGGTTTGGGACTAGGCACCGGGGGCGGCGACCCCCGGAATCGTGTTTGGGTAACCTTCAGGCAATCATCATTCCACTAGCACTAACACCACTCATTAAGACCACCACCTAGATCATTACCACCATCATTACCACTCACCAACACTTCAATACCACCACCACCACCACCTCTCTATGCACTTCCTACCACCACCACTATGATCACGACCATGCACTATCCCCTACTAAAACTACCACCACCACCATCACCACCTTCCACCAAAACCATCATTGTGTATCGCGTTTGACGTCAATTAAACCCACGATAGAAGTGAGCGAACGTTTATGATAATGAACGGTGTGTGTGTGTGTTATGAGGGGTGAGGGTGATGGAGTGAAGGGAGGGAAGAGGGATGAGGGGGGAAGCAAGGGGAAGGGGAAGGGGTGGAGACCACACAGGAAGAGGCGGCGCATCAAACACTCTGAGAAAGGCTTGAGACAGTTAACTTAAGATAAAAGATTTTGCTGCGTCTTGGGGATGGAGATTTTTATATCATCCCTCACCAGAGCCGGACTGTGGGTGCTCACGTTGGACTGCGTGCTGCCAGCACCAACAGCCTGATTGACCGGTTCATCAACTGGGTAGACGGGGGTGGGGAGGCACCCCGTGATGGAATACAAGTAGACATCTCTTCCTCTCTCTCCTTTATCTCGTACATCATTCTTTATTCCGTTTCTCTTAATAAGCCTTATCAACTTCACTCCCCCCCCTCTTTCTCTCTGGCCTAATATTCTTAAACCTCTTAAATTTTTCCCTCATTTCCACCATATTTATTTCGTTCTCTTCCTCTTTCCTTCCATCCAACCTTCTACTCAAGCTAAAATAGTGGAATGTTTGACGACAACCTCATCTCTCTGCTCTCATTTCTACAACATTGCAAGCTCCTGATGATGTGTTGATTGCAACGCGAAAGGCCTAGCGCTATCATTCAACTCCCCATGTTTTTAGCACACACATCATATTATCTATATATATATATATATATATATATATATATATATATATATATATATATATATATATATATATATATATATATATCATAATTACAGGGGAAAGTTGAATAACAGCCAAAGGCCTTTCGTGTTACAGCAAACATTTTCTCAAGAGCTTGCAATAGTGGTCCTGGGTCCCATGGTCCTTGAGGAGCACTCAGATCAGGCCCCCTAAGAAGCACATTGGAAAATCAAGGTGTTAATCAAAGACTTTGTAATGTATTGTAGAAGCCAAGAACTGCTATATAACCTCTGTTTATTCAATTCCTTGTGATTAGCATCATCTAGCATAGACAAATAACCCGCACATATAAGAAATCAACTAATGGACGACGTTTCGGTCAGACTAGTTAATGGTCTAAGTCTGACCGAAATGTCATTTCTTTCTCCCATGTGAAGGTTATCTGTGTGTTGTTCCAGTCGCCGTATTGTGCTTTTATGTTCTTCATCTAGTATAGTTCACTCTATGGTGTTTATTTTCAAATGAACTACATATACGTCTTATTATTATAATCACAACTGTTAAACCAATAAGCGTCTACAGCCATATAAGACGCAGGTAAAAGGTTTAATCATCTGTGGCTCTGGTAAATTTCACTCGGAGAGAATGAGTGTTCTTTTTCCAGAGTCCTTTTCGCTTTTTTTGAGAAAAGTTAAGGAATTCACTGGAGTGTTGTTCTTGAGAAAGATACAACCTGGGAGGGGAAGGTGATAGCTCCCTGCAGTACAGTACTTGTCTTCTGGCCGTGCAGTTTGTGGGCTTGATACACTGGTTTCTCGTATTTACGAAGAGGACGATTGACAAACCACACGGTACGGGTGGGGTTAGAACCCAAGGCAAGTGACTCGTAAAACTCCAGGCCGGTTTTATTACTATTTCGTGAGTCAAGACACTTGACACTTCACCAAGGCTCTGTTGCTTTACTACTCTCTGATCAAACAGGCTGTTTCTGAAAGCCTTCACAGCCGCCACAACCTGGCTCATCTACCTGAAGTCTACGTGGAGAGTGTTCCGGGGTCAACGCCCCCGTGGCCCAAGACTTGTTGCAAGTAGTGATCCAGATTCCTGTTTAAAACCTCTACCTCTTGCCTCGCCAGTGTTTCTTATCTACAGATAGAAGACCGGAGAGTTGTTTACCATGAATGTTGACACTATGTTTTCTAACTGGGTCTATGGCAACCCTCCACGCCCCCATTTCCTCCCGTATGGCTCACTAGCAAGTGGTTAGAAGTGTCTGCAGATGGCGTTCTTGATACTCAAGCACTCTTCAAGTATATATTATTAGGTACCATATTTTCGGGCATATAAATCATATTAGAAGATGTTTCCAAGCAGTCGTAACGTAACGTTAGTAAACTGCTTAAGTGTAACTCAAAGCCTGCCCTTGACACTGACCTTGAACATATAAGACGCAGGGTGATTTGCTAAGACTTTTGTGGGAAAAGGTGCGCCTTATATGCCGGAAAATACGGTAAATCTCTTCTCCGTTCCAATGTGTGCAATTCAAGTGCTCCGAGGAGTTCCAAGTAGTTTTTTGTTTTGTTTTACTGACTGTATGGGAGCGGTAAGACAAGTTCCAAGTAGTTTTTTTTATGTTTTACTGACTGTATGGGAGCGGTAAGACAAGTTCCAAGTGTAAATCCACATAATGATTGAGATGCATGTGCAAAACTTAGATATCTTTATTGTGGGAACGTTTCGCCAGCTAGTGGTTTCATTAGTCCAATGCAGAGAAGAATAGTGGAAGATCAGAAGGAGTTTGAGGTGGTCAGTCCCCCAACCTGGATAAAAGTACGGCATATGGTTAGGTTAGGTAAGTTTTGTCAGGAAACAGGACAAGTGTTTCCTGACGCGGGTCTTAGTCATATGATGACCCACAGGTGGAGATTTTGGTTATTTGACCGAGGCCTTCCACTGGCTTACCCCTCCACAACTTTAAAAATTATGATTATGATTATAACCACTGCATTAGTTACAGCATATACACAGAGAAGAGGCTTATATAGGTGAGGTGAAGCAGTCGGAGGCGGCGTCACCATGGAAAAAAATCCACAGATGTAAGTAGGTCATATCTATAGGTTAGGCAAGCGTAGAATTCCCTGTTCCAGGATCCCAAGATGCTGCCGTGTCTGACAGGAAATGTAGACAAATGGTTTACCATTCGAGACGTGATAGCACAAGTGATTTGAATAATATCATTGGCCTGGAGTATACCTGGAGAGGGTTCCTCCGGGGGTCAACGCCACCGGCCGGGTGGGTACCTTTTGTTTCGAAAATTCGCTAAGTTTGCCTTGTTGTGTTCTCTCAATGACTGGTCATGAGACAAGAGTATTCCTATGTATTCTTATATGTTTCATGCTCTATAAGAGAGAGAGAGAGAGAGAGAGAGAGAGAGAGAGAGAGAGAGAGAGAGAGAGAGAGAGAGAGAGAGAGAGAGAGAGAGAGAGAGAGAGAGAGAGAAGGCAACGGACGATTAGCCACAAGGAGTAAAAACACTAACTCTCTCTCCCGTCTTTCTTGTCATCCTCCATGTCTTCCTCTTTGCTATTCTTTGCTCCGTCCATCTTCCTTATCTTTCTCCTGCTTGTCGTTCCTCACCATCGTGTATTTATTCTCTTTACTGCTTCTATTCCTTCGTTCACATATAAATCCAGTTCTCACGTTTACTGCGCTTTCTGTTGTTTTCTACGATGTTTTTTTTTTAAAACTACTTGTCACGGTTTTCCATCATCACTGATTTCGTTTCTCCTCTCTCTACTTCCACCTTTCCTTCTGCCTCTTCCTCTCTTCCGTCTCAGTCAGCCATTTCCTCCTCGTTTAATAGTTTCATGTACATTTTTTGCCCTTTCTGCAGGAAGAGGTGCAACCAGCAACGCCTCACGTTCTCTGCACTTCTATACGACCTCCTCTTCCATCCTTTAATTCCTTTTCTCCCTCTCTTCCTCTATCCTCTCTTAATAGTCCAAGTCGGACCGAAACGTTTTTGTAAGTTTCTTTCTATGTGCGGGTTATTTGTGTATTAATCTTCCCTCCCCCCGGTCACATCGCCCTGTTCTCCCTGCCTTCCTCCCTCCTCCTCTCACTGCCTTCCTCCCTCCTCCTCTCACTGCCTTCCTCCCTCCTCCTCTCACTGCCTTCCTCCCTCCTCCTCTCACTGCCTTCCTCCCTCCTCCTCTCACTGCCTTCCTCCCTCCTCCTCTCACTGCCTTCCTCCCTCCTCCTCTCACTGCCTTCCTCCCTCCTCCTCTCACTGCCTTCCTCCCTCCTCCTCTCCCTGCCTTCCTCCCTCCTCCTCTCCCTACCTACCTGTAGTCAATTATAGAAGTCATCGTCCTCGTGGCCCAGTGCCAGATCAGGCCACTTGCTTGATGGCCTGATCAATCAGGCCGTTATTGCTAGCAGTCCAACGTAGGCACCAGAGCCTAGTTGATCAGAAACTGACTTGAACTTGAGAAATGGTATGGTGACATCGACAAGATATGAAAAAGAACACCTATGTACAGTTCAGGATATTTATTATTCAGTACATTTAATAAATGTCTCTGTACATCAGTGTCTTTTTCCGCATGGCTTGAAGTTGCCTGGCTCCCCTTTGAAGATCATTTTTCGGCTTTCCTTACCTGTGACAGGCTTCGAGAGTGTTTATTATCCTGCATCCCGGCAAGAGATCAGACTTGACTGCTTAACTCTCCGGTCAACCAGGCTATTGTTGTGGTTACTAGCTGTCTCCAGACCTACACAGCCATTACAACCTGGTTTAATTTGGCAAATACAGGAAAAGTGGTCTGGTTTCCTCTTGAGGATTTCTACCTCCTCTTTAACCTATTTCGGTCTCAGACCAGGCCTCTTAAAAAGGAAACACTACAAGAACAGGAACGAATAAGAAACACAAGGAATTAAAGATACCAGTAAGATTATACTGAATGCAAGTAGAATTTTACAAGTTGGCAGCTGTGTTAAGCGACTTTGGCCAGTGACGTAAAAAAAAAAAAGCAAAAAAAAAAAAAAAAACAGGAATGGTGGTAAGTGAAGTGTGGCGAAAATCCACCCCGTGAGGCATTGCTTTCTCCTGCAGGATCAACAAGAAGGAGCATCAGAGCCCCAGACTTCCTGGATGCCCTTGCAAGTCTTGCTGTTATGGTACGTCAGGTGTTGGGGTTTCACCAGTGACTTCGGTGTTTAGTGGGGCTACACCAGGGCCAAGATGTGGGCCTGTGGGCCACCAGCACCGACAGCCTGGTTGACAAGGCGGTTAGGAGGGAAGCCTGGCCTCAGGGCTGCGAGGTTAGATGAACATAACTTTGATATACCTTAGTTGAGTTTCGAGAGTCTTACTACTCCCGGAGCCCGGCCATGAGTCAAGCTCGTCTGGTGGGGCCAGGCCCAAGAGATTGTTCTCAGGTACGTACGTAGGTACATACGTTCTTTCACCCTCGTAGCACGGCCGAGGCAAAGCTTTTCCCCCTTTTGACTGCCTGGTCAACCAGGCTGTTGTGCTAGCGGCCCGCAGGCTGCAGAAGATTGTTTTAGAAATATCTCAACCATTATCCTTCCCCTTCTACAACTATCATCAACACCGCTGTAACTAACATCAGTCACCACAACTCCTACAACAACTACCACTATCACTACGTTCACTACAACATCTACAACCGCAACCACCACCACAACCCCCCTACGATCACCAAAACCCCTACCACCACAACCCTCCCCACCACCACTGCAACCTCAACCACCACCACTACCACAACCCCCCACCACCACGTTACAGCTAAACTCAGGTCTTAAAAACAAAAGCCTTCTCCATTTCCCCAGTTTTAAATTATGACATCTCTCTGGTCCGTGTGTTGCAGGCAACTCAGGTTAAGACGTTGCAAATAATTTAGAGCGCACCTGAGCACCTCTGCCAGGCAAACTATCACGGACCTTCTTGCAAACATCGCTATTCCGCTTTCTATACGGCGCGCTCACCTCACACCAAGAGGCAACGGCGAAAAAAATACTGTATTCGTTTTGTTTTCCTTGTCGTAATGGATCCCAGAGCGCATCCAGGTTTTTTGTGTTGTATATGCGGGGAGGATTTGGGATATGTAGCGCAGCTGGGACGGGGAATGTAGATGGCTGGCTGTTGGGACAGGAGACGTACATGGCTGGCTGGTGAGACAGGAGACGTACATGGCTGGCTGGTGAGACAGGAGACGTACATGGCTGGCTGGTGAGAAAGGAGACATACTTGGCTGACTTGTGTGAATGTACCCACTTTAGAAACCACGAGAAAAGTAGTTTTAACTCCGTTCCGACTGAGCCAAAGTCGGAAAAGTTTTAGTTGGGATGAAATTCACGCCAAGAAGGTAACTGACAGAGATCCCGACAATGACATGTTTACCCCAGTGAATTAGATACCGATGGGTCGTCCATATATCCAATATTATACAGCCACTATACTCAGCCAGCGGAAGACCTCGGTCAGATGACCAAAAGTGGAGGGTCATCATTTGACTAAGACCTGCGTCAGGAAACGCTTGTCCTGATTCATGACAAACCTTACCTAACTATACTCAGGTACGCCAGAGGCTGAGATGTGTTTGTATTGGTCGGATCTTGGCTCTTGACCACGGGGGACCAGCATCTCTGATCAGCCTCTTGTGCTCTATCATTCATTCTCTTAAAATTGAAGAATTTGCCCTCAACCATTTACACATGCAGTCCACTGCATTCACCTGTTTCCTCGACGCTGTAAATGTACTTCCTAATATATTGAAAATGGTATAAAATACCGACAAGTCGATAATTAAGACACATGTACAACAGTTGAGTATGTTTGTTGTTGAGACGTTTCGCCCACACAGTAGGCTTCTTCAGTTAAATATAAAGAGAGCAGTATAAATGAAATAAAGATGAGGTAACCAGTCCATCAACTTTGGAGAAAAAGTATTTGAGGTGGCAAATCCCTCAGCCTGGGGAAGAGTTCAGCTCCATGGTCTGGAACGATATCGTTCCAGACCATCGTTCGTCCTGGCATTTCTGTCCATATCGTCCTATAAATTTTTCAGAGTACCTTACATGCAGCAATCATATCTCCCATAGTTCTCTTCTCTTGTAGGGTTGTCAGGTTGAGTCCCTCTAATTTCTCCTGCGTTTAGTGATTATTCTTTTCTAGCTAAACTTATTTCAGGACCATAAGACTTGAGCTGTGTGATGTGCTTTATACTTTCTCCGGCCGTGGGTGTCCCAGCATAAGACCCAACCTCAATTACCTCCTGTTTACCCTGGTGTGTTTGTTCTCGTCCCAGTGTGAACCTTGTTATGTTTCTAGGTCACGTCACTGTCCTGGACGTGTGTATCCAGACCACGCCCCCCTCTGACCTGGTTAATCACTACCTTACGCTAGGCAGGGCAACCCACTTTCGTTCTTTATTTTACATGACCCATTATTGCTTTCCTTCAGTCCTCTCTCTGTGTCCAACCAGCCGTTTTCTGTGGTTTTCTTTCCCCTGCACCCTGGCCACGTCCTGGACCACAGTATACGGGACAATAAACTCAGCTACTACACACCTGAGCCACTAGTGACCTCAGCTCCGGCTTACCACCAGGTCTCCTAAGCTACCTTCCCTTCTCTGTATTGGACTGAGGAAGCCACTGTGTAGTGATAAGTTCCACAGTAAAGATACCCAAGTGTTGTACATTTGTCTAATTTTATCAACTTGGGGTTTTCCACCCCATGCAACTTCAGTCAGGCTGTTGCTGTTAGCGGCCCGCTGGCCTGCCATGACCAACACAGCCTTGCTGAACCTCACACTTAACGGAGACTGATGCAGTTTCCTCTTCAAGACACTGGTGCATTTACTAGGGAAGGAAAAAGTCTGGATGTGAGAGTTTTGTTTCTGTGTTGAGCTTAAAGGACGGAGGGCCGAGCCTTCACCACTCTTTTGCGCTGAATGACTTACATAAAAGCATTAGCCTCACGAAGGAGAGTGGCGTAACGACAGTAAGGTAATGGAATGGGAGAATGGGTGAAGGAATGATGGGTAAAAGGGAAAAGATGCCATAAATGGTATCTGTAGGGAGGCTGGCTTAAGGAAAATGGCATATGTGAGAAGGGCAGGTGATTTCAGATTTTGCCACCGAAGTGGTTAGTTTATTGTGCATCCCATCATGTGGAGGGTATCGCAGGAGCATATGGATACACAAAAGACCTAGGAACTAGGTCCCAAAAGGGTTAATAGGAGTACATCTGGATTTATATCTATAGTTCAGGAGGAAGTGGGAATTAGGTTGGTGGGGAGGGCAAGGAGAGTTTGAAGAGATCTGCTACGATGCCTCCTGCTGCAAAACTTTCTACTGAGAACATTCATTGACAATCACAAGGTTTCTGGTACAGAGGAATAAGAGACTAATTTCCGTACATCCCTGCTGCCCCTTTCTACGTAATAGTAAAAAAAATAGGTGTGTGTTGTGTTAGTGTGTGTGTGTGAAAAAGAGAAAGAGAGAGAGAGAGAGAGAGAGAGAGAGAGAGAGAGAGAGAGAGAGAGAGAGAGAGAGAGAGAGAGAGAGAGAGAGAGAGAGAGAGAGAGAGAGAGAGGAGAGAGAGAGAGAGAGAGAGAGAGAGAGAGAGAGAGAGAGAGAGAGAGAGAGAGAGAGAGAGAGAGAGAGAGAGAGGAGAGAGAGAGAGAGAGAGAGAGAAGAGAGAGAGAGAGAGAGAGGAGAGAGAGAGAGAGAGAGAGAGAGAGAGAGAGAGAGAGAGAGAGAGTTGAGTTTTATGGAGAGCATCCAGAGGGAATTATGTTAGAAAACTCCATTCTGCTGGAATATCACATTCTGTATAGGAAAACACTCCAGTCTTGCGTGTGAGGAACTCCAGTCCTGCGTGTGAGGAACTCCAGTCCTGCGTGTGAGGAACTCCAGTCCTGCGTGTGAGGAACTCCAGTCCTGCGTGTGAGGAACTCCAGTCCTGCGTGTGAGGAACTCCAGTCCTGCGTGTGAGGAACTCCAGTCCTGCTGTGAGAACTCCAGTCCTGTGTGAGGAACTCCAGTCCTGCGTGTGAGGAACTCCAGTCCTGCGTGTGAGGAACTCCAGTCCTGCGTGTGAGGAACTCCAGTCCTGCGTGTGTGGAACTCCAGTAATGGCGTGTGAGGAACTCCAGTCCTGCGTGTGAGGAACTCCAGTACGTGCTGGACGCAATAAAGTATTAAATAAAAGGTATCCGTGTACATAGTGGTAGTAATTAAAAACAATCTCTAGAAAGCTGCTTTTTCCCCTATGCTTTTGAATTAGTCTACTTTTTTGCGCCCCTGCTTTTTATTAGGGCTATTGTAAACCGTCTATTGTAACTCCTACCTTTGATATACCTTTGATGAATTTTGAGTCTTTCTACTCCCGGAGCCCAGCCAGGGGACTATTACTATGGACGCTGACGGTTTTCACTGAGTTTGTGGGCACCTCTGCTGTTCATTTACTTTATTTTATGCTTCCTTCCTTATCTCTCACTCCTAAAAGTTATATTAGGTACTTGAGTTTCACGAATATTTATATTTATGGATCATAGTATCTATCTCCGTATTAGGGTATATTCCGAGTGCTTTCAAACTATCTTCATTGTTCAGATTTTTTTTAGAGTAGAAAATGAACTAATATTTCTAGCTCAGATATCTTACTTTCAAGAAAATGAGTGCCCAAAGTGGAGGCACAAGTACCTTGAAGAGTGCCATCACTGGCTTGGCATATATCTCTCGAGCATTATAACAACAAACACAGTAGAGCACCTGAACCCCCCTTCCCCATCTCTGGTCTTATATAGCCAAAGTGCCAAGGTGGCGACTCTCTAGTGAACCACTTGGCACTTTACGATCCTTCTTCATCTGGTTCCAACAATTTTTCCGTCAAAAGCGAGAAGGGTGGATAGATTCGTGCATTTTCCAGGGGTGGGAGGGAGACAGTGTCCTCTTGAACGAGTCCTGTGTTTTTGGGTCTTGTGTAGTAATCCTGTAGTGAACGGAGGATCTACAGAGAGAAGAACAATTTACCGGCACTGCCTTTGGCGGGGTGCCATTGGGATTGTGGCAGTGACAAGCATGCAGGATTGCTTGGTACCGCCGTGGCGGGATGGCGGTGGATCGTGTGCCTCGCCCCGGCGGCCGCCCCTCCCGCCTGTCGCCCGTCAACGCCGTCAAGCGGCGCAGGAGGTGGTCTGGGAATCCGGGCAGGACAATGCATGCCCCTCTCCCGCCAGCCGCCCCTCCACCCAACCACAACCATCTGGCCACGCCGGGAAACCAATACCTCCATCCCATCTGTCCCAAGATCAATGGGGTTTGGTCCACGGACCAAAGACACCATATGCCTCAGACCAGTGTAACAAGGGACATACCTAAGGCTTATGTACAAGCACATCACACACAAGGTGCTCTACTAGAAGTGGGAACATCTTGTACAGTGAGGGAACAAACCTTACCTCTGGTATACCTTAAGATGGGGAAACGTATTAAAGGAGTCCTTCGAGGGTCTGTCCTTGGATCTGCTATATTATCCATGATATATTCTAAGGATTTGGTAGAGGAAATTTAAACGTAATGTGAAAATAGATTGTAGAACACTATGAAAAACAGGGATTGCCATAAACGAAGGGTACCAACAGCCTGATTGATCAGGCCAGCAATCAGGAGGCTTTGTCTGGGACCGAGCCGAGGGGGACTGTGACCTCCGGAAGCGACTACAGGTAACCAACAGGTATAGGCGCAATTCGGAAACACTGTGTCGATGCGTTGTCCAAGAATCTTCATTCTGATACCAGAAGACTTGATAAAATAAATATTGCTTGAACAAAAGCACAAGTTTTGAATAGGAAACTATTCAATACTTGTAACATCATAACATTCTGGAGCGCCGTGGATGCAATAATGAACTCTATATCAACATCCGTGGTACCAGACTTTTTAGCATCTATGTCAAGCACTACCCGAGCTATTGTAGAAGTCTCTAAGAGGAAACTCGACAAGTACCTCCGCCAAGTGCCGGATCAACTAAGCTGTGATGATTGTGTGGTCCAGCAGACCGCAAGCAGTAACAGCCTGGTTGACCAGGCAAGCCTGTCCGAAGGCCGGGCTCCAAGAGTAGGAAAACTCTCGAAACCCATCGAAGGTACTTTCAAAGTTATAAGGTGCATACCCAAGTTATGATATCCTTGTAGTCCTATAGACCACAACTTTATTACCTGTTAGAGGGCACCCTCAGGTCCTCAACCTGTTAAAGGTTCTGAGACTCATCGCCCCAGCTGCCCAGTATTTGAATATGTTTTATTATCGGTTTTTTTTCCAGTTCTGCTCTCGTAGTCAGACCTGAAGCCAGACTTCATTGTTGACTGCTGGATCGAACAGGTTATTGCTGCTACCAACAGCCTGCTGAGTGTCGTAGTGAACAGTAGCGCCTGCCTTGTAGGTATGACGTTCTTGGTTCGTATCCAGGGCTAGGGATAACTCAACAAAGTTCCTGCGCTTAATTCGACCTGGTGCATCAAAAGTACAGGACCTATTTATTGCTAACTGCTGTCGATTCTGGGGTCATCGCCCCCTCGGCTCGGCACCAAAAGAGACCTGGTTAATGGACAAATCAGTCAAGCTATTATTGCTAGAAGCACGCAGTCCAGTGTAGACACCACAGCTTGGCTGATCAGGGACTTGTGGAATCTGGATTATAATCTCCGATGGATAGCATCGTTGGGAAGGCAGGTGGGGTTAGGAGCTAAAACGAGCTAAGGGAGGAGGACACAGCTCCTGGTTTGTAAGATTAATGGGGGTAGAGATTCTCTTTATCTTTCCTGTGTTGGTGTGAGAAATGGGAATATATCTTGCGGGAGACCTCCCATGCACGTTCACCTGGTTCAGTGTGGCAGCCAGCTGAATGTCAGCACCGTGACGTGCCTGTTTGCTGTCACCTCCGCCAACAGGAGCAGCAGCAGCAGCAGCAGCAGTTGGTCAAGCTCTAGCGAGGTAACATTGAGACATATAGCCAGAGCTCACCACCACCACCACCACCACCAGTATTAACCGTCATTACAGTATAGTTTTTACACTACGCTTATTTACAACCACAATATAAATTCCTAAGACAGGCATCATTAACCCGCCGGCTCTTTTCCTCTCCATTCTTGTCAGCTATTCTGCGACGCCTTCTCTTCTTCCTGGGCCTCCTCTTTCTTCCTGCGTCTCCCTCCTCCTCCTCCTCTTCCTGCGTCTCCCTCCTCCTCCTCTCCGCCATGAACTCCCTGGGAGGCTGTCAGATGCTGCGGCGTATTTCTTCATTTCTTACTTTTATGATATTATTAAACGCAGCCGCAACCTTAATCGAGGCATCTTATCAAGGAGACCCCATGGTGATGCCCCGTAACAAACTCTTAGGCATTTTCCAATAATCTTCGTACTTGCTATCATCCATGTGGCGTCATCCATTACCTGCGCCCGGATACCGAAGGGGCGGCTGAGAGGGTCACAGCGGCCGCAGACACACACACTCATGTCCCTGGAGAAACGGGAACGAGTTAAGCGGACATAAGCTCTGCTGGAGTCGCATAAAATTCAACGCCGGTGCATCTTGGAGTTTCTCTCTGTTGACCATTCTCAGCTCGCATGCTTTTGTTTCGTCCATTAGTGTTGTTGGTCTTTTGTTTTCACTCGGTGGGCCGGAGCGCTCGGCCAGGTAGGGAGAGACTCGCTCCTCTCAAGGCGAAGAGAACTTGTAAGGAGTGTACAGCAAAGACACGAGCAGCAGCCCCGCTGCGAACCATGACCTCTCCAGTTGTCGACTGGGCCCCCTCATTTTCACTCATAAGTTTTGCATTATCGTACGTTTTTTTCACCCTGCTGACACGAGAAACTGTTAAACAGGGGAAGTGACAGAGTTACGATTGATGAGAAGACTTGCGTGAGAAAGCTGGGCGGTATATTACCAGCAGGTTGAGTTGGTGGCCCCGAGTGCGTGTAGAGGGGCAGCCGACCTGGCGAGACCCCTAGTGGGCGGCCACAGTACTAAACCACCCGGCACGATCCTCCTCATTACCTGGAAATACCAAGATTCGCAAATCATTAGGGGCCCCTGTCCCCTTCTATCACCCTTGACTCCATACCAACATGTCATCCAGAGGCTAACAGAACGCCCCCCAATCATCAGCCAGGAGAAGGAAGGAATCCCACGGTGCGTGCTATCTCTTGGGCATCACTACACGGGCAGACAGCGAGAGGCGAGCCACCCAGATGAATGCCTTCCCCGCTGTTTTATTTTGCCTATTGTAGGATTAGATCCGCCTGGTGAGGCGTTTTGACACGTGAGAGGGGCATGTGTAGGAGAGAAAGACGAGCTGGCGTCTCTTCACCACGCAAATTAACTGCAACAAGATATGAAAATATGTAAATACCTTCACTGGCGAAAATAAATTGACTAAAAGCTAATGATTTGCAATCACAACAAGTCTAGGTAAAGCCTATCGATGCACTGAGCTCCACCACAGTCACCACTAACACCGTCAACCACAAAAAACTGTCCCAGTAACCTCAGCACCACCAACAACACCGACAACCACAGTACAACCAAAACCACATTAACATCAACAACCCCAACACTAACAGCCACAATAACAGTCTCAATAAAATCCTCAACCACAATAACAGTCCCAGCAACCACACTAACAGTCCCAACCACCACAACAACAGTCCCAACCACCACAATAACAGTCCCAACAACCACAATAACAGTCAACAACCACAATAACGGCCAACAACCACAATAAGTCAACCACAATAACAGTCAATAACCACAATAACAGTCCCAACCACCACAATAACAGTCCCTAACAACCACAATGAGTCTCAAAATCTCCACTATCACCACAACCAGCCTCAACCACCACAACCAGCCTCAACCACCACCCATACATTAAAAAGTCCATAAAGGTTAATGAAACAAAAGCAGCAGAGGCCACGCAAAACAAAACAAAACCTTAGGTGAACCACACACTAGTACTAATGAACCCCTCTATATGGTACTGAACCCCACTGTGCTAGTGAACCTCATTATGTGCTACTGAACCCCACGGAGTAACAAGCACCGACAACTAGCCAAACACTAAAGATCTAGCGAGAACCTTACTTAATTTACCCGTTCATATGTTAAGACAATAGGATTATATTGTCATTATGACGAAGGTTCCTGTAGAGTAGATGGAAGCTGCTAGTAGATGTGTCTAGGGGACTATCTACTATGAAACTAGTGACGCTTAAGCTTCTGGGCCTTACCTTTGATATACCTTTGAAGAGTTTCGAGAGTTTCACTGCTCTCCAAATAGCACCCTCCAGGTAGTCCTGGGTCTACCTGCAGGGTGTTCCGGGGGTCAACGCCCCCGCTGCCCAGTTCTTGACCAGGCCTCCAGGTAGATCAGGGCCTGATCAATCATTTCTTAAAAATTCTGGGTCTACTGTATGAGAAGGGGTTACCAAGTGTCCCCATAACAGTTCAAGCTTCAGGGGTCCCCAAAATGTAGGTCCGTCACTGTATGTGACAGATGGGAGTGCCACAAGGCTCTGGAAAGAGTGGTGTCAGGAGTGTGTGTCACAAGAAAGCTCCTAGAAGGGTGGTGTCAGATGTGTGTCACAAGGAAACGCCTGGAAGGATGGAGGTAGGAGCCAGGATCGTGTGTTGCAAAAGCAACACGAGAATGAGGGAGAAAAGTAACGCCCACAAGCAACACAAAGGTAAGACTCGCAGGGAGGAGAGAGAGAGAGAGGGGGGGACATGAAACAGCAGAAGCACCATCCACGGTAATAGTAACATTAGCAACAGGATCACCAAAAGTAGCATCATCAGTAGACACAGCAGTAGCATCAGCAACATTAGCAGTAGAAACCTCAACAATAACAGAAACGTCAGTAGCATAACCGGAAGTACCTGCAGCTGCAGCAACAACAGCATCAGCATAACTTGCAACAGAATCAGCAGTAGCAGCATCACCAGTAATAGCTACAACACCAGCTTTTGCAGCAGTTACACTAGCAACAGCAGCACAGCACCAAAAACAGCAACTAAACATTAGTAGCAGCAGCAGCCGCATTAACAGCAACGTTAAAAATAGCCTTATCAGTAACACTAGTAATAACAGCAGAATTAAAGTAGCAGCAACGGCATCAGCAGCAGCAGCAGCAGCAGCAGCAGCATTGACAATGGCAGTAGCATCGCCCACCGAAGGTGAAACACGGGCCTTATGTCCTCCAGTGATCCATCGGCGTGAGATGCCAATATTGATTTTCAGATTGATGGTGTAGTCAGCGATATTGCTACGCGCCACACCAAAACTGATAGATAAGTCTCCACATGCCAAGAAATTTACATGCGAGTTTGTGTGCTTTCTCTACTAGTTGGTGTCTGAGGGAAAGCCGACTCTCGGCTCAGCTCCTGGCTCTTGTGGGGTCCTGTCTTGCCGGCTCTTGAAACTGAAGAAGTATTTGGCAACTTTTCCGTGAGTCACTTATTTTAAGGTGTCATTTATGCCCCTTTGCATGAGTAAGGTGAGGTGCATAATACTGCATATGCCATAGTCTCAACCTGCAGAGAATCGTCACTACATGACGATTCTTGTAGAATGAGGAGGGCCAAACACACGCACCTTGCCGTAGACCAACTATACCCACTACTTTCCAAGAAAAAAAAACTTAAATGTAACCATTACAAAAGTCTCTACGAGAGAAAAACACTTTAGAGCAAGTTCCACACAGTAGTTGCCCCATTGTAGAATTAGTCTAACCGCAACCCTCTAAACTTTAAAAAACTTAAGAACATTCGCTGCATATTGTATAATAGACCTGACATGTCTTGTACAGTGCCCTAAATTATTCTGCGGTTAGACTAAATAAGCATGAAAGTCGCCTCGATACAAGACACTGAAAATTTACAGGAAGATATAAGCAGAGTTTTCCAGTGGGCAGTGGAGAACAAGATGACGTTCTTCTGATCAATATACTTCTTATGTTAAGCAGTGACTGTGTGCGAGGCTCCATTTTAAAATCACACACAAAAAAAATCATACTGGACAGCCTATCAGCTCAGAGGGAAGTAATATGTATATCTAGAAACGATATTATTTTACGAAGGATTAAGGCTTTTATGATTTCGAGAACCAAAATGTGGCGCTCAAGCCAAACACATTCACAAATAGGAAGATATAAGAATAAGCGATGTTTCGAATGTATGAAAGATCTCAACGGGACGTGGAAGACGTTCACCAGTCAAAGGAACGC
This sequence comes from Cherax destructor, assembly GCA_009830355.1. NCBI lineage: Eukaryota > Metazoa > Arthropoda > Malacostraca > Decapoda > Parastacidae > Cherax > Cherax destructor. Next base: position 1,095,705 of record WNWK01000007.1, read on the forward strand.
CATGAAGCGTGCCCCAAGAACTGGAGTTCAACCCACGCAAACAAAAACGGTCAAGTAGACATATGCAAATACGTTAACAGTATAACAGTATGTAACCTGTGTGAAAGTTTGCGTGTGCCAGAGCGACGCGCGTTATGCAGGGCGAGGAACCCAAGTACGGAAAAAGATATGGTAATACGCAAAAAAAAAAAAAGACTGGATACCTGTAAGAATCCTTACTGAGCCAGCTGGGTTGAAACTCATCCGAGGTGCTGCTAGTGTTAATTACAACCAGACCAGATTACAGCTTAAAGAGGAGATGGTGTGAGGCTACAGAAAGGAGGGGGAGAGCAGGGATGGAATTGCAGAGAGAGAGAGAGAGAGAGAGAGAGAGAGAGAGAGAGAGAGAGAGAGAGAGAGAGAGAGAGAGAGAGAGAGAGAGAGAGCAGAGATACGGATTAGGGAAACACGAGCTAATGGAGAAGTGGGATAACAGTGCGTAGGAAGGAGGGGTGGAATACGACAGCAGCATGTGAGTCAATGTATCAAGAAGGGAAACAAAGACAAGAAAAAGAGGAAGAGGGGGCATAGGCGTAGGCATAGTAGCAGTAGTGACATTTACGTAACACTGAGTACATTTCTCAGCCCTCATAGCTATAAAAACTACACACACACAAATATATATAAATATAAAAATTATAAAATTAACAAACAATAAGAGCAACGAACAAACACTTAACACAAATATTACCATACCAAGTTAAATTAGCCAGCAACAGTTAAAAATAAACATTAATTATTAATGTAAAAGCACTTAAAATTTCCCCGAGGCTCCCACAGGCATCTCGGTAATTAAAAAAAATGTCATAGGTGGAGGAAGAGAATAATACAGTGTAATGAATAAAAGTCACAATACAGGGACTGCAGGAATTCAACACTCACAAACTGGAAATAGAAACTAGACAGCGTCTTGGTTCGTCTTGGGACATTACCAAGTCTCGACGTCACACCAGACCAGGACTTACCTTTACCTTTCGTTTCATTTCTTAATTTTGAGTTTCCTGTGATTACATTATAACCTATTTCTTCCCAGTTTAGACTACCTTTCACCGCATGATTGACGACCGAAGACCCACAACCAGCACAGCATGGCTGAAGAAAAGCCACAAGAGCAAAACATGCTTTATGACAACGTTTCGCCTTGCGCAGTTTCATTAAGTAGCAACAGAACCTATATCAACACTTGCCCTTTCTTGAACAATGTCAGTAGCACGTTTTTATATCTACGATATACAGTCTGGCTGATCAGGCTCCTCCCGAAGAAATTTCTCTACTTTTTATTTTTCTTACGCATACCGATATACCTTTGATGAGTTCCGAGAGTCTTTCTACTTCCGGAGCCCGGCCATGGGCCAGGCTCGTCTGGTGGTTGTCTGGGCAACCAGGCTGTAATAATGTTGGTAAAAAAGTGCAACGGCGTGACAAAACTCCTGGAGAGCGAAACGTTGCCACAATAAAATATAGCATTAGTTGGATTCGTGTCCTTTTTACCAAACAGGCTGTTGCTGCTGGTAGGCCGTTGCCCCACACATACGTTTATTCAATATTTCCAAGTTTTTGAGATAATGGAAACTGTAGAGGAGATAATGATAAGAGATTCTAAGGGACTGGGATCCATACCTGTAAATTATTCTCCCCTCACCTAACTTTTCCCTACACTATTTCTTCCTCCACTTCCTTCTTTTTATTTTTCTACCTCTCTTTCTGTCTTCTCTGTCCTCCTTTCCTTCGTGTGTTAATGTGTCTAGTTAATGGTTTACGTCAGACCGATACGTCGTAGTAAGTTTCTTTCTCTTATTTGTGTATTTTCCCCTACTTGCCTTTCTCTCCCCCACAATTTCTTTCCCTTCCCACTTACCTCACCGTTTCTGTCCCCTCCCTTTCACCTCCCTTTCACCTCCCCAGAGTTCCAGCCTTAAGACTCCTTCCTTCCCTTTCTTTTGTGACACAATATTACTATGCTGGACGCTGCGTCCTCGTCACCTCGCTCGTGTCATGTAGATATTGTGACTGACTCCCTGGATCCTTACAGAGACGCTACACCTGCTAACCTGTCACAACAGGTGATGGGATACTGTCAGAGGAAATGAGCCACACGGGAGAAATGGGAGATAAACGAATGATAGGAAGAAGACAAAGAAGTTGTGGGATTCCCCAGGAGTCCGTCTTTGGGCCCAATGGAACACTTGAATAATATTCGCCTGAAGATTACCTGCATTATTTCTCACAAAGTGATCAGAGTTCAAGGATCGAAACATCTTCATTAAAAGATGTCCTAAGTGAATGCATTTCTGTCAATTTCCTTCATCGGACTTCAGGTTATTTCAAAGCCTTGCTTTATCAGAGACTTAATATACAGTTAATTTTGCCTACACTTCCCTCACTCCCTTACCTCTCATTCTCACACGCCTCTCTCGCACTCCCTTGCACTAACACGCACTCCCTCACACAAGCACTCACACGCACTCTCATACTCTCCTGTCCTCTCTCACGCTTCAAAATCGCCATATGTTGCTGTTAGATGATGCTGGGGTGATGGAAGGTGAGATCTTTAGTCCTGCGCTGATTACATCCTCCCGCGGGGGTGTCACCTTAGGAAGGTGCGGTCCACCACAGGATCCTCTACGCCGCCCCTGGCTGCTTGCGCGCCCTCTGGAGGCGGGGGGCGCAGCTCCTCAGACTACTCTAGTTGCGATACTTCCCCGATTAATTTTTAATTCTTCCTCACGGTCGATGCTGCTCAAGAGAGACTGTTTAGGAAGGAATGTGAAAAAAAATATCATGGTGGAGGGAAGGGAGGGAGAGATGAAAAGGAAAGAGGGAGAGGAATAAAGTATGTGTAAGATGAGGTAAAAATCTTTGAAAGGAACAATATGACACCCAGAGGTCAACAGATGGTGAACGGGTTACCCTTTTGTATGAGAATCTCGGCCACTATCGTTCAAAAAATGGACAAGTCCACCAGCCGCCCACAGAGCTGCCTACGCCCGACGCCCACGCTCTGGGGATTAGCGGAGAGAAACAGTAATGTGACACCAAAGCAGGTGAGGGGTCAGGGTTAGAGTAGGTGAGGGGGAGAAGGATGGATAACCTAGGGAGATGAAACAGACGCGGGTGACAAGTGAATGTAGGTGACGGGGGAAAATAGAAAAAGGATGAAATCACCTACCTCCAACATACATAAGGGCAGGTGAATCCTGACGACTCAAGGGCCTTCGTTTAGTCAAGCATACTGACACTTTGCTTCCTCGCTAGCGATCTGATGCAACCCCCTACTCCCCCCAGACTAAGATTTATGAGTGGGGCGCCTTTGTGCTGGTCGGCCAGCGGGGTATGATAAATATTATAACGTCACATCTCGGCCACTAATCCTTCCAAAGAGCTTCACAATAGTTTTTATTTTCGTATATCAAGAAATTTTAAGTCCTGCAGGTACGGGGGACCCCACCACAAGCAAAAGATGGGGCAGCCAGGACTACGTAGCAGCTACGAAAAGTTGTACGTTTATCTAATGATAATTTTGATATACCTTTGATGAGTTCCGAGAGTCTTTCTATTCCCGGAGCCCGGCCATGGGCCAGGCTCGTCTGGTGTTTGACTGGTCAACCAGGCTGTTGCTGTTGATAGCCCGTAGCCCCACATCCATCACAGCCTGGTTGATCTGGTTCTGAAACTTGTGTCTTATTAATGTTGGATATGAAACCGAGAGAGATTAAGAAGCAAGTACTGTGCCCTGAGAAACAGAGCTTCGAGGAGAAAGAGAAAAAGGACTGAAGAAGAGCTAAGATAGGACTCTAATAAGAGGAGAGGAGAGGTATCAGGTTTCCCGTTCTTTTCAAATTACAATGAACAAGGACCATTTTCTCTTGTGATGCCACCAAGGGTAACTTGATCATTTCCTCCAGTGAATGGGTTTCAGGTGACAGGTATACATGTCCTAGGAATTTAATATCTCCCTTACATAAGAGCATCTACACGCTTCTTTTATTTTAAGCCCTGGGATTTTGTGCAGTGTATGGGACATTATGGGGTTGACCTCCACACGGAGAAGCACAGGTTACGTGGGCTTAGAAGTTTACCATAAAGAGGCGATGGTCTTGTACGATGGAATAAATGATAATCCCCCTTTACCTTTGATATACCTTTGATGGGTTTCAATGCTTTTACTACTCCCGGAACCCAGCCCTGGGCCAGGCTCGTCTGTCGCTTGCCTGATCAACTTAAGTTGTGGCTGGTTTTAGAAAGACACTTGAGCAAACACTTGAACATATTTATTAGAAAACGTTTCGGTCCTGGGACCTTGATAATTTCTAACACACGGAGGTTAAGAAGACTATATATAGACGGAGAGTGTTGGCCCAAGTGTCTATCTATACCAAGTTGTCGGTATCTATTAGCAAGGTTTTAAGCTGTTGGCTACCCGCTGGTTAATCTGCCACTTGGTGGACATACTTGTGTCGTCTGGGGTTCGATTGATGGAATTGGGTATAAACACACACGTCGGTTGGCTGGTAACTTATATATTAGAGGAAAATATGGGAAGCACACAGGCCTGACCTGACCTGACCTGACTCAGTAACGGTCAGTGATCACGTAAGGAGACGGTGACTCAGTAACGGCTATAACTTAAATACTACAGTACAGAACATAAGAACATAAGAACATAAGAAAGGAGGAACACTGCAGCAGGCCAGTTGGCCCATACTAGGCAGGTCCTTCACAATCCGTCCCACTAACAGAATATTTGCTCAACCCAATCTTCAATGCTACCCAAGAAATAAGCTTTGACAATTCTACCCACTCATGCGCGAGTCCCACTCAAATCCAACCCCTCTCACTCATGAATTTATCCAACCTAAATTTGAAACTACCCAAGGTCCTAGCTTCAATAACCCTACTAGGCAGACTGTTCCACTCATCAACTACCCTATTTCCAAACCAATACTTTCCTATATCCTTTCTAAATCTAAACTTATCTAACTTGAATCCATTATTGCGGGTTCTCTCTTGGAGAGATACCTCAAGACCTTATTTATATCCCCTTTGTTAATACCCATTTTCCACTTGTATACCTCGATCATGTCTCCCTCATTCTACGTCTTACAAGTGAATGTAATTTTAGGGTTTTCAATCTTTCTTCGTAAGGAAGATTTCTAATGCTATGTATTAATTTAGTCATTCTACGCTGAATGTTTTCTAACGAATTTATGTCCATTCTGTAATATGGAGACCAGAACTGAGCTGCGTAATCTAGGTGAGGCCTTACTAATGATGTATAAAGCTGTAATATAACCTCTGGACTTCTGTTGCTAACACTTCTTGATATAAATCCCAGTAATCTATTTGCCTTATTACGTACGCTTAGGCATTGCTGTCTTGGTTTAAGGTTGCTGCTTACCATCACCCCCAAGTCCTTCTCGCAATCTGTATGGCTAAGTTCTACGTTATTTAACTTATAAGTGCTTGGGTTATGGACACTCCCGAGCTTCAGAACCTTGCATTTATCTACATTGAACTGCATCTGCCACTTTTCTGACCACGAATTAAGTTTGTCTAAATCTTCCTGAAGTTCTATGACATCTATGTTTGAATCAATTATCCTACCTATCTTCGTGTCGTCGGCGAATTTGCTCATATCACTAGTAATTCCCTCATCAAGGTCATTGATATATATTATAAATAACAATGGGCCTAAGACTGATCCCTGTGGAACACCACTTGTTACAAGTCCCCATTCGGATTTAACCCCATTTATGCACACTCTCTGCTTCCTATTGGTGAGCCATGACTCGATCCATGACAGCACTTTTCCCCCAATGCCATGAGCTGCCACTTTCTTTAACAGTCTCTGGTGCGGTACTCTATCAAAAGCCTTACTAAAGTCTAAATATACAATATCGAATTCTTTATCGTGATCAACAGCCTCAAAAGCTTTACTGAAGAAGGTTAATAAATTAGATAGGCAGGAACGGCCCTCGTGAATCCATGCTGGGTATCATTAATCAAATTATGGTTATCTAGATGGCTTCTAATAATATCAGCTATAATTGACTCTAGTAATTTGCCTACAATTGAGGTCAGGCTTATTGGGCGGTAGTTAGACGGTAGTGACTTGTCCCCTGCTTTAAAAATAGGAATTACATTAGCCATCTTCCACATATCAGACACTACACCTGTTTGAAGAGATAAATTAAAAATGTTAGATATTGGTTCACAGAGTTCCATTTTGCATTCCTTAAGAACCCTTGCAAAAAGCTCATCAGGACCCGGCGATTTATTTTGTTTCAGTCGGTCCAGCTGTTTCATAATCATTTCGCTAGTGACTGTGATATTACATAATTTATCTTCTTCTGGGCCTCTGTAAAATTAATTACTGGGATATTATTAATGTCTTCCTGTGTGAAAACCGAGAGAAAATAATTATTAAAAATAGAGCACATATCATTCTCCTTGTCAGTAAGATGCCCAAAGTTATTTTTAAGGGGACCTATCTTATCCCTAACTTTTGTTCTATAAACCTGGAAAAACTTTTGGGTTAGTTTTTGAATCCCTAGCAACTTTAATTTCATAGTCCCGTTTAGCTTTTCTTATTCCCTTTTTAACGTCCCTCTTAATGTCAGTATACTGATTTATAAGATGACCCTCACCTCTTTTTATGCGCCTATAAATTCCTTTCTTCTGCCCTAAAAGATATTTGAGCCTATTATTCATCCATTTTGGGTCATTTCTACTTGATCTAATTTCTTTATACGGGATAAATGTTCTTTGGGCAGCCTGTATAGTGTTAAGAAAACTGTCATATTGATACCTCTCTTCTTCACCCCAGTCCACAGTTGATAAGTGTTCTCTAAGTCCATTATAATCAGTGCTGGATCAGCCTGGCTGTGGTTCGTACGTTGGATTGCGTGCGGCCAGCAGTAACAGCCTCGTTGATCAGGCCCTGATCCACCGGGAGGCCTGGTCGTGGACCGGGCTGCGGGGGCGTTGACCCCCAGAATACCTTCCAGGTAGACTCCAGGTAAGACTTCAGTCTATTCAACATCTTACCAAAACACATCAGAAACACTGTTATCCTCACCCTTATATCTTTTCTATTTACTCCCACCTTAGCCAATAACGTTCCATCTTACTCTTTCTTCTTTATAACAATATCAACCATCAATTCTTCAATGTTAGTTACAACCATCACCCCAGCGGCTCGTCCCCAGACAAGGAGGGAATTAATGAAAAAGCTTAAATGGTAGTTACGATCCAATAAACTACATGATTTTACTAGAGATATAAGAACATAGAGAAAGAGCACTGGAGAAGGCCTACTGGCCCATACTAGGCAGGTCCAAGTCATACCCTCTCAAGAAGGAAGGAAAGAGCACTGCAGATGGCCTACTGGCTTATGCTAGGAGGGTCCAAGTCACACCCTCTCCAAAAGGAAGGAGCATTGCAGTAGGCCTACTGGCCTGACTGTGGCGATATATTTTGATTTCAAGAAGAGGCCAAAATACTACTGCCTGTTCCTTCTTGTCAACATCCACACATGAAATAAATAAACAATATTTCAATTAAAACAGGAAACCTCAACACTGGACTATTGCATCTCAATCTATATAGATATTATTGCTCTCTCTCTCTCTCTCTCTCTCTCTCTCTCTCTCTCTCTCTCTCTCTCTCTCTCTCTCTCTCTCTCTCCATATCTTCACGACAACTCCACCTCAAGAGACAACTATTAAATACATTTCCGACACCATAAGCCTCAGACAAAAGAACTTCCATACCAAAACAAGATTGGTAATTGGACGTCCCTGGTGCAGTAAGGTAGCTACGTGGTCTTCATCTGGGAAATATGAGAGCTGCCCCAGCCATTTTTTACATTTAGGAGCAATGTGGGAAAGACGAGGCACGGGGAAACAGTCAGGAACAAAATGGCGGGGGAGAAAAAGAAAAAAAGCGCGGGAAAGAATCGGCGCGGGAAAAAAAGCGCGGGAAAGAACTGGAAAAATAGATAGAAAATATCCGAGGGAAGAGTAAGAGACAGGAAAATGAAAGATGATAAAAGGTGTTAAAACAGCTTCGAAAAGTGAAACAAAATTGAGACGAAAGAGGAGACAATGAAGAAAGCAAAAAAAAAAAAAAAAAAAAAAAAAAAAGAAGCGACGGAAGGAGAGACGATAAAAAACGAGACAATGAAAGAACAGATGAAGAGTGAAGAGACGCTGGAAGAAGAGAATATGAAGAAAAGATGAACGAGGAGATGGTAAAACAAAGTGATACATGAAGAGAAGAAGGAAGGAAAATGTAGGGAAGAGAATGAGGGAAGCCTCACCTCTCTTCTCATTTCCTGGGGACTAGGATGACGTGCAGGACCCTTACTGTTGTTATGGTCAGACAGCAGGGGAGAGGGAGGGAGACAGCAAGGGGAGGGAAGGAGGGAGACAGGAAGGGGACGTAAGGAGGGAGGCAGCAAGGGAGGAAAGGAGGGAGACAGCAAGAGGAGGGAAGGAGGGAGACAGCAAGGGGAGGGAAGGGAGAGAGACAGCAAGAGGAGAGGGAGAGGGAGAGAGCAGGGGAAGGGAAGGGAGGGAGACGGCAGGGGGAAGTGAAGGAGGGAGGGATATAGCAGGGGAAGGGAAAGAGGTAGGGAGACAGCAGGGGAAGGGAAGGATGTAGGGAGACAGCAGGTGAATGGAAGGAGGGAGATAGCAGGGGAAGGGAAGGAGGGAGATAGCAGGGGAAAGGAATAAGGAAGGGAAACAGCAGGGGAGGGAAGGAGAGAGGGAGAGAGCAAGGGTAGGGAAGGAGGGAGGGAGACAGCAGGAGAATGGAAGAAGTTAGGGAGACAGCAGGGGGGAAAAACTGAAGGAGGGAGAGTTATACTTACAGGTAAGGCCTGAGTTCGCAGTGATGAGGTTCAGTTTCTTCTGTTCAACTACATCTTCTTCGTCAATCTTTTCCGCTATTTAACCAGAAAGAAATTATCTCCTGAAGTCATTCTTTAGCTCAGCTGGGCGTTCATCTTGTACGTTCCCTCATAATGGTCACTCTGATATCAAATATTCTATGTTTCTTTAACACTCGAAGTGGCCCCCTCAACCTTCCTACACAAGTCTGCCACATTGGATGGTCAAATGTGTGATGAGGGACGTACGGTTTTGTTGACACTGTGCAGTGTGGAACCTACATAAAAGTGAATTCGTAATTTCATGTGAGGGCCGCATCCATTTCCCAGAAGGGCCACATGCGGCCATCTGGCCTCTGGTTGGGAGGGGGGGGGGCTGTTATAGAGCATTATGTGATAAATAGTTTTGAAAACCGTCAAGTTGAAGATTGAGACACTTATGCAACATATGGGAATCTTTATTAAGGAAACGTTTCGCCCCACAGTGGCTTCATCAGTCCAATACAAAGCAGAAATGGGTAAGGAGAGGAAGAGAGCTCACGGAGAAGGGGCCTATATACTGCAGACAGGTGAGGCGAAGCAGTCGTAGGTGTCACAAAAATTATTAATTGGAGATGAAAGGTAAAAAACACTAACACGATAAACCATACCACGGGTAGAGATAGAACCCGCGGTCAGAAAGCCATAAAACTCCAGACCGACGCACAATGGTACAATAAACACACATACAGTACAATCATTCCTTTACTGACTACGTTTCGCCCACATTTGTGTTAATTTTTCTAAAACTATTAATTATCATCTATTAAATTACTGGTAAATGGCCGGAAGACCTTTTTTAGCGAGTCAACATCATCTTTCAAACATTATCACTACATTCCATTCCTTCCACTGTGCTCCTAACAACCAACAACCTGGATCTTATTCCCATTCCTGGATTCCAGGAAAGAGGGAGAGGGGGGGAGGGAACCATTGGGAATTTCTCAAGTTATGGACTCTCTGTCTGTCATATACGACGCGGAGTAAGTGGGAAGACGGGAGAGGACTGGGAAAGAGGACTGGAAAGGGAAAGACGACTGGCAGAGGGAAGAGAATTGGGAAAGGGAAGAGGGCTGGCAGAGAAGGCAAAAAGAGGCAGACAAAGGGAAAGAAGACACAGCAAAGTGAGTGGAAAAGACAAAGGGGTTTTGAGGGTAGAGAGAGAGAGAGTGAGAGTCGCCTGTGCGGTCACCATCGTGGATGACTCCTATGTCCAGACTCCTCCCACATAGAATATTTAAGGCCTGTTATAATGTACTTTCACAATTTTTGATTAAGAAGTCTTACAAGCATGAGCCTGGGCAAGGGTTCATGGGTACACTACCAACACTTACTTCAAAGTGGGGTTAAAATAATTGGTCATAAATTTTGGAGATAGTTACAGTATGTTCTGAGCGTCGTGGAAAATTAATTTTGATTGTCATCTGTACTCTAAAGTCTCACTTTAGTATTTTTCTCATTACTTTGTAATCATTAATGTAACATCCATCTACCCATCACCCTTAAGCAAAGCCCTTATTGCAAGATCCACCTATCCATCACCCTTAAGAAAAGACCTTATTGCAAGATCCACCTATCCATCACCCTTAAGCAAAGACCTTATTGCAAGATCCACCTGTCCATCGCCCTTAAGCAAAGCCCTTATTGCAAGATCCACCTATCCATCACCCTTAAGCAAAGACCTTATTGCAAGATCCACCTATCCATCGCCCTTAAGCAAAGACCTTATTGCAAGATCCACCTATCCATCACCCTTAAGAAAAGACCTTATTGCAAGATCCACCTATCCATCACCCTTAAGCAAAGACCTTATTGCAAGATCCACCTATCCATCACCCTTAAGCAAAGACCTTATTGCAAGATCCACCTATCCATCACCCTTAAGCAAAGACCTTATTGCAAGATCCAAAGAAGGGACCATTTAAGGAGGGAAGGAAGAAGGGACTATTTTAGGAGGGAGCCGTGGAAGGAGCAAAAAGTCGAGGAAGGGTGCATGGAAGTAGGGATGGAAGGGGACGATGGATGGAAGAAAGAAGGATGGAGGAAGGGACCCTCTACCTACTACTCCACCATCTCTGCTAGACGGGTTTCCTTCTAAATCATAAAAATAGGACGCAAGACCAGACATAATTCGTGACGGTGAATTAAAGCGCAAAGATTCTTCACCACAGAGAGGGAGGGAGGGTGAGGGAGAGAGGGGAGTGGGAGAGGGAGAGAGAGGAAAGGTGAGAGGGAGATAAGGTAAATGGGAGAAAGGGAAGATAAGGGGAGAGAGGAGAGAGGGAGGTGAGAGGGAGATAAGGTAAATGGGAGAAAGGGAAGATAAGGGGAGAGAGGAGAGAGAGAGGTGAGAGGGAGATAAGGTAAATGGGAGAAAGGGAAGATAAGGGAAGAGAGGAGAGAGGGAGGTGAGAGAAGAGAGAGAGTGAGGTGTAGTCTCGACCTTATATGCCTTCCTGTTGATCTTCTATTTTTACAGTTCCTTGATAATGTGAGAAGTCACGAAAGTGCTTGGAATTTCACTGTGTTTCACATTGGTTATTGTGATATCACCTGCTTACTGTGATCATATTGCGCGCACACACACACACACACACACACACACACACAAAGTGGCCGCTTTATTAGGTACACCTGTACATCTACTCGTTGATGAAAATATCTAAGCCAATCACGTTGAAGTACTTCAATGCCTAAAAGCATGCAGACATGGTGAAAAGGTACAGTTGCTGTTCAGACCAGACATCAGAATGGGGATGAAATGCAATTCAAGTGACTTTTGACGGTGAAATGATTGTTGGTGCCAGACGGGGTGGTCTGAGTATCTCAGACACTGCTGATCTCCTGGGATTTTCACGCACAATTCTCTAAAGTTTAGAGAGAATGGTGTGAAAAACACAAAGCATCCAGTTATCAGAAGTTCTGTGGTCAAAAAACACCTTGTTAATGAGAGAGGTCAGAGGAGGATGGCCAGACTGGTTCAAGTTGACAGGAAGGCGATAGTACAAAGGAGGATGACTAAGTTGATTCCATGTATCAGAAATCTTCCCTATGAGGATAGACTGAGGGCCCTGAATCTGCACTCTCTAGAAAGGCGTAGAATTAGGGGGGATATGATTGAGGTGTATAAATGGAAAACAGGAATAAATAAAGGTGATGTAAATAGCGTGCTAAAAATATCTAGTATTGACAGGACTCGCAGCAATGGCTTTAAGTTGGATAAATTCAGATTCAGGAAGGATATAGGAAAGCATTGGTTTGGTAATAGAGTTGTCGATGAGTGGAACAAACTCCCGAGTACAGTTATAGAGGCTAAAACGTTGTGTAGTTTTAAAAATAGGCTGGATAAATATATGAGTGGGTGCGGGTGGGTGTGAGTTGGACCTGACTAGTTTGTGCTACTAGGTCAGATGCCGTGCTCCTTCCTTAAGTGAATGTAACCTGACCTGGATGGGTCGGGGCATTGGCTTAAGTCGGTGGGAGATTTGGACCTGCCTCGCATGGGCCAGTAGGCCTGCTGCAGTGTTCCTCCTTTCTTATGTTCTTATGTTCTTATAACCATGCGGTACAACAATGGTATGCAGAAGATCATATCTGAATACACAACACGTCGAACCTTGAAGTGGATGGGATTAGCAGCAGCAGCAGCAGCAGACCACACCGGGTTCGACTCCTATCAGCTAAGTACGTGAAACTGAAGCTACAGTGGGCACACTCATAAAAAATTTGACAGTTGAAGATTGGAAAAACGTCGCCTGGTCTGACGAATCATGATTTCTGCCGCGACATGCAGATGGTAGGGTTAGAATCTAGCGAAAACATTCGGGGTGTGGAACGACGTATTTTCAGCGTGAATGTACAACCGACATATCTACTGCAGTGATTCTATGTCAACATGGACCAGAATCATTAAGGAGAATTTCCAACATATTGTTGAATCCATGACACCAAGAATTCAGGCTGTTCTGGGAGGAAAAGGGCGGCCCTACCCAGTACTAGAAGAGTGTACCTAATAAAGTGGCCACTGCCAGGTAAACATCTCGGGTTCGATTCCCGGCTAGTCGCAGCATTATCTCTTTTAAAACCACATTTATTTCGTGGATATAGATACATATATATTATATATATATATATACACACACACACGTGTGTGTGAGGGAAGGAGGGTTGGAGAGAGAGAGAGAGAGAGAGAGAGAGAGAGAGAGAGAGAGAGAGAGAGAGAGAGAGAGAGAGAGAGAGAGAATGAAGTCTAATACCTAGGCAAGTGTTCACACTGTCAGTGTTCCGTGGGAGCATCGGTGCTTAAAGTAGCGCTCCGGGAGCCCGCTTTACGGGCAATTTAGTAAATTTTTCGGTAATTTACGGGGTATCCGCCCATGAACAGGCCATTTGGCGCGGGGAGATACTGGTATACAGATATAACAATCTTATTAGTAGCGGGGGTGGAAGTGTGAGAAGAGGGGAGAATAAATGAAGGGTGTAGAGGGGAGTATAGGGTAAAAAAGATGCACGTGTGGTGTGAGGGGGGAGCCAGAGCCTTTACCTTGTAAATTTTGATGTACCTCTGAAGGCTTTCGAGAGTTTTCCTAGGCCAGGCAGGGAGAGATGTACCGTTGATATACCTTTGAAGAGTTTCGAGAGTTTCTCTACTCTCCGAGCCCGGCCATGGGCCAGGCTCGTCTGGTCCTCGCCTGGTCAACCAGGCTGTTGCTGCTGGAGGCCCGCTGCTGAGATATGTTTTAGCAGAAAGGACTTGGCTGCACAACTATCAACACAACGTTTCAGCTTTATCAAGTGCTGGCCGCACGTAGTCCAACGTACGAACCACAGCCTGGCTGATCGGGTACTCGCTTTAGGTATCTGTCCAGCTCCCTCTTGAAGGCAGCCATGAATCTATTGGTAATTCACCTTTACATGTAAATACTGAGACACTTGTGTGTGAATAAAGGCTGGAAGCTGATACTATTAACTAGTCACACAGGTAATGGCCCAAGTTGGATCGAAATGTCGTGGTAGGTTTCTCTCTTCTATGTGCGGGTTATTTGTGTATTGTTCCAGTCACGGCATTGTGCCTTTTTGTTATTTAACGTTTTATCAAATAATAAGGGTCTCAGTCTATTAACATAGACATTTACAGCAGAGCGAAACGTGTAAAGGTTTCGCTCGAAGGTGAGTTTTCAAGACCCTTTCATTTCTTCAAAACCTCACATTCAAGAGAACTGTTATGTATGTAATAGGTTGAAGATATCACAAATATTGCAAAGAAAATGGGATCACTGCCTCCACCAAGTGCCAGATCAACCAGGCTGTGGTTGCCATGTGGGCCAGAGGGTCGCAAAGAACAACAGCCTGGTTAAACGGGAAAGCACCAGACACACCTGGCCCAGGGCCGGGATGAGGGAGTACGAAAACTCTTGAAACCCAACGCAGGTTTACCAAAGGAATAACAAAAAAGGCACAATACCGTGACTGGAACAATACACACACAACCCGCTAGCCTCATAGCAGTGCTCCTTCCCATATGACTGTCTACTCTACTACCTTTACTACTACCTTTACTACTACCACTACTACCACTACTCCTACATTTCCCCACTCTCTTGTACCCTCCCCTGTCTGCCTGCCTATAAATACCCTTCCTCTGTCTCTGTGTGTTAGTGTGACTTTGTAAATGGTCCAAGTCGGGCCGAAACGTCGTCGTAAGCTCCTCTCTTTTATATGTGCGGGTTGTGTGTGTATTACCAAAGGAAATTTGTTCACTGGTTGTTTCTACTTCAGTAGTGCTCTTTCCATCTTAAATGGGTGTAACTTGGACCTGCCTAGCATGGGCCAGTAGGCCTACTCAGTGCTCCTTCTTTAATTCTTATTACTTTAGATCCGTGTAGAATAATTATGTCTTAGTAGCCAGTTAGCACACACACACACATACACACACACACACACACACACACACACACACACACACACACACACAGGCAGGCAGGATCCATACATAGCTTTAAGAAGAGGTATAATAAAGCTCATGGAGCAGGAAGAGTGACCTAGTAGCGGTCAGTGAAGAGGCGGGTCCAGGAGTTGTGAATCGACCCCTGCAACCACAACTAGGTGAGTACACACACGCACATACACACACACACACACACGTACACACACACACACGCGCGCACACGCACGCACACACACGCCATCATCTGATTACTTCCTCCCATTCTCCACGACCAGACGATCCGATTAGGTAGTCCTGGAAGCTGGAATTGGCTAACTTTCTCATGATACCATAACATAGGGAAGGAGGGGGAGGCAGGGAAGCAAGGAGCTGTTAAGGGAAGAGGAGAGGTGGGATGGGGGGGGAGGGATGCTGCAGAAGAATGGGAATGGGAGGGGGAACAGAGGAGGGTTGGGATTAATAAAATGGGGGTACAATCCAAGATGAATGGGATGATAATCCCATGTTTTTCCCCCCTGGGTCCTCCTTTTTATCTTTTCTCCACTACGTCCTTCTCTTACCCTCACCCCCACCCCCCTCATTTCCCCTCACTGGCCCACCTTAACTCACCCAGAGTCATATCTGATTGTCTCTCGCTCGCCTATCTCCCCCTATTCCTTGCTAGTATATGGGAGAATAATTCTCGACCTAATGCCCCCTTTTATTGTCAGTAAACATGTCTGTGAGGGCGTCTGCCCTCCGGTGGGCGGGTATACGAGACAGTGCCATATCGCCCAGTCTTTTATCAGCGTGTGTAAAGTTTGCAGTATTGCTTTTGCAGCTATCATTTCTTCTCCCTAACTAGCTTTTCCACTCCTTACGTTCTTAATCCTTCCCTGGCCCTCCCTCTTTACCACCCTTTTTTTACGCATTCTCCATCTCTTTTCTTCCTCCTCCCCCTCTTTTTATTTTCTAAGCCTTTCCTGTATGCTTCCTGCTCCATCCCATCTCCTTTCCTTCCATACATCTCATAACTAGATGCATTGCTTCTTCCTCCTTCATTCCAATCTATCACCCTTATTCCTCCTGCGTCTACCCTCCCTCCTTCCTTCACCCTCCTTCCCTTTTAAAGCATGCAAATTAACCAAATTATATCAGTATCATAATGTAACATAACAGTAACCAATAACTACAAACACAGTCACTGTAACTTCTATATATGCTTCTTAGAAATATAGATTCGGATACTGATTCCTTTGCTTCGAGCCCCGTCAGATGTTTCTCCCGTCAACACTGCTGACGGGAGAAACATCTGGATAAGAGCCATGCTCTTATCCAGACGTGATTTTTTTGCCTGTACTATGAAATTCTGTTAAATATTTTGTGGGACTTGCCTTCAACATACCTATGACCGGTACAGAGATTTTGTATTTTTTTTTAGATGTACGTATATCTGTGGGTTAATTTTTGTCTCTCAGTTTACATAGATGTAATTAAAGAACTAATGAATTTATTAGACAGGTTCTGGCTTTGATAATTCCATGCTGTTCTTAATAGATTTTTTTTTTATGGCAGAAATTTTATGATCGTGTTCCAAATAATGGGTATACCAGCAACATACCTTTGATCAGTTTCGAGAATTCTTCTACTTTCTATCCGCGTCTGGTATCGCCGATTTTCGGGTCGATCACTCGCAACAGAACAGAATGGATCTAAGCCACTGTTTAAACAATTTTGGAACCCTTTAGACGATTCTTGGCACTCTCCCTTCATGGTTTACTTCATGAGAAAGAAATGACAGTGCTGACCGACTGGTCAACCAGATTGTTGCTGCTAGCAGTTCACAGGCCTACACAACCATCATAACCTAAGTTAGAGGTCCAGTGACACAACCTGGTGGCAAGAAAGGTATCATTTTTACGCAAGACTTAGGTAGTGACGCCAACAACAAATCTTGATCCAAAAATAAACTCCAACCTACAGGTCAACGCTGAGCCTACTTCAAAATACATTCCGACAATTGGTCGCACACACAAAAAAATATTTCAACACATGCCAGTCGAGAAATTTTTCAGACGAGGAATTTGTTTTTTATTCTTTTTAGTTTTTCGTCCCAAATTGACGGACAGCAATCCTCAAAAGTTACAAAGCCTCATTTATGTACAGATTACTTTGTGTTGATTCACTACAACGGTGTCAAGTTAAGCCTCAATTTTAGGATTCCGTGGGGACGTATTCTAAGTATCAACTATAGGACACCAGGACAAATTCAGAGTTACCTTTGATATGCCTTTGATCTAGGAAACATACATACCCAGGGCCATTTCCAGGATTCCGTGGAGACTCTTATACAATGGTTGATATACTTATAGTATACATTATTTATATTTACAGTAGTGTGTAGATTAAAGAGACAATGTCGTTTGGGCATTCTGTTGTGAAGACGTTTCACCCTGGAGGGTGAAACATCAAGTTAAAATGCCTTAGCCTGCCGGGTCGGGCTGTGGTGCATACATTGTGCTGTGGCCGTCAAGAGCCTGATTGATCAGGTCAGGATTCAGATAGCCTGGTGTGGGGCCGGACCGCGTAGGCAGTGGCCACCAGAAGCGACTCCAGGTAAACCCCAGGAGCTATTTGCCTTATTTACAATCCAAGGACAAGGGCTGGATCAGCCAGACTGTGATGGATGTGGGCCAGCGAGCCTCCAACAGCAACAGCCTGGTTGACTAACAATAATCTAGCCTGACCCAGGGCCGGGCTGCGAAAACAGAAAAACTCTCCAGACCCATCAGACGTATATCAAAGGTATATACACAGATTCCTAGGGTAGATTTTAAAATTACAAAGGTCCTCATACGACTCACCATATGGACTGTTGTAACCACTATAACCTAACATACCTTACCTAGCCTAAACACTAAGACCAAAGAAAGCTACACTGGGATGCTTCCAATGTATAATTCGTAGCTGAGAGCATTGGGTGCTCGGAGAGAAGCCTGGGCAGGACCACGTACACGAAAGCCATGGTGGGTGGAGGGTTTTTAAGACGTGTTCACCTGAAGGAGTGGTGCTCGCCCTGGCTAGTCATTCAGTGGCTTAATGTATTGTAATTGGTGGTGGTGGTGGGAAGTGGAGATGCTAGCCACTTCTTTTGCTGTCGTAATACTCCCACTGACCTCCCTCGTTAACGGTGTCAGTGGTGGTGATAGTTGTGTGTGTGGTGGCTGTAGTGCTGATGCCAACGGTGTTATATCAATATTAGTGGTGGAAGTATCGAAGACAGTGGTGGTTGTTTGTGGTGGCTGTGTTTTGGTGGTGTCAGTAGTGTTGATGCCTTACCTTTGATATAACTTTGAAGAATTTCGAGAGTTTGTCTACTCTCTGAGCCCGGCCATGGGCCAGGCTCCCCTGGTGCCAACAGTGTTATATCACCATTGGTGGCGGTGGTAATGGTGGAAGTATCTGAGACAGTGGTGGCAGGTCTACCTGTTTACTAGTCGGTTCAGGGGGACCACGACCCGGTCCCAGACCAGGCCTCCTGGTTGATGACCTGATCAACTAGACTGTTAGAACAAGCAGTCCAACGCAGTCACTAAAGCTCGGCTAACTAAGAACCGTCTGCCAGCAGGCAGACAGACAGAATCCTCTGGCTGTCTCCAAGAGCTCCTTAAGTCAGTTCCTGATTATCCAGGCTGCGATGCCTACATTATACTGCATGCAGCTAGCACCAACAGCCATCAACCAGGAGAGCTGACCAGGTTGCGGGGGACCGTGACCCCCAAAATAATCTTGGGGTAGCCCTCAGGATACCTCAATAACTGATCAAAACCGCTTTACCACCTCTACACTTCCCCTAGTGGACACAAAACCCCCAGCTGAACACTTTAATAGTTGAGGGGAAAGGGTGGGATCGAGGTGAGGGGAAGATCGAAAGGTTTGACATAGAAAAAAAAAGGGAAGGGGGTGAAAGCTAACCTGGAGTTCACCTGGAGTCGCTTCCGGGGGATGTCACCACCCTCGCGGCCCGGTCCCAGACCAGGCCTCCTGGTTCCTGGCCTGATCGATCAAGCTGTTAGTCCCAGCCGCCCCGCAAGTATGCATCACAACCCGGCTCATCAGGAGCTGTTTTTGAGGAATCTGGTGAATTTCCTCTTGGAATTAAATTGGATTGCTTTACATTCTCCACTCCCTTGATGCCAGTGAAGGGCTCTTGATACAAGGAATAAGAGCTACCCTACCCCTTATGTGGATCATATCTCATTACCTCCCATTTCCCCAGGTGCTACATAGCCACTAAGAGTTTAGCGCTTCCCCATGAATACTAATAAGAATAATTGCAACAATATCATTAGTATTTAAAGTAATAAAAATAATAGTAATACTATTATTATTATTGTCACTATTATTATTCTCTTTCATAGTTACCTTCTAGATTATCTCATACCTCTAGTAACAAAAGTAGATGGCGGTAATAACAAGCACAGTAATGGAAATTATCACAGCTAATTAGGAACAATACCTAGCAATTAGATTAGGTATGCCTGAGGTTGTAGTTGAAGCTTCCGCTAACTGCCCAATTACCTGCATCCTGGTAACTTAGAATGGTCTCAGCACAAACCAATACTAGAACAGATGGTCCCTGGAGAAATACAAACGTAAGCAGCTTAAATTTTCTAAGAAACAAGAAGAACTGGGATTAACGACGACAAAGAGGAAGAGGAGGAGGAGGAGGAGGAGGAGGAGGAAGAGGAACGGGAGGAGGAGAAGGAAGAGGAAGATATAAAGAAAGGGATTACCGACAAACCTCTGGCTGTCTCCAATAGGGAACTGGGCAAGTTCCTCAAATCAGTTCCTGACCATCCGGGCTGTGGTTCGTACGTTGCACTGCGTGCGGCCAGCAGTAACAGCCTGGTTGATCAGGCTGCGATCCACTAGAAGTCCTGGTCTGGGACCGGACCGTGGGGGTGTTGATCCTTGGAAACATTCTTCAGCTATCCTTCAGGCGAGTCAAATCTCAACGTCACAACACTATACATCAACTCTAACCTAACCTAACCTATCCACTCTCACCTGAACTTATCCTGTGATATACCTGTGACCGATTTCAAGTTTTTCTACCTTCGCAGACCGGCCTGTTGTCAGCTTTTCTGTATATTGCCTATTCAACCAGGCTGTTGTTATTGACGGCACACTGGCCCACAGGCACACAGCTTCTTTGATCTGGTACTTTGCTGCCGTAGAACCCGGTTCCTCTTGAGAACTTCTACACTTATTCCTGTAAAAATCTCTCAGGTCTGCTGGTAGCAGGTTCAACAGTCTTGCACCAATGACGTTGACACAGAGTTTTCTTGTGTCCACGGCGCAATTGCTTTTTCATTGGGTTTATTTTACAACTCCTCCCATATCTCACTCCGGGACTTTGTTTTGGTCGTGTGAAGATTTGTGACTAAGAGCCTCAAGTATCTTTGTTTATATCAAGTATCTTTGTTTATTATCAGGTATTACTCTCTTAGCTCCAGAGAGAACATTCCCAATATTGTGAATCATTCCCTGGAGTTCAAACGTTTTATTGGTTCTATTGGGGCATTGTTTCCAGCTCTTCTGCTTTGAACGGGGCCGTCATCAGAGGGTAATATTCTAAACGATAGTGTACGAGTAATTTAAAAATCTTTCCTTTCTTGATTATTTCATTATAGTTCCTATCTGTTCATGAAACCTGGTTCCATAAACCAGCCACCCACCCTTCCCAAGTCTTATAGCCTCCCACAGCTTTACCCACACAAGGTTTCCCAAACGCATCGTCTCGACACACGAACCCCACCAGATCCACCCCACACAAGTTCACACCCCGCACACAAGTCCCCCCCTACCTCACACAAGGTCCTTACCCCCTCAGCCATGTGTCCCTGGCCCGCCTGGCCCGGGAGTATTACAACCCCACCGTCCGTGTTCTATTATGAAGAACACACATTAAACCCGGGTACACTTGCGGCGGCCGCAATTTTTATCAGCAACGTCTCTACCCTTTCTCTTCTCGCTGATCCTTCCCTTCCCCTTCCCATTCCTTCTTGGTGACTCTCCTCCCCTTTCCCTTCCTTTCCATTTAGATAAAAGCGTAGTTGAAAAGCATACCCTATTCCTAATAAACCATCCTGAGGCGCCTACGCTGGACTCCGTGCCGTTAGCACCAACAGCCTGATTGACCACTCTCACTGATCCTCCTCTTCGACCTCAGCAGCAGTTCAAGGGACACTCTTCGATCCTCAGGACCCCTGGTGTCTAGTGGAGACAGTCCTTTGTTTTTTAATACTGTAGGATCTCCAGAATTTCCTGAGGGATGGTTCCTGTACTGTTTGGGAGACTAAAAAAAACTTAGTCACAAACTTTTTTTTTCATAGACTGATTCACTCACAAGTGTGTTCGTTTTCTCTCTCTCTCTCTCTCTCTCTCTCTCTCTCTCTCTCTCTCTCTCTCTCTCTCTCTCTCTCTCTCTCAGGGTTGGAGAATTAGGGTGGGAGTGAGGGCGGATGACTGACTGGGTGTCAAGACAGGTGAGGGTGGAAGTCTGCAACTTTCTCCCCTCTTGCAAGACTGGGAACACTACAGAATAGTATTATATATACAAAATAAATAAGCTCACTTTATGTAGGGAGTGTAGGTAATAGGTCACTACCCATCAACTGAGTTGTTAAGTTACAGCTTATTAAGGTTTAAATAATAAGGTATTACAAGGTCCCCAGTGGAAAAATAAGTCACTTTGTCTGACCTTTATGGGTTATCGTAGGTAATCTACAAATACGTTAATCTGTGTAACTGTATTTATGTACACTTGTGCCTGAATAAACTTATTTACGTTGTACCGCTTGCTGCTAGCACCAACAGCCTGATTGATCTAGTGAGAGACGCCAAAATCGTCCTCAGAATCCCAGGAATTGTCCACTACCACTCATACTTACCCACCCAACCCACTCGCCATCCTTCGCCACCCACTCGTACATCACCCACTTCCAGACCCACCTACCCACCCACCCACCCACACAGACGACACGGGTATAAATCATCCAGATGCCAGAACACCCCGGGTGTGAGCACACAGGAATGTGTTCTCGGGTAAACACCGTGAATCTAATGGATGTCATGTGAGAGGATGGCCTACTTTGTCCTCCTTCCATCACCCTACATCCTGTACGCTACTAATCCTTCTCCTCCTCATCCTTCATCACTCCTTTCTCTCTCTTCTTATGCTCCTCTCCCTCCTTCCTGTTTCTCCTCTTCCTCTCTCTGTCTTCCTTGGTCTTCCTCAACCAACAGTCACCAATTTGCATTCATTTTCCTGCTTCCCAGACTAACGAGATATCCAACACCCCTCACTCTTTTTCTCATTCATTGTCCTCTTCCCCATCTCTCATTCTCTCTCTCTCTCTCTCTCTCTCTCTCTCTCTCTCTCTCTCTCTCTCTCTCTCTCTCTAGTTGTAGTGAAGGTGAATACAGTATACAAGATGAACCAGGAGGCCTGGTCTCAGACCTGGCCGCGGGGGCGTTGACCCCTGAAACTCTCTCAAGGTAAACTCCAGGAGTGCCCTTTCTCCCTCAGCTCGAAGCTGCCACAAACTATAACCGGGTAAGAGCCATTATATATATATATATATATATATATATATATATATATATATATATATATATATATATATATATATATATATATATTTGCTTAACAATTCTTAAAAGGGAGAAATTATTTACAAATATTATCTTTCAGTCCACGACAGGATTCGAACCTGCGCACTCTGCATCAAAGTGTCGGCTAAAGTACTGTGCACTTTGATGCAGAGTGCGCGAGTTCAAACCTTGCCGCTTCGGAAAAATAATTGTGTGCACTTACCAAATTTGCGAAGGTCAAGTCTCAGCTCCTGGCCCATCCTCTTAAACTACCGACAATCAAAATTAGTTCCTTGCTTCTTAGACACTCTTATGCTCTTTATAAGTGAGAGGGGTTGGATATGAGTGGGACTTGGATATGAGTGGGTATGTGAAGTACCTGCCAAGTATGGGCCAGTAGGCCTGCTGCAGTGTTCCTCCTTTATGTTATGGTCTATAAGCCCTAAGGCTGATTCAAGGCTTTCTTATGTCAATTTATGACTCAACTGTGACCTTAGCTTCCAACTCTGCTCCTAGTCCCGGTTCTTATAACGTAAATAAAAAAAACATCTTTTTCGTCGTGGCTATTCCAGGTATGTTCACTCATTTGAGAGCTCAACATGCGAGTACAGGCTGTGATATAGCTTCCTAGCGTCCGATATTCACACACTGAGGTCCGTGGTTCGATCCCCGGTACGGGTGGAAACATTTGGACGTGTTTCCTTAAGACACCTGCTTTCTCCGTTCACCTAGCATTAAGTAGGTAACTGGGTGTTAGTCGCCTGGTGTGGGTCGCATCCTGGGGATAAAATTAACCTAATTTGCCCGAAATGATCTGCATAACAAGGGGCTTTCTATATAGTGATGTCAGCTATGGTCTCTATAAGTTATATCATGCACTTGTAGATGAAGATTATTATTATTATATTATGAAAAAGTCACAGAAATATAAAAAAAAAACACAGCTTCACTGTTTATATAACACAAGGCAAGGGTGGTTAGTATAGTTTATGTCGAAAAAAAATCCAAATTGATAGTGTCAACAATTCGACTCGGCGCCATTACTCGAAATTAAGTGTTGCCACAAAGGACTTTTTAAAAGTATTAAAACTGTACACTCTGAAAGAACACACACAAAAATTGTGAACCCATTAGTTTGATAAATTACAGTGAACATCAGTGTACATAAGTACACTGTGTACATAAGAACACTGTGTACATATAAGGAATATTTTCACACATGAGAGGTGCCAACACAATGCAGAAAGAAGTTAAAAAGAAAGAAGTTGATGATTAAGACACATGTACAACAGTTGGGTATCTTTATTGATGAAACGTTTCGCCCACACAGTAGGCTTCTTCAGTCAAATACAGAGGCAGCAGATGTAGTAGTGAAATAAAGATGTAATCACCAAGGTTGATGGGCTGATTACATCATTTTCATTTCACTACTACATCTGCTGCCTCTGTATTTGACTGAAGAAGCCCACTGTGTGGGCGAAACGTTTCAACAATAAAGATACCCAGCTGTTGAACATGTCTTAATACTTAAAAAAAAAAACCAGTAACAAACAAGAGCGAACTAGAATAACAGAAGACACAAGCAAGTGAACAAACAAGCTAAATAATCCCGGCGCTTTAAATGAGCTCCGCCAGGAGCCGTACGCAGATCTTCATTGTTTCCTTGTTGTTCCTGTGTTTAAATGAGCTCCGCCAGGAGCCGTACGCAGATTGTCATTGTTTCCTTGTTGTTCCTGTGTTCGAACTTATCGAGTTCCACAAATACACGTGTTTAAAATGAAGTTACTGCAGGGTAATGGCAGGAGAGGAGAGGTCAGCCTGCCACTCACCCCAGACAGTGACCGTCACTGCCAGTTCCCGTAACGCTACGTATGCGTGTCACCCATCCTGTGTGATGGAATCAAATTGTGACGGGGAAAACATAACTTCCTTTTGTTCCCACTGTGCAATTGTCATATAGAATAGGATAGCAGCCCATTGCTGATAAATCTAGTTTTGCCAAGTAATAACAATAATAATAATAATAATTAATAATAATAATAAAGAATAAAAAGGCACTATACCGAAAACCATTTACAGTCACATAGTGTGACTTTTTAAATGGTTCAAATCGGACCGAAACGTCGTCGTAAGCTCCTCTCTCTCCTATGGTGCCCCGTGGCCTGGTGGCAAAAGCTCTCGCTTCACACGGCGAGTGTCCGGGTTCGAGTCCCGGCGAGGGTTGAAACATTGGCGCGTTTCCTTACACCGGTTGTTTATGTTCCTCATCAGTAAAATGGGTACCTGGATGTTAGTGGACTGGTGTGGGTCGCATCCTGGGACAAAACTGACCTAATTTGCGGGAAATGCTCAGCATAACAAGGGGCTTTCTATATAGTAGTATGTCATTGATGTCAGCTATGGTCTGTATACCTTGTACATGTACTTGTAGAAATAAATATATTATTATTATTAGAATATTATTAGTATAATAATAATAATACAAATAATAATAACGAAACTACTATTACTATTACTAATAATAATAAATTCCATCGTTACCCGTTAGTCTGCTATAACGAAGATGCGTCTCTTACCTGCTACTGTCCTGGTCGCGGAGGTAGCCTGAAGGAGCACCACCAGCAGGAGGAGGAGGTTGACAGGGCGTGGACGGCAGCAGATACCATTACTTCCGCCTACACCGAGCCCCACCACCCCTGAACCTCCACCCATACTGCTCAACACCTCTGTCGGGGATAAAAGATAAGGGAAATTAGGAACCTGCTTTCGAAAGCAGAAGTTATGTTGCATATCACATCTGTCGACCTGTCTACCTGATCAATTAGGCTATTGGTACCAGGATCACTCAGTCAAACGTAAGGTTAGACACAACAGCTCTGTTGATCAGGAACTGACTTGAGGAACTGGTAAAGTTTCCTCTTTATAATAGGGTAAAACACCTCTAATCACATAAAAATACACATAGGATCATGTTAAAATTGGGTTTCAACAAACCTCGTTGAGGAAGGTTCAACCTCACGACTGGATAACGTACAGAGAACCTTCACTACACAGGCAAATTCAAACAATGAAGTTATGGGGAGGGTTTAACTATATAGACTCATCTGAAATCACTTTGGATTTAAGAAGATTAAGTAGAAAAATTATTTGTTGATTGTAATAGGTTAATTTGAGATGTTAAAAGTCCCTTGAACTGTACTCCTTGCGAATGCAGGCGAGAAAGAAACATCATATTCAAACCTGGAAAATTCTTGAGGAATTTGTCCAAATTCTTTACACCTGGAAAATTCTTGAGGAATTGCTCCAAATTCTCAACACCTGGAATTACTCCCGTCGAGAGCAGGAGGCTTGCCAGACGGTACAAAATACCCCCAGTGAAAAGCAGAGCAGCAATAAATACACTAAGAGATAACTCAGTAAGTGTAAAGGGACCAAGACTTTTCCCATACCCACCCTTCAAGGAAAACTTTGTATGGTCTTTAAGTCATTCCTGATCAACTGGGCTGTGCTACCTACGTTGAACTGTGTGTAGCTAGCTCGCGTCAACAGCCTGGTCGACCAAGCCAGCACCTGGGAGGTCTGGTCTGGGACCGGGCGGCAGGGGCGATGAATTCCCCCAAAATTGCTGTATGGGGAACGTCAGGAAATTATATTCGTGGAAATTACTCAGCGTTGTGGGAAATACTTCAAGATGGTGGAATATTGACAGGAATATTGACAGGAATAGTTGTTGTTTTGGATATTCCCAGCATTTGGAATGCCCCCCAGTATTTGGAAAATTCCCAATATAGGGAATATTCCCGGAACAATCTGCGGAACAATCGGTGAGGTGACGAGGGAACCATTACGTAGATGGTCCACATTTACCTCCACTAAAGACGGTCCATCAGGACGGGTCTGATGGACCGACTACTCAGAACGCTGGGAGGCAGGAAACAAGAGGGTGTAGGAGGTTAGAGGAACAGGATACCAATCAGAATCTCTCTCTGTGTCTCTCTTTAACACAGGGTTTTGCAAGATCAGGTTTAGAGTTCCTAACTTTATTTACAAGCTAAGAGCTGTTACCCACATCAGCTTATTTAAAAGTATTTTTATTATTATGAGATATACAAACAGTGAACAGCATGAAGTTAGAGCCATCTCACTCTCTCACTCCCTCCTCCCTCTCTCTCTCTCTCTCTCTCTCTCTCTCTCTCTCTCTCTCTCTCTCTCTACGGTATTACGATGCCAGTTATAAAACGCCATAATAACGAACATAAATTACTTAGTAATTAGACTTCAAATTACTCTCTAACCTGTGTCAACAAATATCAATATATGAAGCACGCATCGAGAGAGAGAGAGAGAGAGAGAGAGAGAGAGAGAGAGAGAGAGAGAGAGAGAGAGAGAGAGAGAGAGAGAGAGAGTTAATACATCAGCTGTTATATCACTAATAACATTAAAGGCACTCTTGGAGATTTAATTAAGGCTACGTTAAGGGACTTAATGGGGTGATTTAAGGAGTAGTTACCATTGTTGCCTGACTGGGGTGTTGACCTCGTTGCAACGGCATTGCAGGTCAGTCATTCTATCAATATTCTATTAATTTACCTGTGATACACCCGTGACCGCTTTCCAGAGTTTATCTATTGTCGCAGCCCGGCCTGAGGTCAGGCTTCTTTTGGTTGCCTGCTTTGTTCAACCTGGCTGTTGCTGATGGCCTGCTGGTCAATATGTCCGCCACCACCAGGTGAAGGAGGGCAGGTCACCAGGTGTAGGAAGGTAGGTCAACAGGTGTAGGAAGGTAGGGAGAGAGAGAGAGAGAGAGAGAGAGAGAGAGAGAGAGAGAGAGAGAGAGAGAGAGAGAGAGAGAGAGAGAGAGAGAGAGAGGGAGAGAGAGAGAGGAGAGCGAGAACTGGAAGAAAAAGGAAATAAGACAATGTACAGTGTATATATAAATATATATATCTGAGGGGAAACCTACATACCTAAAATTCAAATTGCGTACCCACCCCCCATCCCGCCCCTGACGGCAGGAAAAGTTACTCAAATTTTCCATTTGTATCAAAAACCACCCGATGCACTAGCCAATCACAGACGCCCTATGGCTGTGACGTTATCAACGCAGCCAATAAGCGGCTGCCAGTAAAAAAAAAAAAAAAGTTGTAACCAAGAAGGCTGCTGATTGGTCACAGTCCGGCCGTTTTCTCAGCGGGGAAAAAAAAAAACATCAGATGTTTACATCAGCGCGGTTCTCGCGGCGTGGAAAATTGCGCGTGAGTATTTAAGAGAGGAAGGGAAAAATAAAATGTATAAATAAGGTCGAGTGTGAAAAACGAGACGTGGAGAGATGCGCTTGTGTCTATAGCAGACCGGGAGAGTCAAGCCATACCACGGGTGGGGTTTGAACCCGCGGTCAGAGACTCTCTGACCGTGGGTTCGAACCCCACCCGTGGTATGGTTTGTTTTCAATCGTGTCATTACGATTTCGTGAGTCAGAAGAATCACCTCTCACCAGACCCGGTCCTAGACCAGGCCTCCTGCCTGCTAGCCTGGTTAATCAGGCTGTTGGTGCTGGTAGCACGCAGTACAACGTAGACACCACAGCCCGCTTGATCAGGAACAGACTCGACGAGGAACTTTTGAAGGTCAGGACAATGTGTCAAGATCAACCACAGCGGCTGAGAACAAGACCATCTTTACCTTTGACGGGTTTCAAGAGTTTCTCCACTCCCGCAGACCGGGCCTGGGCCAGGCTTGTCTAGTGTTTGCTTGGTTAACCAGGCTGTTGCTGTTAGCAGCCGGCTAGCTCCCACAGCCTGGCTGATCTGGTATCCGCCTCATCTACGTATTCAGCATAGCCCTTCAAGTGCTCATATATATATATATATATATATGGTGGGTGGATGAAGCAGCATGTAACGGATGTGGGAGGGGTGGTTTTGGGCGCTGAGTGTGGGAGGGGTGAATGTGGGCGCTAAGTGTGGGGGAGGTGATTGAGGGAGCTGACTGTGGGAAGCGTGACCATGGGTGTTAGGTGTGGGCTTGGGTGAGGCTAGGGGGAAGGTGAGCGTGGGCGAGACCGTGGGTATACAGGGTGTTGGGGTGGGAGGTGGGGGAATTTACGACCCACGTTAAGTCTCGATAAAGCAAGCAAGAATACCAGGGGAGACAAAGTTAGAGTGAGTTACCGAGTGGCAAACATGATACAATACCATGGTTGGAACAAATCACAACCTACAATACCATGGTTGGAACAAATCACAACTAACCTACAATACCATGGTTGGAACAAATCACAACTAACCTACAATACCATGGTTGGAACAAATCACAACTAACCTACAATACCATGGCTGGAACAAATCACAACCTACAATACCATGGTTGGAACAAATCACAACCTACAATACCATGGTTGGAACAAATCACAATTAACCTACAATACCATGGTTGGAACAATTCACAACTAACCTACAATACCATGGTTGGAACAAATCACAACTAACCTACAATACCATGGTTGGAACAAATCACAACTAACCTACAATACCATGGTTGGAACAAATCACAACTAACCTACAATATCGTGTTTGGAACAAATCACAACTAACCTACAATACCATGGTCGGAACAAATCACAACCTACAATACCATGGTTGGAACAAATCACAATTAACCTACAATACCATGGTTGAAACAAATCACAACTAACCTACAATACCATGGTTGGAACAAATCACAACTAACCTACAATACCATGGTTGGAACAAATCACAACTAACCTACAATATCGTGGTTGGAACAAATCACAACTAACCTACAATACCATGGTCGGAACAAATCACAACCTACAATACCATGGTTGGAACAAATCACAATTAACCTACAATACCATGGTTGGAACGAATCACAACTAACCTACAATACCATGGTTGGAAAAAATCACAACTAACCTACAATACAATGGTTGGAACAAATCACAACTAACCTACAATACCATGGTTGGAACAAATCACAACCTACAATACCATGGTTGGAACAAATCACAACCTACAATACCATGGTTGGAACAATTCACAACTAACCTACAATACCATGGTTGGAACATTTCACAACCTACAATACCATGGTTGGAACAAATCACAACTAACCTACAATACATGGTTGGAACAATTCACAACCTACAATACCATGGTTGGAACAAATCACAACTAACCTACAATATCGTGGCTGGAACAACTCACAACTAAACCTACAGTACCGTGGCTGGAACAACTCACAACCTACCAATACCGTCGCTGGAACAACACAACTAATCTACAATACGATGGCTGGAACAACTCCCAACTAACCTACAATACCATAGTTGGAACAACTCACAACTAACCTACAATACCGTGGTTGGAACTCACAACTAACCTACAATACCGTTGTTGGAACAACTCACAACTAACCTACAATACCATGGTCTACCTACCTGGAGGGCATTCCGAGGATCGACGTCCCCGCGGCCCTTTGATATACCCCTCCCGGTGGATCAGGGCCTGATCAACGAGGCTGTTACTGCTGGCTGCACGTAGTCCAACGTAAGAACCACAGCCCGGCTGATCAGGCACTGACTTTAGGTATCTGTCCAGCTCCCTCTTGAAAACAACCAGAGATCTACTGGTAATGCCCCTTATGGTTGGTGGGAGGCTGTTGAACAGTCTTGGGCCCCGGACACTTATTGTGTTTTCTCTTAGTGTACCAGTGGCGCCCATACTTTTCACTGGGGGTACGTTGCACCGTCTGCCAAGTCTTTTGCTTTCGTAGGGAGTGATTCCTGTGTGCATATTAGGGACCAGTCCCTCCAGAATCTTCCAGGTGTAGATTATGATATATCTCTATCGCCTGCGCTCCAGTGAATATAAGTCTAGTGCTTCCAGGCGTTCCCAGTAGTTAAGGTGTTTGATGGAACTTATACGCGCAGTAAAGGTTCTCTGTACATTCTCTAGATCTGCAATTTCACCTGCCTTGAATGGGGATGTTAATGTACAGCAGTATTCTAGCCTAGAGAGAACAAGTGATTTAAAAAGGATCATCATTGTCTTAGCATCTCTTGTCTTGAATGTTCTCATTATCCATCCTGTCAGTTTCCTCGCAGATGTGATAGTGACATTTTGTGGTCCTTGAAGGTGAGGTACTCGGACATTACCACACCCAGGTCCTTCACATTACTTTTCCGCTCTATTGTGTGATTAGAGTTTGTAATATACTCAGTCCTAGCTATTATTTCCTCCAGTTTTCCATAACGGAGTAGTTGGAATTTGTCTTCATTGAACATCATATTGTTCTCTGTTGCCCATTGGAAAACTTGGTTTATATCTTCGTGGAGATTTGCCGTGTCCTTAATGGATGACACTCATGCAGATCCTAGTATCATCTGCAAAGGATGATACAGGTTTACATCTCTGTCTATGTCTGATATGAGAATGAGGAACAGGATAGGTGGGAATACTGTGCCTTGTAGGACAGAGCTCTTCACTATGGCAGCATCCGATTTAACTCTGTTTACCACTACTCTTTGTGTTCGATTGGTTAGGAAGTTGAAGATCCATCGGCCTACTTTGCCAGTTATCCCTTTAGCACGCATTTTGTGTGCTATTACACCATGATCGCACTTGTCAAAGGCTTTTGCAAAATCTGTGTATACTACATCTGCATTCTGTTTGTTTTCCAGAGCATCGAAGACCACATCATAGTGGTCCAGTAGTTGCGAGAGGCAGGAACGACCTGCTCTGAAACCATGTTGCCCTGGATTGGAACAACTCACAACTAACCTACAATACGGGGGCTGGAAAAAAATCGCATCTGAACCACAGATTGAAAGTGAAACGGGCCAACGTTTCGACCTCTCCTGGACAATATCACTGCGATCTGACAATATCCACCAAGAACCGAAGCGATGGGCGGATAGGCGTGTAGGCGGGTGAGGAAATGAGCATGTGGGTGGAGGTGGGCGCTGAGTGTGCACTTGGGCGTGGAGGTGGGCGTGTAGGCGTGAGGATACAGCCTCGTCTCACGGGCGTCCCAATTTCACGCCAGCGGGGACCCCGAGACCTCTTTAACATGTTTTTCTTCCTTTAATGACCAATCGTGACCGAAACCCGAAGTGGGGAGGTGGAGAGAAAAGAAGAGAGAGAGAGAGAGAGAGAGAGAGAGAGAGAGAGAGAGAGAGAGAGAGAATCCTCAGGATTACGACTTGGTGTGAATTTCAGGAGGCAAGTGTATCCTGCTGTAGTTACGTGTTCAGGGGTCAGGACCTGTCAGGTTTGCGGAGATTCCTGAAAAAAAAAAAACACCTTTTGCCTGGCTGAAGGAAGTTGCTTGAAGTTCCACGTACCAAGAAGGACGTGGCCGAAAGTTTCACGTTCCTGGGTGAACGTTCCCTGGAAGTTCCATGCCTCGGCGAGCATGTGGCTTTCAGTTTCATGACCTGTAAATAGTGTGTGTGTGCGGGTTCAAGTTCCATGTTCCCTGCGAATCAAGTTTCACGTCCTGAGAAGTTAAGTTCATGTCCTGACGTATATATGGCTTCAAGTTTAGTTGTCTTGGGGGACAATGTGGCTTTGTGTTCAATGTCTTGTGGCAGATGTGTTCTATCTCTCGAGGTTCAGTGTATGTGAACAGGGGCTCCCTGTCATGTGACACAGTGCCGTGACAGGTCTGACAGGTCAGTACCATGTGACAGGTCAGATGGGGTCACTTTACCGTTGAGGGGGGACACTCTCGCAAGCCATCAAGCGTGTCCACCAGGCAGTAAACGTCTCAAAGGGACCCATTGCACCTAGCTTGGGTCTCGAGACCCGTCTCGCCTCACCGGTCTTAAAACCCATCGTACCTAACCCGGGTTTTGGAGTCTACGTAATCATGGCTCTTTTTTTTTTTTAACCTCCATAGATCTCGGACTAGTCAATGACCCACCGAGCTGTTGGTGTAGCATGTAGTTTAAAGGGCTGATTCTCCAGGATGCCTGGTCTAGGACCGGGCCGCGGTCGGGGGCGTTGACCCCCGCAAACGTCCTTCAGGTATATTTCAGGACAGGACATGATTTTGGTGAATTATTTAAAAGTTACCTGAGGACGATTTCAAGGGAAAGGGTCAACGCCCCCACGAACAAGACCAGTCCATGTTGATGGCTTGATCAACAAGGCTGTTGGTGTTAGCCATTTTATTAATTTCCTGCCTCTTGGGGCCTATCTACACTTGAAGCTCCAAAGTTGCACTCTGAGTGCACCTAGACGAGCAAAACTAGATTAGTAGGCGAGTGTAACTAAGATCTCTGATGAGTTCCGAGAGTTTTTCAACTCCCAGAACCCGGCCTTGGGCCGGGCTCGTCTGGTGACACAACCAGTCCTGCCAGAGTGCAGAACGTTTAACAGGCATCCGTTCCACAGTCACAAGACAGTGCAATGCAGAGTACAGTATCAGTATATATTACAGTGCAGTATATTCATGCATAATTACGTAAAATTATTATTTCACATTAGTGAAGAAAGTACTTAATTTTCCATTTTTTCTTTATTTAAAGAATTATAGGAGGAAAAGGAGAAAGTAGGAGAAAGCTGAGGAAATTAAGGTGGTGAGAGTAAAAAAAAAAGTGGAACATTAAGGAGAGAATCATGATGAGAGAGAGAGAGAGAGAGAGAGAGAGAGAAAAAAAAAAGAGAGAGAAAGAGAAAATGATAATTGCTCTACGCTCGAAGTCATGATATGGTTTAAGTTTATGAAGAGTAACCGTCTCCTAATTTTTTGCTGATGATTATACAACAGAGACAAAGGAAAAGACACGGACACGCACAGCCGTGTCCACGAACACGCACAAACGCCTTCACGGACATATACAGACACTCAACGAACACGTATCACTGTCTACCCCGACACAAACGAGCTCACGGACAGCCACGAATATCTCAATGTCCACGTACCAATGTTCCAACGGACACGCCGATACGATTTAAGAAACGCAGCGGAGCAGTGATTCAACCCCCTACAAATACAGCTAGGTGAGTACAGACAGTTTCCAATCCTCCCTCCTACCATACGCACGAACCTCCAAAAAGCAAATCACGTCCATAAAGCCACGTACCAAAGGACACGTACTAACCCTACCCTCTCTTAGACGCACTAAGTGGAAACTCAAATAGACAACCATAAGATCAAACGAATGTATTTACAAACCACAAATCAACTCAGATTGCAAATTACAGCGAGTTCTTGCAACTTGCAAGAAAATTAGGCCAGAGAGAGAGAGAGAGAGAGAGTCGTAGTGTGTTGTAGTTACCAGCTGTCAAAGGCACTTTCGATAGACACTTGGCTTGTTTTGTGTACTTACCTATTTGTGGTTGCAGAGGTCGATTCACAGCTGGCCCGCCTATTCGCTTGTGTGTGTGTGTGTGTGTGTGTGTGTGTGTGTGTGTGTGTATGCGTCGAGTCTCAGCTCCTGGGACCCATTATCGAAGTCTGGATTCATGGGCCAACTAGTACACAGTCTTGAAACTGTGTATTGAGTTTACCTCAAGAGGAAACTGGACAAGCATCTCCACGAAGTGACAGATCAACCAGGCTGTGATGGATGAGGGCAAGCGGGTTACCAACAACAAACACCAGACAAGCCTGGCCCAGGGCCGAGCTCCAGAAGTAGGAAAAACTCTCGAAATTCACCCAAGACGTCAAAGGTATATATCCAACTTCCTTGCCACCCCAGAGCTAAAAAATTATTTCCTAACATCCCTACAACTCAGTTCTCCTAATACCTTCCACAACAAGCCTCTCAGCTCCAGGACCAATCTACGTCCAGTAAACTGTGGGTTGTATGCTGGCGCTGTGAATTCATTAAGCTTGACTTATGGCTGGCATCGATTGTGAGAGACAAGAGGCGTCCTGCTCTAAACCCATGTTGCACTGGCTTGCACACTTCTCATGATTCCATGTGTCTTGAACCATCGTACTTCTGAAAACTCTTTTCAGAGAATTTATTAATGTGGGACGTCAGTTGTCTATACATTTTTTTTCAGTTTCTTTCCTGACACCTTTGTAGAGAGGAGATAGAGCCGAAAAGTGGAAAAATGGAAATAAAGAAATTGATAGTAGAGAATCCTTTCACAACAACGTACTGCACAATGCTGGGAGTTACAAGAATTTCATGTGATCGATAAAGCCCAGCCTTGAGTGAAACGTATTACAAACGATTCTCTTCTTTCAGTGTCTATAGAGATTTTAATTACCGTGGTAAGACCAACGTCAAGACTACAACTCGACTGGACATTATTCATCAATTAGTAATTCCACGAGTCTGGGTCTAGAGCAGAGTGCGCGGGCGGAACATTAAGAGCTTCTTCGAAGTCTAATGGGGGTCTTAGAGTGTTTCAGAACTTATGGAGATGTAGTCAGTGTTTTGAGTCACATTCACTGTGAAACTGAATTGGATTATCAGTCTCCACTGAGCACTAAGTCGTACTGAGACATCAGCATTTCACTGATGTCTTTGCAGAGGAATTGTGTTGGAGTGGTTGTGGGAGAAGTTTAGCTAGATGGTATTCGAGGGTCAAACCCCGCGGCCCAGTCCTTGCCTAGTACATCACTCATATAAGCACATGACTGACCTCCTGACCGACCGACCGACCAGCCCACTGACTACCGGTAAGGTAAGGTTTGTCAGGAAACAGGACAAATGTTTCCTGACGTGGGATCTTAGTCAAATGATGACCCACAGTTGGAGCTTTTGGTCATCTGACCGAGGCCTTCCGCTGGCTTACCGGTCCACCCCTTTAAAAATTATGGTCTATTACTACCGACAGCTATTCCCCTCCCCCGACAAACTAATCGGCCCCTAGCGACCGGCTGGGATCATTAGCAGGTGACCAGCTGGGGTCATTAACAAGTAACCAGCTGGGGCCACTAACAAGTAACCAGCTGGGGCCACTAACAAGTAACCAATTGGGGCCACTAACAAGTAAACAGCTGGGGTCCAATAACAAGTAACCAGCTGGGGCCACTAACAAGTAACCAGCTGGGGCCACTAACAAGTAACCAATTGGGGCCACTAACAAGTAAACAGCTGGGGTCCAATAACAAGTAACCAGCTGGGGCCACTAATAACCAGCTGGGGCTACTAACAAGTAACCAGCTGGGGCCACTAACAAGTAACCAGTTAGGGCCACTAACAAGTAACGAGTTGGGGCCACTAACAAGTAAACAGCTGGGGCCACTAACAAGTAACCAGCTAGGGCCACTAACAAGTAACCAGTTAGGGCCACTAACAAGTAACCAGTTGGGGCCACTAACAAGTAACCAGCTATGGCCACTAACAAGTAACCAGTTGGGGCCACTAACAAGTAACGAGTTGGGGCCACTAACAAGTAAACAGCTGGGGGCCACTAACAAGTAACCAGTTAGGGCCACTAACAAGTAACGAGTTGGGGCCACTAACAAGTAAACAGCTGGGGGCCACTAACAGGTGACAAAACAGTTGTCTAGATGGTGAAGATCCAAGGAATCTGAGGCTCTTCTCCTCTACCCTAGATCAATCTTTGTCTCCCATACCCTACAGATTTAGCGTTTTTTTCTCTCTTCCTCCTTCTCCCTCTCTTTTTTCTCCTACATCATAAACTCTCTCTCTCTCTCTCTCTCTCTCTTCTACAGTCTTTTCAACCTCCTATAACCATCTTGTGCTCCTCCTCCTCTTTCCTCTTCCTCCTGCTCCTCCTCCTCTTTCCTCTTCCTCCTGCTCCTCCTCCTCCTCCCGGTGAGGAAGAAGGCAACAAAGAGACCAGGAACAAAAAGCGACTGGTGAGCGCAGTTAATGAGTGATGCGCTGCGAAGGTTAATGCGGGGTAATATTATATTACCAATTTTATATACCTTATATACACATGAGTGAGCTTGCTCTCTCTCTCTCTTCTCTCTCTCTCTCTCTCTCTCTCTCTCTCTCTCTCTCTCTCTCTCTCTCTCTTACACAGGGATTTTACAAGGGTTAGGTTAAGGTTCCTAACTTTATTTACAAGCTAAGAGCTGTTACCTACATCAGCTCTCTCTCTCTCTCTCTCTCTCTCTCTCTCTCTCTTTATTCTTACCAACTTCTGGTGCCACTATCGCAGCCTCAGATAAGCTAGTGGAACTTCTAAGTAAGAGACAAGCCCCTGGATCTGGCAGGATCTTACCAGAGCCTTAAGGCGTCCAGGGTAGCTCGCTTCTTCAGCGTCCACACCTTGGAAATCACCACAAACTTACGAGATTATTTTTTCTACAGATTTTGTTTTGAATGGGTGGTGGGGGAACAGGGGTTGGGGGATTGTGTGGGTGTGGGTGAAAGATAGTGTAGGTGGTGTGGGTAGTGTGTGGTTGAATGGTGTGGTGGATTTGTGGGTGTAGGTTTGAGTGATGGTGTAGGGTCAGACTTGGTGCACTGTAGATGATGGTGTGGTGTTGGGGTGGTGTGGTGCAGGGATGGTGTGGTGTGGTGCAGGGAAAGTGTGGTGTTGGGATGGTGTAGTGCAAGGGAGGTGTGGTGTATGTCTGAAGCCTCTCTTCCTACACTATCCTTCTCTTCCCCATTTACATTTTAAGCTCACTTCACCCCTCTCTCCCCTCTTTGCTTCCCCCTCGTCCCAATTCTATCACCTACCAGCAGTACCATCTCATTCCCTCCCCTCCCTTCTCCCTCAAACCAATACATCACCTAACCCCCACAACCAATTCCACACTAGTATTATGCTTCTCTCCACCACCCTCCATCGCTTCCATCCCTCACACCTCTAACCCAGAACGGAACCTCACCAGTTGACCTCCCTCAAAAAAAAGGTCAGAATCCTAAGGCAAGGTCTTAAAGCCTAGTAATAAACATGGAAAAGATCTAAAACTTCTTGTGTTCCTAGAGCCAGTTTCTGACCAGCCGTGTTTTGGTGTCTACGTTGACTGCGTGCCACGAGCAGCAACAGCCTGATTGATTAGGCCTTCAACCAGGTCTGGTCCCCAACCAGCCCATGGGGGCGATGATTGTAGGAATCCACAAGGAGGGTAAGAACGACTAACAAGGGAAAGAGATCTACCTACCTGGAGTATACATGGAGGGTGTTCCAGGGGTCGACGCCCCCGCGGCCCAGTCCTTGACCAGGCCTCCCGGTGGATCAGGACCTGATCAACCAGGCTGTTACTGTTGGCCGCACGTAGTCCAATGTACGAACCACAGCCCGGCAGATCGGATGTTACAGATAGTGAGGTAATATGTGGTCTAATGTAATAGTCCTCAAGGGCCTTTTTGAAACAGTTGAATTAAAGGTAAAAAACTATTACTGTACTTTGGCCTTTTTTTTTTTGTCCATGGCTTACTAACACCCTTCATGGGATGCGACCCACAACCGCCGACTAACACCCAGGTACCTACTTACTGCTAGGTGAATAGGGACAACAGGTGTATGGAAGCATGTCCAACGTTTCTACCCGAGGACTGAACCACTCGCCCTCACCATGAGAGCTGAGGGCGCTACCAGCGGAGCCACGAAACATCTCTAGGGGAAATTAAAAAAAAAATAATATGAAACCATTTCAGAATCCAATCTTGTCAAATTCTCCCCAAACAAAATGCTAAATAAAGGGCAATGCTACCTTACTCAAAGAGTAAGGCCGACAATCACGTAGGCCTTACTCCGCCATAAACACCACCTCAAAGTACCACACTCATAGATGCCATGGCAGATTTCTTTGCAGGCAGCAAAGACTAAACACAATTTAATATTCTGCTAAAAAAAATACACAAACCTTACATTTCAAGGCCCTATAATTTCTGACGTAAACATATCACAATCGTCCCCATGATCTTGACACGGTGGGAACGCGTCTCACCCGCCCTCTGGCTTGAAAGAGACTACCCTCTACTAACCAAAATACATCTCCACACACTTTACACACTGTTAACAGATGTCTTACTCTTTTACCCACCTTCAGTGAGTAGCAAGACACAAAGATCTACCAGCGCCTCTGCAGTTACAACAAAAACCTGAGCTGTGTATACCTTGCCCTGGGTACGATTAGATTTTTACCAGCCTCGTTAACCCTGCGACGTTACGCCCACAGCATTCACAAATGCTATAATAACCTAATCAGTATTATACATTAGAAATTTATTCATCACATTACAAAATATATAATTAACTTTAAAACGTTTTATGCAGCAACCCGCGTTACATAGAAAAATGTGAGAATTCTTGAAGGATCAATGACTGACTGTTTAGCGCTCCTAACGCCCCTGGAGTTGAAGATTCAGAAAGTTTATTTATCTCTCGTAAATTCAGCCCACTATGCAAATTATGCATGGTATTAACACAAATCCTTCAGATTTCGTAGACAACATCGTCACGCACGCAGTACCTGGCCTGATTTCCTCTGGAAAGAGTTATATTTAAATACAAAGTACCTTTGGACGGGCTTACATTTAGGAGAAATACTAGAGACCGCAAAATGTGTAGACATAGCAGCCACCTCTTCACAAAGGGGGCAGCAGAGCAATAGCTTAAAAAAAGCCAGTAGTAAGAACTAACATCACACATAAACGAGCCAATAGCAAGCACTAATATCAGTCATAAACAACAACAAGCCAGTAGCAAGAAATAACATCACAAGGCCTCTTGAGACGACAGATTACTAACATTATTGAGACATGAGTTACGCAACCCAAGTACTTTTTCCTAGTCCCGCAGCCCGGTCTTGGACCAGGCATGTTTGGTCAACCAGACTGTTGCTGCTGGCGGCCTACTGGCCAACATATCCATCACAATCTGGTTGATCCAGCATATACCTAAGAATGCTTTCTGGGACAAGTCTTATATAAACTAAATGTAGGGTGAGACAAGATAAGTGAGGGTGGAGGCGGGCGGTAGAGG
Organism: Cherax destructor; assembly: GCA_009830355.1. NCBI lineage: Eukaryota > Metazoa > Arthropoda > Malacostraca > Decapoda > Parastacidae > Cherax > Cherax destructor. The sequence continues at coordinate 1,135,162 of WNWK01000007.1, forward strand.
GAGAGGGTGAGTAAGGGAGCTGGTGGGAAGGAGAGAACGGACAGGAAGAGGAAAAGGGAGGGCAGAATAGCAGGTGGATGAGAAGTGAAGGGGCTAGGGAAGGGTGGGCTAGGGAAGGGTAGACTGGGGAGCATAAGGGAGGACTTTAGGGAGGGCGGCTCTGGGGAGGGTGGACGGCTCTGGGGAGGGTGGACGGGACTCTGGACTGGGGTACCTGCACAAGCCATGTAACAGCGACCTGGCTCACCCAACTTTACCCAGGCGAAAATGAGCCCAGAATAAAAAAAAAATACTCAACCTGATTCACTCAAAACTGGCAAGAATTGTTTCTCTGCGGCCGCCCGCTGGCGAACCCTCCCCGCCCGGCGTAGCTGCCGCCACCCGCCCACCGCCCGCGCCGCTCAAGATCTCACGCGATGCTCTATTCAGGACAACCGACGAAGTACTTCCGTGAAGGAGTGTCGCGGGTGTCGCGGCAAAGCGGAATATAAACTCCGCGAAAAACAGGGCGCTAGAGAGGCCGGTAATAATCCTTCGCTGAGCTGCGTTCATTCCTCCACGGCCCCGACCAACCCCAGCGAACGATCGCGTTCCAGCGACTAAAAACCTTCTCTTAATGTTTCGCTCACTCCGACATTGAGTTTCTCTTCCTTTTCAACCTTCTCCTCCTCGTCTCTTCCACTCCTCCTCGTCTCGTATTTAATTATGCTTTATTGACGTATCTCTGCATACTATATTCTTGCTTATAAATGCTTGAGACATTTCTAACCACAATGATAACGTGGATAGATCACCTCCTTTCCACACACACACACACACACACACACACACGCTTGGTTCTAGCGTACTTCATGTGCATGGGAGGATAGGAGGGACATACCAGTGGGACGCTCAGGACGGAGGGTGACTGATTCTAGAGAGGCGAGGAAGTCTAGGATGTCTCATCCCCTAGAGGAGAGAGTAAGGAAGAGAAAATAGGGCCCCAAGAACGAATGGATTACACCTGCCGACGTCTGTCTCCCCCCCTCACCCTCTCTCCCTCACTCCAGCGCCTGATCCCTCCCTCACTTCCCCACTACACTCCTCTCCCTTCCCCTCCCTCTCCACCTTGACCTGTTTGTAGTTGTTAATATACTTAATATCGTGGCGATCACAACACTCTGGCTTTCACACTGATACGCCTTGCGTACTCAGCTTCGATACTGCGTTAGTTTGTAGTAGGTGTGCTGTGCCGCTACGCTTGATGAGCGTAACGGCACTGTGTCCATAGGTGCTGCTGTCTCGTGTCCATAGGTGCTGCTGTGTCTCGTGTCCATAGGTGCTGCTGTCTCGTGTCCATAGGTGCTGCTGTGTCTCGTGTCCATAGGTGCTGCTGTGTCTCGTGTCCATTGGTGCTGCTGTGTCTCGTGTCCATAGGTGCTGCTGTGCCTCGTGTCCATAGGTGCTGCTGTGCCTCGTGTCCATAGGTGTTGTTTCTCTTGGTGTGTTCAGCTCGCCAGTGCCGCTGGCGGCCCATTAACAATGTGTAATGACAGTGATTAAGACTTAGCATATAAACGAGGACCAAGGCCCCAGGCCCTGGGGCCCAGGAGCTGGGGCCCAGGACCGTAGTTGGGAGAACTCAACTTTTGTTCTCTTGGTTGCTAAGTCTCTCCTTGTAGTTACTGTGTTCTTCTTTGTCCTGTCGTTTTAGTATCCCTCCTCTTCTTCTTCTTCTTGTCATTTTAATCGTGGCTGCATTTTTCCTCCTCTTTCAATTTTCTATCGGCATTTCCTCCTTTTAACCTCTTTCATTATCGTCATCTACCCTTCAATCCTTTATTATCCTATTGTTTTCCTTTTTCTCTTATTTCTGTCTTGCGTCTCGTCCTACATAAAAAAAACTTCAGTTAAACCTGTATGGCGAACGGGAGGGGAAAAAGCACTCCAATCTCCCAGATCAAGAGCCCATCTCCAGCATCAAGGAGCCTCTTTGATGTCAAGAACATAAACAAGAACGTCAGAGAACCAGGACATAAATCCTTCAGACAAAAAAAAATATTCTTAGTTTTCAAGCCAAGAGACAAATCGATATTATTACAATTATAGTCGTAAGTAAATGACAGTTGCAGTGGATACCTTTATTAACGACGTTTCGCCCCCCACCCTGCATCATTAACATGTCATTTCAGTTCTCGTGGGAGTCATACAACGCCTTCACCTTTGACGAGTTCCGAGAGTTTTCCATACGCCCGGGCGGCAGGCAGCGTATCGTCTGGGCTGTCGGGCCGCAGGGCAGAGTATAGGTGGCGGTCCAGGAGCTGTGTCTCGACTCCAGCAAACTTGAGGAAAAAAAAAATACTGACATCAAAACTAAAACGAGGGAGCGATAAAATGTCTAAAATATGGAACCTAATGTGGAACCTAATGCGGAATCTAATATCGAACCTGATATGGAACCTAATACGGAACCTGATATGGAAGTTAATATGGAACCTAATACGGAACCTGATATGGAAGCTAATGTGGAACCTAATACGGAACCTGATATGGAAGCTAATGTGGAACCTAATACGGAACCTGATATGGAAGCTAATGTGGAACCTAATACGGAACCTGATATGGAAGCTAATGTGGAACCTAATACGGAACCTGATATGGAAGCTAATGTGGAACCTAATACGGAACCTGATATGGAAGCTAATGTGGAACCTAATACGGAACCTGATATGGAAGCTAATGTGGAAACTAATATGGTGTAAATCAACAGCCAATTATATTTTGAATAAAAATTGGCAGAAAATTTCTCATCATTCTTCCATTTTCACTCGTCAAAAAGTTAATAAAATTAGCCTTTTCCTCTCCCTCACCAGTTCTCAGGTCAGGGACCATCTTCTCTCCATCATCAGTTCTCAGGTCAGGGACCATCTTCTCTCCCTGATCAGTTCTCAGGTCAGGGACCCTCTCCCCCTCACCAGTTCTCAGTTTAATGACTATTTCCAACAAACTACCACAAGCTACACTCGACCCTGTATCAGCACTGATTAGGAGGCAACCCTCTCTGACCTGGCCTCATTAGGGTCTGAAAGGCTACTCTCGGTGACCTGACCTGGTCAGAAAACCATCAATTAAGTTATCAGTGGTATAGCCAGGTGCGTGAGTGCGTACACTCGCGTAGCACCACGCGAGTGTACGCACTCAAAATCAAATATTTGGTCTCTGGGGCTCATACAGTAAACAGGTGATATAATATGCAGAAAAACATAGTGAACACTTTCGTGATTTCTCACATTATGGAACAAACTCCTGAGTAGTGTTATTGGAGCTAAAAACGTGTAGTTTTAAAAAATAGGTTAGACAAATACACGAGTGGATGTGGGTGGGTGTTGGACCTGAGTAGCTTAGGCCAGTAGGCGACTTGGACCGCCTTAGAATGCGCCAGTAGGCCTGCTGCAGTGCTCCTTCCTGACAGTACACCTTGGTAATGTGAGAAATCACGTAAACACTTGGAAGTTCACAGTGGTTGTTCTGCATATTGAAAATTATATTATTTGCCTCCGCCTCTTCGTTTATCCATTCCACTAACTTCCCACTCCAGTGGAAATGCTTTTCCAAACATTTCTGTGGCCCAACTGTCCTGAGCTATTTGTGGTTACTGCTTCTCTCTCCACGCATTTTAAATTAAGGGGACTCTCCAAATTCAGTGTCTATTCCCCAAACATTCTGTACGTTATAATCACGTTCCAAACTCTGGATCTTCTTGCATTCCTATATTTGTTTCATCTACTACGGGCTTCGTGCTGGACATGACCTGTGTTTTATATGAAGCTCTGACATATTATTTAATTTCCTGAAAGCATTTCTTTACCTTTGAAGAGTTTCGAGAGTATCTACTCTCTGAGCCCGGCCATGGGCCAGGCTTTGGTTAGCTAATTTACACAAGTCGATAAAATCACATGGTTTATAGGCTCTTCCAGCGATGCATTCAGTGTTATGCTTGCAAAGAGATCCCCGTTAGCTGCTTGCATGTTGCTTTTCTGCCAGTGCATGTTAAGACAGTGTCGCAATGGTCAAGCAATTGCGAGTGGCAACCTGTTCTATACCCATGCTGCCCCGATTGTGCAATTGGTGAGATTCCGTGATTAGCAATCTTGTGGGACGTCAGCGATATCGGTCTAAAGTTTGTTTTGAGATTGCTTTACTGCCACCTTTGTGGAGTGGCAGCAACAGCCTGGTTGACCAGGCAAGCACCAGACGAGCCTGGCCCATGGCCGGGCTCAGAGAGTAGATAAACTCTCGAAACTCTTCAAAGGTATATCAAAGGCACGAGGTAGTAGTTTCTTGTAGTTTTCGATGAATATGGAGATACACGAGTCAGGGCCTAGGGAGAGTGCAGGGGCATGCAATTAATCGCTTTCTCGAAGTGGGGTGAGATTTATGTCGGAAATAATGGAGATGTCGACAGGGTTTTGCGTCTCATCCATGAAAAATTCATTCAGAATGTTAATCTTCAGATTGACCAATGGCTCACTGAACACAGTTATATTGCAACTTCAGTATTTCGCTCGATTCTTTTTGCTGTTATCAGTGTAGGATCTATCTCCTTTAAGCAAGCGCCCGATACTGGACATGATATTTTCTTCCCAGCATATTTCGCCAAGGTCATGATTTATTTACTCCCAGTTAACGATTTTTATTGTTGAAACTGAATTTCTTGAATTCACCCTCGTGACAGGTTGCATTTTGTTGCTGAAGACCAGTGGTGTATAGAGGTTTAAACGTCGATCAGGTTGTGGTCTGAATTAACCAGTGGTGTATAGAGGTTTAAACATCGATCAGAATGTGGTCTGAATTAGTTGTCTCTGGCGCCATTATGTTCCGTATCAGATCCTCATTGTTTGTGAATATAAAGTCAATGGGATTTTCTAGTCTGGCCGGTTCTGCTATTTGCTGGCTTAAGACGAATTTATTGAGGACACTTAATACTTCGACTGTGTGAGACTGTTCACCTGAACTGGCTCCTGGGATTTGTTATTCCTCTATTACACTCCATGCTACATATTTACATTTTAAATGATGTTAATTGAACTCGCCCAGCACCAAAATTTTCAAGACACTAGATTTTCACACCGTCACTATCACAACCACGCCACCACCTACATAACAACACTGTCTCCACCCACACCATCACTATCACACCCACAACGTCACTATCACACCCACGCCACCACCTAGTCAGCGTTTGTCTTACAGTCTAATACAAAACTACAATATGATTTTCAGCATTTTAACTCCCCAAACTTCAGCTATCTTCACCTCCGATATATCTTTGATGAGTTCCCGAACGCCAAATCCGTAAGGGTCATACAGCGGTGTGATGAGTTACGAGAGTTTTTTCTACTCCCGGAGCCCGACCATAGGCCAGGCTCGTCTGGTGCGATATCACTGATGGTGTTAAGTAACTCGGTGGAAACGAGAGAGAGACTGACCGACCTCCTGTCTGTTGTTTTTGTGTCGCGTCAGAAAAGACTGAACCCACAAACACAATTTTCACGGTCAAAATAATCTTTAACGTGCGACTCTGTGAAAGCCGCAAAGAGAGAGAGAGAGAGAGAGAGAGAGAGAGATAGAGAGAGAAAAAGAGAGAGAGAGAGATAGAGAGAAAAGAGAGAGAGAGAGAGATAGAGAGAGAAAAAGAGAGAGAGAGAGAGAAAGAGAGAGAGAGAGAGGAGAGAGAGAGAGAGAGAGAGAGAGAGAGAGAGAGAGAGAGAGGTGTAAAAGAAGGCAGAGAGCGAGCGAAGAAAAATTCTGAGAAAGAAAGCATTTGTTTCCCAAGACGATAACGTGAGAATTCCTTCTGTAAAAATGTGAATATTCAATTATGTTAAATTTCCTCCCTTCTCAGAGGACAAACTTAGACGGGAGAACAACACAAGACACAATGGGAGTCCAGGAGACTTGGAAACACAGACACGTCCAGGAAAATCATGATATATACCTTTGAAGAGTTTCGAGAGTTTATCTACTCTCTGAGCCCGGCCATGGGCCAGGCTCGTCTGGTGCTTGCCTGATCAACCTGGCTGTTGCTGATGGCACCGAGTTTGAGCAAATGGAAAGTAGGGGGGGGGAATTATTTAATATGTGGAGCTAAGAATGGAAGTACGTATGTATTTGAATGCATGTATATAGATGTATAAATGGAAATAAGTTATTTTGACTAGCTAACAAGCCTGTCTTCGAGTCGCATCTGCTAATTTAAGTCTGCTAGGAGAGCTTGGTGTTTACCTGATTGCAGCAACAGCCTGGTTGACCAGGCAAGCACCAGACGAGCCTAGCCCATGGCCGGGCTCACAGAGTAGATAAACTCTCGAAACTCTTCAAAGGTATAAAGATGGTGTTTCGGGGTCGACAGAACTCCCCTTGTGAAAAGCAGGGATGCACTGCGTACACTGAGACAACTCAGTTAAAGTGTAAAGGGACCAAGACTTTTCAACACCCTTCTTAAGGGGAATTATCATCAACAAACCAACGAATCTCTGGGTGTCTTCAAGAGGGAACTTGACAAGTTCCTCAAATCAGTGCCTGACCAGCCGGGCTGTGGTTCGTACGTTGGATTTCACGCGTCCAACAGTAACAGCCTGGTTGATTAGGCCTTGATCCACCAAGAGGCCCGGTATGGAACTGGGCCGCGGGGGCGGTGACTCCCGGAATCATCAGAAACCTTGAGGTTCATGCAGAAAGACTGGAGCCACCACAAACCTATAATTATTGACGAGTTATCAGAGACTCACAAAACTATCTGATGGTGTAAGGTGTGCTGGGCTCAGTGCTGGGCTCAGTGCTGAGCTCGGAGCTGTGCTCAGGTGCTGTGCTCAGGTGCTGGGCTCACAGCAGGGCCTACGCGGAGGTGTTCAGCTTTACATCTCTCGGGTTAAACAAGTTACCGATACTCTAGTCAAGATTGGGGTTAATTTACAGCCGAGGCAAGTGTTAGGAAGAGCTTCTCGTAGACGGTGGTTAAGAAGACTCCAACTACTGGTATTGGCAGGGATAATTGGTCAATTACCGGACGAGTGTGAGTTGGTGTTCCATACAGGTTATTACCACCATCATAGCGCAGTTCATGACTTAATTATTGCAAGGCTCAGCACCCACAGCACCTCCAGTATGCCACACTCGCCTGCTTACTGCACCTTCCGAACTGCTGGCCACTCACTCTCCTCTAGTAGGTAAAACTCCAAGAACTACTCGACTGCTGACGTCAGCAGAAAAACGGAATTTACCGAACACACACACACAAAAATATTATATATATATATATATATATATATATATATATATATATATATATATATATATATTCGGTAAATTCCGGTCAATCTTATGTATTCAAGTACGATTTTCCGAGATTTCTATGTACACATCACTGAGTCACAGAAATTTACTGAATTAATCATATATTTAAGTAAATTATTATTCCGTATATTTGCACATGAGCTCTACATCAACTTTTTATATTATGGCTTCTCACTGTTTGTTTTCCCCTATAAGGTGTTTGTGATGGGGAGAAGAGAGGTCATTGTGAGGGGCAGTGTGACCTGGTAACTCCAGCCATACTGGAACGAAACTTTTGCAAATGATGAACCCACAACGGAATCCATAACGATATTCTAATTTAGGGATTCTTAACCTTTTTAACTATTAAAGACCCACAGTGGATTGCCCAGTATGTCACTATACCGCCTTCACCAAACTGTCGAAATCCTCAGTCCTATTAGGTATCAGTATGGCTTCAAAAATGTCAATAGCTTGGTTATACTTTACATAAGGATGGCTAGGAACACGACAGGTAATAGTTTAATCTAATCTAACAACTTTCTTTTAAATTGTTCAGAGAGTTCCATACCCCTATTATTTGGTTCCCATACCCCCAAGAGGTATGGATACTCCCGGTTAAGACCCCCTGCTCTAATTTAAGTTACGTCTCCCAGATCCTGCTAGTTTTAGTTTCCACTACGTAAGTACCAGAAGAGTGTAGCAGCACACCACTATAGTACCCCATTATTTTACCCTTTAAGATGTAGTCTATGGTATAGGGCCTGGACATGTGAACCTTGGCACGGCCGTCGTGTCACAGTCTGTTTACTCCCAACCAGCACGACGAGGTCAATTAGCAAGAGGCTCAACTTACACGACCACCTGCGAAGCTCCAACCGCAACCACCAACCCACCGTCTAACACGACTGATACCTCACACTCCTCTGTCTCCGTCTAACACGACTGATACCTCACACTCCTCTGTCTCTACTATAAAACTACAACTCAAGTTTCACTGTTACCAGCACAAGACACAAAAATGTAGATGCGATGCACATATACTTTTGCAGAACCTATCGACAAGCGTGATAGCATAATGTATACCTGGAGAGGGTTTCGGGGGTCAACGCCCCCGCGGCCCGGTCTGTGACCAGGCCTCGCAAAAAGAATAGCTGGAAGAGTAGGTAGACGGATGTTTAATTTTCTAATAAATAGGCGAAAAGATACTAGAAAATTAGAGGCTACCACAGGTAAAAGTATTCTTGAGGCACAATACTCGCCGATATTCTCCTTCTCACATCCTACGTAGAGAAATTAATCAGTCATAGCTCCGTATCTTTAATCGTAAACAACACTTGAATGTGGTTCGTACGTTGGACTACGTGCGGCCAGCAGTAACAGCCTAGTCGATCAGGCCCTGATCCACCGCGAGGCCTGGTTAAGGACAGGGCCGCGAGGGCGTTAACCCCCGGAACACCCTCCAGGTAGACTCCACTGAGGGCACAGCATATATCTTTCAAGCTGATGTTAACCAAATCTTTCAGTGGGCCACAGAAAACAATATGAAATTCAGTGGGAACAAATTTCAGCTACAGAAAAAAAACCCTGAAACATCAAGAAGTGGAATGGACTATAAAATCAACTCGACCCACTCAATAAATGAAAAGAGACCACGACATTTCTGCACCCTCGCTTCATATATAAGAGAAACTACCAAGCAGCAGTAACAGCCTCGTTGATCAGGCCCTGATCCACCGGGAGGCCTGGTCATAGACCGGGCCGCAGGGACGTCGATCCCCGGAATGCCCTCCAGGTAGACTCCAGGTAGAACATGACTCTTAGATAAAAGAGCACGGATACTACTACTACTACCTACCACATGGGTCCTTTACCTTTGATATACCTTTGAAGAGTTTCGAGAGTTTATCTACTCTCTGAGCCCGGCCATGGGCCGGGCTTATAATTGACTGGTGCTTGCCTGGTCAACCAGGCTGTTGCTGCTGGAGGCCCCCTGCCCCACATAGGCCTACTCTTATATTTAACGTGGCACCTTTGTATACCCTCTGTCCTTGTATTGTTTGGAATGGCTTGACAAAGCACTTGGAGAGCGAAACGTCGCCACAATAAAATGTCACATTAGTTGCACTTGTGTCCAACACCTAACATATTGTCTGTAATTATACCATTATTACTAATAAAGCCTAAGTTGTCTTCAAGAATGAACTTGATAAGTTCCTCAAGACAGTACCTCATTAGCCTGACTGCGGTGCATACTATGGAATCAACAGCCTGTTTGATCAGGCCAACAACCAGGCATGATCTGGCACCTGCCTGAGGAGATGACCTCCAGAATCATCAGGTAACCTTCAGGTATATAGACCTGGCCTATTTGGATATTATTTCTACAAGTACAAGTAGAACGTATACAGACCATACACACACACACACACACACACACACACACACACACAGAAGCAAACTCCTCCCAGGCATGAAACGGGTACATAACGAGTCAATTATTCTTGCAAGCAAGAGCAGGTCCATTCCCTGTCTCTTTCTTCCTACCTACTTTATCAGCTCTCATCTATTTCTTCTCTTCCTGCACTTCCCACCATTCATTCTTATCTTTCTCGCTCTTCCAGCCATCCATTCCTATCGTCCTTTCCCTTCTAGCTATCTATTCCTATCTTCCTTGCCCCTCCAACCCACCTCTCCTATCTTTCTTGCTCTTCTTATCATCCGTACTAGTTATTCCATTCATTTATATCATCTGTATCAATCTTCCCCGTCCTCTATCAGCCTTTTTGCCTGCTTCTCCATTTGCTTACAGCGTTTTTTACTTACGTGATTTTCCCATTTTTGCAGTGTCCTCGATAGAACGCACCTATCAACTTGAAGGTTGTAGTGTCCTCGATAGACTCCACACACACATCAACTTGAAGGTGTAGTGTCCTCGATAGAACGCACACTTGTACAAATTCTAGACCCGTCTACTGTTAAAGACTATGGGATGACGTCTGTGTCTAAATTCTGTCTCCAAATGGATTAATATTGTATGGTCACTGACAATCAGTGGTGGACCTACATTTCTGGGTCCCTAAAGCTTGAACTGTTTTGGAGTCCCCTTCGCAATGGATAGGCCTACATGATACTTTAATAACCTCTTAATTTTTATTTTAACTATTATTTTGTTTTGAATTACAATACATTATTATTATTTTTTAAAAAACCCTTCTCATATAGTAGACCCAAAATTTTTAACACACAAACACACACACACACACACCTTTTCCTCTCTCTCTACCGCCCCCCCTCAGTTAACTTCATTACATAGTTGTAATGCCTAAATAGGGATCATCGCCCCCCCCCCCGAGCGATGATCCCTATCTAGTACTTGGGCGATGATCCCCAAGTATTACCCTCGGATTTTTTGGGAGGTTTCCGTAGCTAAGCCACTGGCCAGAAGTCGTTCAGCCATTGGCCAGCCATAATACCACCAGCTACCATGGCCAATGGCACCACTGAACGGGCCATCACACCCAGGTACCTACTTACTACAACGTGGACAAGGAGTGGAAGATACAGCGCTAAATATATACAAGTCTCGTAGTGCCCAAAATCCAAATTCCAGATTTTTTGCTAGTTCATTCCTGACCACTGCGTCGCAGAATCACTAACATTTAATATTCCTAATTGGTCTGCTAGGTTTAAAGATTATCGACTCCATCATTCTAGCTGCAACTCATATCATCATCCTAAGCCCTGAAAAATATCATAGCCTCAGAGTGTACACAGATATGCATATCTTAGTGTATATACCCTGTGTAATCCTCTTAACAATATATACTAACCTCACCGTTAAAAAACTTATCTTTGTTAATTAACCTCCCGGAGTTTTAGAACAAAAAAAAGCTTACACAAGAAAAGTCAAAGGTCAACAATCACGTGGCTTGTGTTATCAGTCACTCCCTCCACCCTCCCTCCACTCTCCCTCCATCCTCCACTCTCCCTCCTAACCTTAACCATAGCGTGACACGCACACACGCACACACGGGGCGGGGCCAGGAGCTATGAATCGACCCCTGCAACCACAAATAGGTGAGTACACACACACACTTTGAAATGTGTGTATATCACAGAGTTGAACTCAGAATTGTACTCACAGATTTGTACTCATTTTTTTAACCCACTGAGTTGCAGCCACAGATTGGCACCCACAGCGGTATCCACAGAGCCGTGTATGCAAACTAAATCCTATAATTTACCGTCACAACTCTATGTTATATAGAGTTTGCTGCTCCTCGGTCAGCTAAATCCTCTTTTGCTTTTCCTCCCCCTACCTTGAAAGTGAAGAGGGTCTCCTAAGTTGAATTTCCAACAGTTGTCTTAATGGGTCCTGACAGGGTAAGCTGGAGGGTTGTACAGAGTGTACAGAGTATAAGCTGAGGGGTGTAAGCTAACCCCATACCGTCCAGGAAGTGTAATGTGTGTACTCACGACGCTAGTGTAGCAGGTGTACAATTTCTCAACACCCCTCAGTGCCTCAAGTATTCACAAAGCCACAATAAGAAGTCTTCTCTTATAATTGACTGGACTCAAATATCTCACACGTTCAGCCATTTAATCGGGTAATTTTCCGAATGTAGACAAGCAAAAAAACTTAAAAGGAAAAAAAACACACACAGGCTGTGATCTTGGAGGAAGAGGGTGTCCCCGGGCCAGCTCACCAGACCATTAGATATCCACTGATTATTGGCCAGTGTCGCTAGCTGCTCCCAGGGCGCACTCATGGCATCTGAAGGAACACATGAACCACAGGGACGTTAGGGCATGTTTTTGTTTTTGGTACACAAATAACCTTCACATAGAAGAATGAAACTCATGACGATATTTCGGTCCTACTTAAATCATTAACTAGCTATTTGTGTATTGTTCCATTCGCGGTATTATGCCCTATTATTCTTTTTTTTTCTTTTGGTCATCGTGGAACATTAGATAAGGAAATGGTCTAGGCAAACACCATAGAGAGATTGAAAAGTACGACCGGGTCTAGAGGCTAGAAATCAGTAAAGTTGGTCGTTCGTAGAGAAAATATAGAGGCTAGGATTACGAATAAACTTTGTACCCACAACAAGGTGATTTTAAATCAATACATAGACGCAAAAAAAAGTAAAATAGAATGAAGTAGATAGGAGGATGTAGAGGCCAACTCTATAGTACATAGTTTCAAGCGAAAGCATGGCAGGGCCTAGAATGCCAGGATTTATTAAAGCCGGTTATTAGTATTTAAGAAGAGTGTCTCCCAGCATCCAGGTGAGCTCACACCACAACTATTTCCAGCCCCTAAGTAAGTTCTGAAAATGTAAATACAGTGGGAGGAAATAGCTCAAAAAATGTGTAAAGTGGCAACATATTGAATGTTGACGGTAGTATATACCCGTTCACTACCGGATAATATTTCCAAGAATTATCTCCCCTACGTCCCGGTTTATGACCAGTTATCCTATCTACATATTCTCCAAGTGCACAACAGTTTTTTAGCTTAAAAATACAAGTACCTCAAAGTAAATCTTAGCTTCTGATTTGTGTTTTTTTTTTTTTAAGGAAACTGAGTGGGTATCCACGTCTCCTACTGCTGACGTGTGCATGTGTAGAAGGGACACTGAGTGGTGAAGTGATAGAATGTTTCACGGTGAATGTTTATACGAAGATGGAGCATTGAGAACGTGGAGGGGAGGTGCCTGAGAAGGAAGTGTGTATAGTGAGAACGGTTAAAGGGAAAATCTATTAAAATGTATTGGGGAAAGAGGCAGAAAGAGGGAAGGATTGCTACTGGCATATACCTCTTCTGTCATTCGGTGGTGGTGGTGGTGGCGAACACTGGTGGTTGTCAATAGTGGTGATGGCTTGTAGTAGTGTTGACGAGTAGTATTTTTGTGTAATGTTGGTAAACAGTAGTGATACTGATGGTGTTGAGTAGTGGTTGTGTGTGGATGGTGGTAGTGTAGTTGAGTTGTGGTGGTGGTTGTGGTGAATGGTGGGTCCACTGCCTCCCTCCAACACCCGTAACAACTCACATAAATTCCAATATCGGCAGGTCCTGGCGATGGCTCGTCCCACTGGTAAACAATAGGCACCAGACCCCGAGAAACACCCCCATTTCCCCCACAACCACCTGCCCACCCTGGAGGAGCCTGCCTCGCCCCCGCCTCCCTTCTCCCAGAGTGAGAAAACTGGGTTTAATAAAGGAAAAACCAGGGTGGGGGTGACAAACGCGAGGTGGACACGCAAGCACCGGCCACACACCCCTCCCGATACTCGCGCTGTTCTATCCAATATGCAAACTGCCCGTCCCCATGTTTATGACCCGAGACTTTGTGATTATAGGCAGACCCCGCTAGATGGTGCCCACCTCCAAGCCTCCACCTCGCCGCTCATCCCCGCTGCTATCTCGCTGAATTTTATTAACCAACGTGATTGTGAAGGGTGATTGTGTGTGGCTGGTTATGTCCGAGAAGAATGGGGAGGTTCTCTCACGGCTGCTGTGTCCGCCACGTTCAGAGCCTGGCACTAGGCTGGCACAGACCCTTCCCTCCCACATACACACCTCGCCTGTGACAATATTCACGATTCTGAGCCTTATTTAGCATATAAATAAGTACAAATAAGCCACTATCACCCACCTGGGGGAGGAGAGAAGCCAGAGATTTCTTACATCCATAAATATGATTCTCGATAACAAAAACGAAAGGGAAGAGTTTTTATTTCAGTCGTGGTAAAGTAGACCTTAGACTGGGCTCCCAGAGGGACGTGTGCTGGTTGCCTCAGGAGTGGCTGGTGATAGCTCCGTGTGGGATATCCAATATTTGTAAACGCCACGAAAAGGGGCGCCAGGCTAAATATTTACTGTCAAGGGGAGGTTTGGGTGTAAATGCCACTAATGTCGCAGTTGCTACCATGTCTTTAGTACACCTTGAGGGAGGATCCATGGCTTTACTACTATAATTATTACTGTTCCGTTCAGGTAGAAGGGAAGGGTGGTCTCTTGATGCTGGTAAAAGCCTCTTAATTCAAGGAATTGGAATTACCCTCCACTTCGGATAAAACCCGTTTACCTCTCATTCCCGAGTGATGTATGACCCCTCCCAATATATACATATACAGTGGACCCCCGAGTTACGAGCACCCCGGAAATCGTACACTTATGTAAGTATAATATTGTAAGTGCTTTTGTTAGTGTATTTTGGGGTCTGAAATGGACTAACCTATTTGACATTATTTCTTAAGGGAGTAAATTCGTTCGGTAATGGCACTTGAGCAGGATTCTGGAATGAATTATGCTCGTAACTCGGGGGTCCACTGTATAGGATGGGGTCCACATCTAGTGCAAATCGTGGACCCATTGCCTCGGAGAAGTGGATTAAAGGGCTTCAAGGAAGAATATTTAGATTTCTTCTTGAAGCCATTTGAATATTCCACTTCCCCATCTCTTTTCCCCACTCCTTCCCCCTCCCATCGTGACCCCCATGACCAAACTTTGCAGCTCTTGAACTGGCATCTCGCTGTCTCACGTAGGCATCACTGCCTAGCCGGTCACGGGTCTTTAGGAGGGACGTGTCAAATTTCCCTCTTGAAAAGTTTGGTGTCGGCTGGTAAACTGTGTTCATGGGGTACTAAACAGCCGTTGGCCCTCCGTGTCTACACTTATTCATTAGCATACTTATAGCCCCCTTGCCTTCACTGTGTCTATTTAGCACCTCTTTCCCCTCCCTCCGTCTTCCCATCTCCTTTAAGGAATTATTTAAGTGTGCATAGACAGGATTCTCGCCATCAGTGATGACGGTGTTGGGATGATGGAATAGAGATGTATCGGATGTGAAAATTTAGATATCCGCGGATGCGGATGTACATGAGGATGCCTTACTTATTTTGCGGATGCGGATGCAAGAAATTGTGCGGATGTTCCGCGAATGTTGATGCGGATGTAAAAAATTGTGCGGATGTTCCGCGGATACGGATATCGGATATCCGATACATCACTATGATGGAAGATCCCTACAGTGTAACTATATAAGACTTACCAAGGCTGAGGTCCTGATAGTACCTTCTGTATTGTGATAACATAATAAAGGAGGAACACTGCAGCAGGCCTACTGGCCCATACTAGGCAAGTCCTTCTCAAACAAAAATTTACTGGGTCCAGTAAAGGTGCTGGTCTTAATAAGTTTACCTGGCCTTACACTTGCCTTAACCATCCGGTGTTCACCATCACCACGTACCTAAAATAAAAATGTTCAATATTAGTGAACTGAATGGATGATAAGAAAATATACATACCATAATTTTTTTTTTAAATTTATATTCATGAAAAAATAGTTTTTTTTAATCCATGTTATTTTATTGGCGAATATTGGGTAAAGTTAGAGTAAAAAATAGTTTTGGAGTTGGTGAGGGACTGATTGCCACATCTTTTTCTATGTAGTTCTACAGTTTTTATATTATGTCCTTGTATTGCAATGATAAAGCCACTGGAGGGCGAAACGTCTACAAATAAAGATTCCCATATATTGCATACGTGTCATTTTTTACTTTATCACGCAATACGGTACACAAAAAATTAAAATACATATGCACCACATTTTTATACCATACCTGGATGTGACACTGCAAATGTTTTATGTACGTTGCCTCCGCATCAGGTATTCTCTACATTTCTGATCCGACCCAATGTGCAGGTGACCTGAAACACCATTGTTCCCATGTAACTAGCGTTTACGATCTCTCTCATGTATCTACCGTAGAGGACCTCAATTGGAGGTCGAAAAACTAGAGATATGAAATACGCAGAATAACCTGGCTCTTATATTTTAATATTATAATATGAATAACTAAAGTGTATTTATTATATATATATATATATATATATATATATATATATATATATATATATCTCACATACCTACTCAGCAGCCCTCACAGCTGGTACAATATCACACTAGAGGTGCTCTTGAAGGGCCTGCAGAGGAGTGCTGGTCGTCTGCATGTCTGGTCTTTCCTAGCAGTAATCGGCGGTGTCTGGACCACGTAGGTATTACTGGTCCCAGTCATGCCATATGTGGACCTTCTTACACCTCATCTCTTCTCTATTCTATTCCTCTTGCCATCTGCGAGACTATCCCATCTACTCTCCTGTCTGCAATACGATGCATGTCATTTCACAGTCTCTAGGTTCAAATATTCTTTTTCATAGAATATTCGTTCTACCCTTTATCGTTCCTTATTTCCTCTACCACACTCTGTCCAATTTTATCGCCCCCATCTCCCCCGTGTCCGCCTTGCTATGCCTTGGACACGCAGACATGGCGCAATTCCCAAGGGCCAATATTAGGGCAACCGCCCTATCCCTTCCCCGCGGGCGGTGACGGTGGCATCCTGTGGGCGGTGGCGTGTGGGCGGGCAGTATCAGGAGTGCAACACCGCCCGTAATAACACTTAAAACTACGAGTAGATCTTCCCGTTACCCCATAGTGGAAGCTTACACCACTGGTGATCACCACAACTGAAGTTAACTCCATTGGCGACACCCAGTGGGGCACTAGTGGCAAAGAAATCGTTTATAACGGAGAAGCATGGAGGACAGGCCCCAGGAACACTACTCTCAGAATATGAAGGGGAATGGGGCTACGGTAGCCGAGTTATTTAAGTAAATAACCAGAGCCAACGTGCGTGAGTTTGCTGCCTCCACCAACCCAGTGACCCGCATCCCAGCGGCACCATCACGGTCAAACCCATCAAACACAACCACTGCCACCACCGCACGCGACCCAATACACTGACAACTACACCACCACTGCAGCCCACAAGCTGACCACTAAGATTACGTTCTCAAAATGACCGCAATACTTCCCTCTTCCTCCTCCTCCTCCGCCATTAGCGTCCAGTGACCCGCGTGCGGCATTTCGTGGAATGCGAAGCTCATGGTCACTTCCAGCAAGAGAGTAGGCCAGTGGAGCGGGAGTCAGTGCAGAAATTATATATAGTGAACAACAAGTATATTAGAATTCTCCATCTATGAAACTCTGCACCCCGGAAGCTGAGGGACTCATTATCTCGCCTTTTGAATATAGTTCTACAGTCTTCCCATTATGTCCTTAAATTTTGTATTGATAAAGCCACTGGAGGGCGAAACGTCTAATATAAAGATACCCAGATGTTGCACATGTGTGTAGTCACTTCAAGACATGTCACTTCAAGACATGTAGTCACTTCAAGACATGTAATAATGTTATTGTATCATGTTATGACTTTAGTGTTTACGCAGTTAATTGCCCCACAAGTGACTCATTTTTCAACTTGTTCAGTTTTCTAAACTATTTATTCAAACCAGCCTGTTACTGCTAGCTGTCCGCAGGCCCACACAGTCATCACAACCCGGCTGTCAGGAACTACTTGCACAGGATAGACTCGCAGACAAATATCTTCTTGAAAGCCTCAATCCTCACATCTAGGAATTTCATCCATCGCAGATACAGCGGAATTGGCATGACAATATCAATTTTCCGTGCAATAGCAATATACTTTTAAATCCTTTAGAGCAAGATCTTCTGATATCACGTGGTTTACATTCCTCGTCAGCTCAACCAAGTTGTTTGAGTTTGTTTTATGTTCTACTTTTAAATTCTTAACGTTTTCCACAGCCGAGTCCCTGGAACTTTGTCTTCACTGAACATCAAACTGTGTTTGGCCCACTGGATGACCTGGTTAATACATGCCTAGTTAATGAGTTCAAGTCAGGCCGAAGCGTCATGGGTACCGTCGTGTCCTCAGTGGATGATAATCCCTCTGTTTTCACTTTGTTGACAATCTTCGTAAACGCAAAACAAACACAAATGGCGGAATTTTTATAAATATATTCATGGGGAGCATAAAAACCAGCAGGGGGTCATGCAGCGCCTGTGCAGAATGGGAGGCAAATCAGACGTGGTCCAAGGAACGGAAGGGTAGCTCCAGTTACTTTGATCAAGAGCTCTTCGGCAGCATCAAGGCAGTAACAAACTGTCAACGAATGTCCTGTCACTGGAGAGAGAGAGAAGAATAGAGAGAAGAGAGAGAGAGAGAGAGAGAGAGAGAGAGAGAGAGAGAGAGAGAGAGAGAGAGAGAAACACCAGAGAAAGAAAAAGATAATTAGGAAAGCTCTTCCTTTGATCATACTCAGCTATCATTCTGCTTCAGAGCAAAACTCTCTCTCCCTCGTCTCTTCTTTTTACTCCCGAATGGAGTGAAAAAAAAAGCGTAGGAGGAAAGGAAGAAGCGAGGGAGGGCAAAGGAAGACGAAGAAGAAAAAGAAAGAATAAGAACAAGACGAGAGAGAGAGAGAGAGAGAGAGAGAGAGAGAGAGAGAGAGAGAAATTTCAAGCCTCCACAGCAATTTCAAAAAACCCTCTTCCGCCTCTACATATTTTTATTTATCAGATACTCTGAAAAAAAAAAATAGTGTTTAGTTGTAAATATTAGAATAAAGCGTCAAGAATAAATCCATACCAGTTCAGGGGAAGGCTCAGAGCAGAGAGGGGAAAAGAGGGATGAGGTGGAAGGGGAATGAAGAGGGGGAAAGGTGTAGGAAGAGAGGTCTGACGGCACTTTGTTTATTTTCTCCCAGTGGATTCCGTGATTCCTGAAGCTGAATGAACTGAATCTCTCTCTCCACCTTAACTACTTCTCGAAGAAAAGGGCACAATACCGTGGCTGAAACAATATACAAAATGGTCCAAGAGGGACCGAAACGTCGTCATAGGCTTCTCTCTCTATTTGTGTAACTATTTCTTGGTATAAACCTTGGTAATATCTGCCGCAAAGTTAGTTAAGAAAGATACGTGAGCAAAAACGTTTCGGTCCTGGGATCTTGATTACTTCTCAGAAGTGATCAAGGTCCCAGGACCGAAACGTTTTCTATGTCCTAGTGTTTGCTTACGTGTCTTACTAAACCAATTATTTCTTAGGCTGTCTTCACATGGATTTATGAGTGTTTATACTTTAGTGATGTTTCGATCGCATTGTATTTGCGAGTGTTGTATCTCTAAAATACTTCCTCAGTGTTCTTGCAGTTTTATAACTGTAGTGTAGGCGCGCCTCTGGCAAGACAGTGATGGAGTGAATGATGGTGAAAGTTTTTCTTTTTTCGGGCCACCCTGCCTTGGTGGGTGACGGCCGAACGTTTCAACAATTAAGATATTGCTGATGGATATGTGGGTCAGCGGGCCACCAGCATCAATAGCCTGGTTGACCAGGCAAGCACCAGGAGAACCTGGCTCATGGCCGGGCTTCGGAAGTAGAAGATACTCTCGGAACTCATCAAAGGTATATCAAAGGTAAAGGTAGTTCTGTACATTATTATTATAATCATAACTAAGCGTTAAACCCACAAGGAATATATACCTGGAGAGGGAGAGGTTTTCGGGGGTCAACGCCCCCGCGGCCCGGTTTTTTTTTAATTCCTGTGTAAAACAACACTTATGTGTTTTTCTGTAGAAGCTTTAAGCATCTCATTTGTTTCTATGGTGAATCCATTCTTATATTGTGATTAGTTTAACTGTTTTTTTTTATTAGTAAGGAGGAGGATTTACAATTTGGAATGTCTGGTTTAGAGGATTTTGCTAGTACTTCTAGTACTGTTCCATCTTATAATATAGTCTTTTGTTTATTTATCCCTGTTCTCTCCAGCCTAGTGGGTGCTGTAGCAGGTTCCATCCTGGGGTGTGGAAAAAACCCCAGTTTTATTGTGTTCCATGGCCCTGTATCTGCTTTGGGCCACCTGTTACTTTTTCGTGCTTGCATTGTTTTCTCCTTTTAGTTCGTTTCTCTGTGCCCGGAAAACGACTGTTTTCAGTCACCATGTATCCACACATTCTTTTTTCACGAATCGTTGTTGCGATGTGTTCTTTCCACGAGGAATTTCGACAGCCTAGGTCATAACTTTTTCTGTTCTTTATCAAAACGAAACCCGTCCTCTTTTACAACGCGTGTAAGCACTTCGTGAGGTGTGAATATCTGATTTTTCCCCAGTTCGCAGATTCCAATTGTTTAGTACTGTGGTTCTTAGGCTTGACTGCGTGCGGCCAGCAGTAACAGCCTGAATAAGATGGTAGCATACAATACAGACAGGTTGATAAGTAAGACATATGTGCAACAGTTAGGTATCTTTATTGCGAAACGTTTCGTCTACACAGTAGGCTTCTTCAGTCGAGTACAGAAGAACTAGTAGAAGCGGTAGAGATGTGAAGACGATGTAATCTGTCCATCACCCTTGAAGACGTAGTATTGAGGTGGTCAGTCCCTTCACTTGACTGATGAGGACCTGATCAACCAGGTTTGGGACCGGGACGCGGGAGCATTCAGGTACCCCTTTTTTTCTTAGTTCTCTGGGTCTATTTTCTCTGATTGTCTATTTTCTCTAATTATTGTCTTTCATGTTTTTTTGTGGTATTACCTCTTCGTTTTTTTTCCCAATACTTTTTTCTATCGTGCCGATCCGTACACTGTTTCTATCCTTTCCCAAGCTATGTAAACCGTCTGTACTTTATTTTCCCACAGTTTACATATCTGACAAGTCCGCCAATACTTTCCTGTGATGGTATTGTTGTTCAATACGTGTGTTAAACCTGTTCAATACGTGTGTTAAACCTGTTCAATACGTGTGTTAAACCTGCCCAAAGCTCTTCACCTTTCCTACAAATCCAGTAACAGTTACCCTTACTGAAGCTGACTGATTCTATACCAGAAGTGGCTGCAAGAAACGTGTTTCTGAAGATCACACACACTGAAGATTCATTGAGGTACATTTATATACTATCTTACTACCCAAAGATTCTATTTAATGTTGAAATTGATGAGAATTGCTGAAAACTGCTGAGAATTACTACCTAAGAACCATTATGTTAGAACCACTACTACGTAAGAACCACTGCTACTCAAACCACTGCTACTCAAGAACCACTGCTACCTAAGAACCACTGCTACCTAAGAACCACTGCTATCTAAGAACCACTACAACCTAAGAACCACTACAACCTAAGAACCACTACAACCTAAGAACCACTACAACCTAAGAACCACTACAACCTAAGAACCACTACAACCTAAGAACCACTCAGCTGACCTTGGCGACTGGTCAATGACAGTGAAGATCCACTTATTCTGTTTCGTTATGCAACTTAAATTGTATCACTTAACTGCATAATCTCGTCTAGACTTTGATAGGGGAAAGGTATAGGAAAGAGGAAGAAGAGTAACGGAGAGGGGAAAGGTATAGGAAAGAAGAAGAGGAGTAACGGAGAGGGGAAAGGTATAGGAAAGAGGAAGAGGAGTAACGGAGAGGGGAAAGGTATAGAAAAGAGGAAGAGGAGTAACGGAGGGGAAAGGTATAGGAAAGAGGAAGAGGAAGAAAGGTGGAAGGGAAAGGAAAGAGGTCAAAAAAGAGTGAAAGAAAATAGGGAGATGGTCCACGGAGAAGCGCTAAACCCGTAGAGGCCAAAGAACACCTGAGGAACGGAAGGTAATCAGGTTTAACCCAATGAAGGGAAAAAAAGAGTAGCTTTAATTTCTCGGTTGAAGACACCCCCCCCTTGAAAGAAAAAGGGGTGGGAAGGGAATAAGAGAGATAGAGAGTAAGAAAGAGAAAGAGAAAGAGAAAGAGAGAGAGAGAGAGAGAGAGAGAGAGAGAGAGAGAGAGAGAGAGAGAGAGAGAGAGACGACCTAACACTGGCCCCTAGTAAAGCAAACACGACTGAGCACAGATCACGAGTTACCTTCCACTCAACTGTCATCGTAGTAGTAGTAGTAGCAGTAGTAGTAGTAGTAGTAGTAGTAGTTACTGTTATCATAAATGTCGTATTTTAATTTTACATTTAACAGTTTCCAAGGAAAGTTAAAGCACATGCTGGTGGTGTTTCCTAACTGAACGAAACATAAAAGATGTTTCCGGGGGGTCAACGCCCCCGCGGCCAGGTGACAGGCCAGGTGTGTGTGTACTCACCTAATTGTGGTTGCAGGGGTCGATACTCAGCTCCTGGCCCCGCCTCTTCACTGACTGCTAGGTCCTCTCTCTCCCTGTTTTTGTGTGTGTGTGTGTGTGGATCAGGGATACAAACACTGATGCTGGAAGATCATCTTGCTCGTCTAGAGGGCATCCTCAGCAGTATTAACCAACGCTGCCGGATATTGAGACACCGGCCCCGCCTCCTACCTCCTCCCAAGACACCAGCTGGCCTGTGCAATACTCCCAGGAGGGAAGGAGAGAGAGAGAGAGGAGGGAGAGAGAGAGAGAGAGGCTTCACCCCAGCGTCTTTACGTTCGACACTTCCCTTTCTCCTCAAGACTTCGCCCCCTCCTTTCCACTCCTCCTCTTCCTCCACCTCTTCTGCAGCTTCCCCACTTCACCTCGCCTTCCTTCAGGCTTCTCCATGCTCCACTTTCTCATCATCCTGTACATTCATCCTCTAAGGATATCCTCATCGCCCTACTGAAGTCTCCCAGTTCAGGTTGACAGATTTTACCCATCCTGTGTGATGGTACCCATCCTGTGTGATGTTATATGCTAGAGATATATTAGATTTCCTTCTCAAAGTGTAACTACCACGTAGAACAAGGAAGCGACACAGTGCTAATGTATAATAAAAATAGCCAACGGAAAGAAGCCACTTCGTCTGACCTTCTTTGGGGCTTATCCTAGGTAATTTAAACACATGTTACTAAGTATGATAATTGTAATCACCTAAATTTTTGTAATTGTATTTAAAGAAGGCACTGGCTGGCGAAACGTTTCCTCAATAAAGATTCAACATCTCCCGCTAGTCCTCTGAACCTCTGTCCTCTATATTCTCCTCCTGTACCTTCCCCTCTAATTTCCTTCCTCACCCTATTCTCGTAGCCTAGCCTGAGGCCAGACTTCCTTCCTCACCCTATTCCCTCCCGTTTAACTCATTCAGGGACAACAAAAGACCGTAATCCACCAAACCATCTAATCAATAAAGCCAAAAAAAAAAAAATCAGTAATCAGCAAAGACATTTAGGGTCTTCAAGGTGGATCCTGATCAAGCAGCCTGTGGTGCCTACGCTGGACTGTGCCATGATAGCACCGACAGGATGACTGATCAGACTTCCATAAACACAGCCTTCGAGTACATATCGTTAAGCACGTTTCGACCGAAGAAAGGTCATCTTCTGTCAAATACAGGCGAATGTAACCTCAGAGAAATTGGAAGCAGTAGTTCTGAGGTCTACCTACCTACTTACCTGGAGGGCATTTCGGGGATCAAGTCCCCTTCCCCCCCGCGGCCCGGTCCATGCCAGGCCTCCCAGTGGAATTAGGGCCTGATCAACCAGGCTGTTACTGCTGGCCGCACGCAGTCCAGCATACGAACCACAGCCCGGCTGATCCGGGCTGTGGTTCGTATGCTGGACTAAGTATCTGTCCAGCTCCCTCTTGAAGACAACCAGAGGTCTATTAGTTATTCCCCTTATGGCTGGTGGAAGGCTGTTGAACAGTCTTGTGTTTTCTCTTAGTGTACCAGTGGCGCCCCTACTCTTCATTGGTGGTACGTTGCACCGTCTGCCAAGTCTTTTGCTTTCGTAGGGAGTGATTCGTGTGTGCATATTAGGGACCAGACCCCCTAGGATTTTTGCAGGTGTAGATTATGTTGTATCTTTCTCGCCTGCGCTTCAGTGACTACAAGTCAAGTGCTTCCAGGCATTCCCAGTAGTTAAAGTGTTTGATGGAACTTATACGTGCAGTAAAGGTTCTCTGTACATTCTCTAGATCTGCGATTTCACCTGTCTTGAATGGGGATGTTAATGTACAGCAGTATTCCAGGTGTTCAGTCCCTCAGCCTTTACCGGCAGTCAGTCCCTCAAGCCTAAAGCAGAGGCTTACAGCCAGACCTTATATACTGGAGATGAGGCGAGGTGTAGCAGCTGGAGGTGATGTCAAAGATGAGCGAGGCCCACTAGTGGAAGCAGGTCATGCTTAACAATTGTTTAGCGAAGGAGTTTAAAAAAAATAGGTTAGACAAATACATGAGTGGATGTGGGAAGGTGTGAGTTGGACCCTACTGGATTGAGCCAGTAGGTTACATAGACCTGCCAGTAGGCCTGTTGCAGTGCTCCTTCTCTCATATGTTATGTCTTCCCCAGTACCAAGGTAACAGAATATCAACGTATCAAAAATCCACTTTCGATCATCTATTCAAAATACCCGCTTACCACCAAAATTAAACTATTTTAAATTATTTTACAATCAGAATATTAAATTTCTTCGATTTTATTGTACACTTCAAATCAATTTAAAAAAAAAATAAGAAAATTTGGTTAAAATGTACTTTTCAATTAGCAAGCCAGCTAAGCCACGTCGTGTACAAGAGACATCGAAGGAATGAATATATGGGGGGCAAGGAAGCCGGTAAACCAGAGTCTTAAACTAAAGGAGTAGAACACTCCTCAGCACACTCAGGTGAGCAGTGGTGCACCCATTTAGTCTCTTAGGTGAGGGGTGGAGCACACCTTTGCTCTTTGCCTCACTGAGTGGTACAGTATGTTAATCAGACGCAGGATGCGGTTTATGTAATTTTTATTGAGAAAACGTTTTTCCCACCAGAATTAAGTATCTGGTGGACGAAACGTCGTATCCATAAAAATTGTCACAACTCGTATATTGTGGTTAATTAAGGCACTGGTAGATACATGACACCACTGGTAATCAGAGGTCCGGTGTCCCTTTGCTCTCAGGGGAGAGATGGGGCACCCCTTTGTTGTCAAGTGATGGGTAAATCGCCCATTTAATGGCAGGAAGGGGAACACCTTTGCTATCTCAGGTAAAGGGGCGGCGTTGACCTGGCTATTCTCTCAAGTTAATTGCTTGTCTTCTGACCGTTCTTCTGACACCTGGATATGAGGATGCCAGTCACGGCAGTTCAAAGGGTCTCCCCATCGCCGCCCACCGCCCAACAACGCCCACGAGAAGGACAGTTGTACCTCCCCGCCCACTAAACCCGCCCCCTCCTGACTTGCTTGGTGGTGAGTCAGTGTGTTCCATTCTCCGCCTTAATATATATATATATATATATATATATATATATATATATATATATATATATATATATATATATATATATATATATGACTATAATTTTTTCTACAAAAGCGATAAAAGAAAGTATTTTCCTTCTACAAAGGCACAAAAAAAAAAATTCTCCCATAAAAATTATAATTTTTTTTTTAAATTCTCAAAGAAGTCAAAGTTATAATTGTCTTCCACATGCACCCTAAAGTATTTTTCCTTTTCCCGAGTGACTAACTCAAACTGTCTTCGCTGTTTACCAGCCCAAAATGACGAAGACAACTTTTTTTCCTTCTTCCCGTGCTTACAAAGGAAACAAAAGGCCAAGTGGTAGACAATAGCATCCAGACTCCCTCAAAAGAAATTGAACTCGCTGAAAGGGAACTGAAAGCCGGTCGAGTTCATCAAAGCCGTCGCTTCTTCCACGTGGGGTTATCACGTTGACGTGAGAGTTAGACATGAACACAATAATTCTGCTGCTGTTACTATTACTACTACTACTGTTACTACTACTACTGTCCCACTGCTTGCAGCTGTCAATAAAGAATTTTTATACTAGTAGTGTTGCCTGAGGCTTGAGGGAAACGCAGTAAATATCTAACCAGTGGGACGAGACCTTTCTCGAGAGGAACCTGGTCTTAGCTAGACCATGCTGTGTTGTGATGTGGTATGTTGTGTTGTGATGTGGTATGTTGTGTTGTGATGTGGTATGTTGTGTTGTTATGTGGTATGCTGTGTTGTGATGTGGCTTATTGTACTGTGCGACAGGTTAGCAGGGCGGTCAGCTCGAAGCAATGGGGACAGATATGTACAGGGGGAGACAGGGTAACAGGAAGGTAGACGGGAATATGGATGGGGGAAGGCAGGTGGAAAATAATAAAGGCTGGACGCCTTGAGTGCAGGTAGACATGAGGGAGACAGGTAGGCAGAAAACAGGAAGGAGGAAATAATGACAGACAGGAAGGAGGGCGGCAGAAAGGAAACAGGAAGGCAGACAAGCGCACACACATTTTCTTCACCATAAAGTAATTAAATTGAAATCGAAATATACATACCAAAGTACTATAATTTTTAATAAAATATGTTTTAATTATTATTATTTGTTAACTAGTAGTTCATATTCGTTAGTTTGTAGCGATGACTTAACCACTCACAGATAAGATAGGCCTAATCTGTCTATCTTACTCCTACCATTAATTTATTTTGAAGTGCTCCGGATATTACTACTTCAGCAGGCAAGTCTCTGATCAACCATTCTGTTAGTGCTTCGAGTTGGCAGTCTTGGTAATCAGAAACAGTTTGAGAAAACTTAAAATAACATAAAGGCAGTAATGAGTCCATTGTTCTTATATTTAAAGGGTCGACGCCGAAAGGTTTTGAACCTCTTATGCTTTCTGAATGATCTATTCCTTTGATTAATGCATCCGGGGGATGCATTGAGTACACTAAAAAGTAACTCAATAAGTGTAAAGGGTCTAAGAAATTTAGGTGTATTAATGCGTAATGTCATTGTTGTCATGACCTCCAGATGTGGCTCAAGTCGATTAATATTTGAGAATGAGTTTCTGCTGTGTTATACAGGACATGAGAAGCGTGCATGTCTGGTTTGTGTGTATATAGAGAGAGAGAGAGAGAGAGAGAGAGAGAGAGAGAGGTGGATGGAAAAATGGTCGGCTGCAGGTTAGAAAAACGTCGATCTTATCACTGGGGAGGTAGTGACAAGAGTGGTCATGGAGCACCCTTGAGGATCTGGTTCAAGATTCAATAAAAAGATATCCACGTTAATCCTTCCCCGCAACTGAAAAGCGACAACACATCAAGATCAAGTTATATTAGCGCAGTTCCAATGCTTCTCATTTTCGATATTTTTAAACGAAATGGCTGAATATGAGAATTTATACCTGCATCAAAATTAGAATTTCCGATTGTCCTCGTCCACATTAATAAATGACACTACTGCATTGAAAATAATCTTAGGGGGTTCTAAAAGGAAAGAAGTTGAAAATTTGGAACTTGATATACTAAGGCCATTAGGGTCTTTAATGCTACAAGACGTCTCATGGAAACAGGAAATGGTAAATTACTTTGATCACTATTCTGAGAGAAAATTTCATGAACTTTCATCTAGGTAGGTTATATGGAAACCTTCAGGAAAGGCTCGAAGATCTTGGTGAATTCAGGAGGCCTTTGGGTAGAAGGTTTGCACCACGACCATTTTAGGTCTATGGCAGCAAGACCTTGTTCGTCTTGGAGTCTTCGAAAACCAGGACATGAAAGCGAGAACAGGAACTCTGTCGTCTGGAAATCCTGAACTGCGCTCCATGATTCTGGAGTCTAAAAGCATCTTAGATGTTCAGAATCTAGTAAAACTGATTTAATCTAGAACTCGACAGTCCTAAGTCTTAGGTCACCAAAACTGAAGAAAAAAAAGTCCGAGAAAGAATCCTAAAATCAAGAGGAAGCATGTGGAAATTGAGTCCTACACCGCAAGGCTCTAGAATACTAAAGAATCCTAGATCAAGAGCTATAAAGTCAGCAGCTGTAGTTCCAAGTCCCATACAGTAGTCATAGAAGTTCCTTGAGAGTCCTGTAGAGAAATCCTAACGGACCCTAGAAACTCAGAGGCAGAGAGAGAGAGAGGCTCCTGAAACTTGATACCGCTGGTCCGCGGGGCTCCCGGCTGGCTACCAGTCAACCTTTCAAACTTGTGAAGGAGGATTAGCAGCCGTCGTCCAGAACTATAAACTCCTGGAGGTGTGACCTTACCACTCCACTTCTGGAAGTGTGACCTTACCACTCCACTTCTGGAGGTGTGACCTTACCACTCCACTTCGAGGAAAGACGAGGAGGATCAAAGCCGGTGAAAGGGAGGGTAAGAAATAACGAAAAATAAAATGACAAGAAACAGGAAAATGATGTGTAGTAAATAAATGAACAAGGACGTAGAAAATTAAGAGAAAGAAGGGAGTAGAGGAATTTGAAAATGAGAAGAATAGGAATATGAATTCACGAAGTGAAGAGAAAAAAAAGAGAGTTGATGAAAAATATTATAAATATTTTTTAAATGAAACGCTAAATCCGTATGGGTCTTTGGGCCTTGCGGAATATTTTGAGGTTCGATTCTTTCTTTGCTAAACACGAAACGAACCCAACTCCCCAAAAAAATGACGAAGATGAAAAACGAAGAGGAAAAAAGCAGAGGTAGACGAAAAGGAAAATGACGTCGAGGAGTCGAACGAGGAAGAGGAGAAAACAAGAAGAAAGAGAACTATGTAATGGGAGTCAAGAGGAATCCTTCATCAAGCGGTAAGGTCAGGCTGGTATACAACACAAAGCATCCACAAGACGAGAGCCTCAATTCCTCTCCACTGGCAAGTCGGGAGGAGCTCTCTGTGAGCCCCCATTGATGCTGTTACGTCAGGGGGGAGCGAACCATTGAGTCACCTTTGTTGATGTTTCCAGCCGCCCTTTTTTGGAACGAGCGCTCAGCTATCAGCACCTCATTAAAAGCTATTTGCTCATGGTGAAAGACGCGTGTACACGGGAAAAACGTACACGGAGCGAGGGAGCAAGAGAAGTAAACGAAGGAGATAATAAAGAAGGCTCGTTCTTGCAAACACAATAAGGTGAATACGGATAGGCAGGTACAGAAACATATGTTCAAGCGAGGGAACAGGAATCATGATAGTGGTGGTGGTTGTGGTTGAGTGATGATGGTAGTCGTGACGGTAGTTGTGATAGTGACGTAGTCGTGACGGTAGTTGTGATAGTGACGTAGTCGTGACGGTAGTTGTGATAGTGACGTAGTCGCGACGGTAGTTGTGATAGTGACGTAGTCGTGACGGTAGTTGTGATAGTGACGATGATATTGATAGTCATGGTTTTGGTGATAGCTGTATATTAATAAATGATATATGAATACCGTTCAGTGTATATGTAAAATGACCCGTAACGCAGTTTTACGAAATTGTACACCTGTTTTTTTTTCCAAGTCAATAGAGAATCCTGGAAAGAGTATAATGTTTGTATTATACAAACAGTAACTGGCATAAGCACTCGAAGGAATAAACAGAGACCAGACGAATCATTTAGAACATAAGAAAGCAGGAACACTGCTAGAAAAGGTCCTTCAACATTGTTGTAGATAACTGGTTCACAGAACAGACAAGTTGAACATCACAAGGAGTTTGAGGTACTCAGTCAGTCCCTCAGCTACTAGATTTGCTGCAGCAGATTCTTAAATTAGTCTACCTGACTCACTGGCCTGCTGGTTGTAGGCCTGGCTTGCCACGAGTTAGAATCCTCTGTTTGGTGAATTAAAATAAAATCTTTCTCCTACTTGCTGCCCCTCGTAGCTACACCCGACTCTTCCTTCCGCCTGAAGATTAGTCTCTCCTGAGGTGTCTTTACCTCTGATATACCTTTGATGAGTTTCGAGAGTCTTTCTAGTCCCGGACCCCGACCATGGGCCTGGCTCGTATCTCTGTTGGACCGAAAAAAACTTTTGTACAGATATACCTTACCTTTGATATAACTTTGATGGTTTTCGAGGGTTTACATACTCCCACATCCAGGCCCTGGAACGGGCTTACCTTTACCTTTGATATACCTTTGAAGAGTTTCGAGAGTTTCACTACTCTCTGAGCCCAGCCATGGGCAGGCTCGTCTGGTGCTTGCCTGGTCAACCAGGCTGTTGCTGCTGGAGGCCCGCTGCCCCACATATCCATCACAGCCTGGTTGATCTAGCACCTGGTGAAGATACTTGTCTAGTGCTTGGACAGGTCAACCAGGCTGTTGCTGCTGGGGACCCGACAGTTCAATAAAAATTTCCTAAATCTCAACTTTATTTCTTTATACATACGACATTTGTGCTGGTAGCGATTGTGGTGGTTGTGGTTGTGATGCTGATGGTGGTAGTGATGAGACATACGTAACCGTGACCATATTTTGTTTCTCATAATAATGGTGGTGATGATTGCCTTAATAATAATGATAGTGCGGAGTGTGATGAATATGGTGGGGGTGGTGATGATGGATGGTGGTAGGGGGCGATGATGGCGTCGTAATAGGCAGGTGTAAGCCTATATAGGCCTAGTAGGGCAATCCCCCACCCAATTAGCCAATCAGGAGGCTAGGTTATCCAGTGGGACAATACCGGGGTTCACACCAAGGGATTATACCACTGAAGAGAGGCGGAGGGGGAGGGGAGGGGAGACCCTTTACACAAAGACCGTCCCTTTTCCTTCCCTTTGTCACCCCTCCCCCTGGCTCAGTCCCTTTCTTTCCCTGAATCCAAAGTCCCCCTCCCCTTTAAACTTCTTTACATTTTCCTTCCCCTGAATGCCACGAATATATCTTCCTCCATCCTGTGTGATGGAATATGACAGAGAAACTATCCTATGTGATGGAATATGACAGAGAAACTATCCTATGTGATGGAATATGACAGAGAAACTATCCTATGTGATGGAATATGACAGAGAAACTATCCTATGTGATGGAATATGACAGAGAAACTATCCTATGTGATGGAATATAACTGGGAAACTATCCTGTGTGATGGAATATGATAGGGAAACTATCTTGTGTGATGGAATATGACAGAGAAACTATCCTGTGTGATGAAATATGAGAGTTAAACGTACCCACAGAAGAGGGTTGACTAACAAAATCGAAATAACACGATCGCAAATAAGGGTTCGAACCCTGCCCGCTCTTTGATTTGAACAAGAGAGTTTACTTACCTACAGGGTGTTCCGGGGGTCAACGCCCCCCCGTCCCAGTCTTGACCTAGCCAATTTTGCTAAAAATTAAAACGCCCACCTTTACTTCATTCAGCTCCCTACCAGCCTCTCCTTCCCTTCTCCACCCACCTCTCCAGTTTCTTTCTACGCATCCATTCCCTTCTCCATTACATAACCATCCCCTCCTCCATACTCACCCTTCCTCTCCACCGCCCCTTTCCCTGCCGATCTCTCTCGTCTTCCTCTCTCCCTACACCGCTTTTAATTCAACTTCCCTCCCCTCCACTCCTCTTTCCTCCCCACTACTCCTATCCCTACCCACTCCTCTCCCCTACTCACGACCACACGCTGATAACAGGTAATAACCTATTGACCACAGCATGTTGTCCTGGTCACAGTTTCACTAACACCAACACATACATCACCACAGGGCCCCCTAACCTACACAGGGGCTCACAACGGTGTGGGGACCCACAACACAGAGGGGGGCCCCACGGTAATATGAAGACCCACAACACAGGGAATCCACAGCAATATGAAACACTATATCACAAAGGGGGTTAGTTACAATATAGGAACCTATTTTGCGACGAGAAAACCTAGGTGACGCCTACCTAAGGAAGCCACTAGGACATGACGAACAAATAGGTTACTGCCGGTAATAATAATAATAATAATAATAATCTTTATTTCTACAAGTACATGTACAAAGTATACAGACCATAGCTGGCATCACTGACATACTACTATATAGAAAGTTGCTTGTTATGCAGAGCATTTCCGGCAAATTAGGTCAATTTTGTCCCCTGGATGCGACCCACACCAGTCGACTAACACCCAGGTATATATTTTACTGATAGGTGAACATGGACAGCAGGTGTCTTATGGAAACACGTCCTAATGTTTCCACCCGTACCGGGGATCGACCCCGGACATCAGTGTGTGAACAGCAGCAGCAACAACAGAAAGCAGAAATGGTAGTAACAGTAATTAAAACAGAAGCAACTGTACCTTTGGCCTTTGATCATGGCCTTTAAAATGGTTTCGAGAGAGTGCAGCAGCAACAACAATAGAAAGCAGCAGTAACAATAGAAAACAGCAGTAACAACAATAGAAAGCAGCAGCAACAACAGTGATCCATCAGGAGTGGCAGTCTATTAAGCAGTGAAGCACAATGTGAAGGGGGATGGGTCAGCTGCTGCTGTGCCCAGTGTTTCGTCTAGAAGCCTCGAGGATCCTGGGGATCACAGCTGGGATTACCTATCTCTAAGACCTCCTCGCCATGCCTAGCGCCATTTCGCCTTCCTCCAGACCCGAGTCTAGTTATTCAGGCTTTTCCTTGTCCAGGACAGACTCTACTTTTCACCGCCCTCCCTCCGTATACAAGGAAATTACCAACAAACCTCTGGCTGTCTTCAAGAGGGAGCTGGACAAGTTCCTCAAATAAATTCTTGACCAGCCGGGCTGTGGTTTGCGTGCGGCCAGCAGTAACAGTCTGGATGACCAGGCCTTGATCCACCAGAAGGCGTGGCATGTGACCAGGCCGTAGGGGCGTTGACCCTTCCCCCTGAAACATCCATCAGGAACCACACCCTGGCCTCTCTCTACCACGCCCAAGAGGCATATACTCTCCCCAGGGTTGCCCTTAGATAGCATCCGTCCATCTAGTCTCCCTGAAACATTAGTGCCTTTCCTCAAGCGCAAGTTATCCCGGCGTAGATCCTCCTGGTCCAGGACCACTCTCCACACATGCTCCTGGGAACCCTGATTACACTCAGGGATGAGGGGTCGGTCTATTTCCCAGATTAATATCTTCCTCTGATTACTCTATTTGTTTTCTACTGTACTTGTTCTCTCTTCACGAGAGGTGCCTCGTTGCTGGCTAAGGGCTCCTGGTCCAGGGGTCCTTCAAGAGGAATGCCTTGATGCTGGTAAAAGGCTGTTGGTCCAAGAGCCCTTCAAGAGGAATGCCTTGATACTGGTGAAGGGCTGTTAGTATAAGAGCCCTTCTAGAGGCATGCCTTGATGCTGGTGAAGGGCTGTTAGTCCAAGGGACTCCTCAGGAGACGGGTTTTTTGCCTTGATGTTTTACCTGGATTACCTGGAGAGGGTTTCGGGGGTCAACGCCCCCGCGGCTCAGTCTGAGATCAGGCCTCGTGGTGGATCAAGGTCTGATCACCCAGGCTGTTACTGCTGGTCCAACGTAATCCAACCTACAAACCACAGCTCAGTTGGTCAGGAACTAATCTGAGAAGCTTGCCCAGTTCCCTCTTGAAAACAGCCATAGGTTTGATGGTAATTCTCCTTATGCAGTGTGATTAGACCTGGCAGTGTGTTGTTGTTTCTGTTGTTGAACCCTTGAGGGTTCGGCGCATCCCCATGAATATAATAATGTGCCTCTAACCTCTAACTGATTATTGAGCTATAGTTATTAAGGTAGATCGTTTACAATTTGCTCTTTCGAAGTTCTTTGTGATGAGAGGGGCGAGGAGTGGTAAGGTCCCCAAAGGCAAAAGTTTGAGAGCTGATTCAGTCCAACATTGCATTTGTCTGGCAGTATACGAGTTTCTGTACATGAATGGTAGACAATACCGACAAGATGAAAATTAGACATATGCAACTTCTGGGTATTTTTAATGTAGACGTTTCGCCCTCCAGTGGCTTTATCAATACAAATTCTAGGACATAATTTGTATTGATAAAGCCACTGGAGGGCGAAACGTCTACATTAAAGATACCCAGATGTTGCACATACCTTTGATATACCTTTGAAGAGTTTCGAGAGTTTATCTACTCTCTGAGCCCGGCCATGGGCCAGGCTCGTCTGGTGCTTGCCTGGTCAACCAGGCATATGTGTCTAATTTTCATAAGAGTTTCTGCTGCAAGGTGTTGAACCCACGACCCACACAAATAAATTTTCTGCCGTGTGTTCTCCTGTTTCCTTTGCGTTTGCTGACTTTCTTCTTCCTCCCTCGCTTGCCTCATTTTCCTAAGGCAGGTGAGCACAATTCAACAATTGCCCCTCTCCGTATTTTCCTAGATTTTTAGGGAAATTTGCTTGTTTCCGGGAGTAAATGTTTAAATCTAGGGGGAAATCTGCAAAATCTATTGATTACAAAATAGGCAATTGTGCGACGGTAGGATTATTTTTTTAGCATTTGTTTCGCTCACCAGGAGTGAAACGTATGTTAATACTATCATGCATTTCTCGGTGTCGTATACCTTGTGTCATACTAATCTTTTCAGAATTTTGTAAAATCTGGGGGAAAATTTTGGTAATTATATGGAAGAGTTTTGAAATTATAGGGATATTTGATATATGTATCTAGAGAGAATTGTCAATCTAGGGAAAAATTTCTTCTTTTACAGTATAAATTTTTTCCTAGATTGACAATTCTCTAAATATATATCAAAATATCCCTATAATTTCAAAACTCTTCCATATAATTACCAAATTATATGGCAGAAATTCCTAAATCAGGAGAGAACTGTGGAAATCCTATGTATAAACACTAACATAACAACATACTGGAGTGGAAAATGTAGAAGCAAGAGCAAAATATGCCCAGTGAAAAGCACGGGAGCTACAGACATTATACTAGAGTGCTTTATCAACATCCTTATGTCGAGACTTTTAAATCTGCTACCAGTATCTTCACGAAGTGCCAGATCAAACAGCCTGGTCGACCAGGCAATCAACAGGGAGCCTGGCCCAGGGCCGGGCCGCGGAAGCAAGATACCTTCAGAAACAGGTCACAAATAAAGTCACGTAAAACCCAAGCAATTTTTTTAAACACGGACAAAAGTGCTAATTCTTTTGAGATTTGTCTAAAATAGAAGAAACTGCCAAAGCCAGAGGTAATTTTCTAAATCCAGGAAAAGTGTTAAACGTAGATAGACTTTCCTATATGAAAAAGCGTGTCTATCTTGCTGGCTGAGCTCTGGGAGGGGAGAAGCGAGGCTGGTGTATTCACTGGGATTAAGGAAGTAATGGAGAAACTGTTAGTGTCCTCATCCTCTTCTCCAGCACAGTATAGGAGAGCCTCCACATCCCTTCCTCCACCTCTAGACAAGAGCACCCTCTCCATCACCACCACCACTAGACGAGTGCACCACCTTCATCAACACCACCCCCAGACAAAAGCACGTCCATCACCAAGTCAAGAAATATACACCAGTGCACTACCCTCCCCACTCCCTCTTTCCCCTCATCTAGCTCTCTCTCTCTCCCTCTCTTTCTTTCAAATCCACACACCATCCCATTCATAAAATCCTCCTTTTCACTTCTTCACCCCCTTCATTCCGCATGGGGCTATTTAAAAGAGAGAGAGAGAGAGAGAGAGAAGAGAGAGAGAGAGAGAGTGAGAGAGAGGGAGGAGAGAGAGAGAGAGAGAGAGAGAGAGAGAGAGAGAGGACACCGTCAGTTCATTCAAGTCTAGGATCAACGTGCCCACATAACCTCATTAACCAGCCATCAACCCAGACTATCAGTTCCCACTTTTGATTCTTCAATGCGATAATCGAATATTTCGACACCGTGTGGGACGGGGGACGAGGCGTCTTGCTCTCATCTACGAGTTATTTTATGTGTGGCTCTTGTTCCCACTGTGTAATTATCACATACTGTGAAATGGAGCAGCAGCACACTGCAGATGTATTCCGTTATGGAAAGAGAGTCCTTCCTTTGCTCTATAAATACCTCTATCTTATCCTGCGTATATCCCTCCTTCATCCTACATATCCCCCTCCCTTATCCTGCATATATCTTCTCCCTTATCCGGCCTCAATACCCACTAAGAAATCCTAACAAATGAATGGCGTTGCCTGGAATAAAATACAAAACAAAGAATAATAATAATAATAATAATAATAATAATAATAATAATAATAATAATAATAATAAGAAAGCGACAGCAACATTCAGGTCTATCAGACAATGACTTCCCCCCCCCTCATTGCAGCAAAGGTCAGGTAAGGTTTGTCAGGAAACAGAACAAGTGTTTCCTGGTCTTAGTCATATGATGACCCACAGCTGGAGCTTTTGGACATCTGACCGAGGCCTTCCGCCGACTTACCCATCCACCCCTTTAAAAATTATGGTTATGACTATGACCATTTTTGATATTACCGCAGCGGAGAATTACTAAAGAGATTCTACACCTGGGGGAAAAATAACACACAAACCCCTGGAGGTGGCCGGCCAGAGTGGTCGAAGAACACCCATACACTTTGAAGAGTCGACTGTTCGATCTCTGTGGCCATGTTTTTTTTTTCCTTCTCTCTTCCCCCTTCCTCCCTTCCCCCCTCTTCAACCATCCCCCCTCCCCGTTGTCGCTTCGACTCGAAAACAAGAGCAGGAGCCGTAAGCTTGGCCGTCCGTAGAACTAAAACTTAATTGCCGGTTGTGTTTTGATTACGATTCGAATTCATATTTGGGTGAGTCAAATTGGGAGCGGGGAGAGGAGGGAGGATGAAGGTAGTGAGTGATGGAGAAAGAGTGAGTGATGGAGGAGTAAATGAGGGGATAGTGAGATGGAGAGAGTAGTGAGTGATAGGAGGAGGTAGTGAGTGATGGGAGGAGGAGGTAGTGAGGAGAGTAGTGAGTGATGGGGAGGAGGGTAGTGATGGAGGAGGAGGTAGTAGTGATGGAGAGGAGTGAGTGATGGAGGAGGAGGTAGTGAGTGATGGGAGGGGAGGAGGGTAGTGAGTGATGGGAGGGGGAGGGAGTGAGTGAGAGGGTGGAGTGATGGGAGGGGAGGAGGAGTGGTATGGGTGAGTGATGGGAGGGAGGAGGGTAGTGAGTGATGGGAGGGGGAGGAGGGTAGTGAGTGATGGGAGGGGGAGGAGGGTAGTGAGTGATGGGAGGGGGAGGAGGGTAGTGAGTGATGGGAGGGGGAGGAGGGTAGTGAGTGATGGGAGGGGGAGGGAGGAAAGAGAAAAGGGGTGTTGGAAAAGGAGAAATATGGTAGAGGGGGGGGGTGAGAATAGATGGAGGAGAAAAATAAAGGAGTGTTGGAGAAGAATAAGGAGTAGGAGAGTGAAGAGAAGAGGGAGGACGTGGAAGAAAGGAATAGATGGAAAATATGTGGAGAAGGGTGGAAAGCGGGTGGGAAGGTGTCAAGTTATGATTGCCTGAGTCTACCTAGAGTCTACCTAGAGTCTACCTGGAGTCCGAGTCTACCTGGAATCTACCTGAGTTAACCTAAGTCTACCTAGAGTCATTACCTGGTCTACATAAAGTCTACCATAGTCTATCTGGTCTACCTAAAGTCTACCATACCTGGTCTACCTAAAGTCTATCTGGAGTAAATTCCAGGGGTCACCGCCCCTGCAGCACGTAGTTACACCAAGTCTCCAGCCAGATTAACAGCCAGGTTGTTGGTGCTGGCAGCGCGCAGTCCAGCGTCAAATACTACAGCCCCGGTGATCTACCTAAAGCACCTGATCAACCATACCCTGGAAGACAACCAGGTGTGGTTGCAACCTTAAAATACCATTTGCAACTACTGTTAATATTATTATTTATATCCTTATCAATTATTATTATTATTTTTTTATTATTATTATTATCCATTTAGTATGCATGACTCGTTAAAATATTAATTATTGTAACAATAATAATAATAATAATAATAATAAAAGATAAGTCTCAAATTATCTTCTCATTTTAACTTTAATAATATATATATAAAAAGAATTTTGAAGTTAATGGGAAATGCTGATAGATTTTCAATATTCCAATGGGGCGTTCATGGCCATGGCTCCTTTGATTCAAAGTTGAAAACTGAGAGAGAGAGAGAGAGAGAGAGAGAGAGAGAGAGAGAGAATTATTTTAAATTACTTCCCCAGTGGTTGAAGTACACACAGAGGGAGAGGAGCTGTGGACTGGCTTGGGGAGGAGCTGGGGACTGGCTCAGGGGAGGAGCTGGGGACTGGCTCAGGGGAGGAGCTGAGGACTGGCTCAGGGGAGGAGCTGGGGACTGGCTCAGGGGAGGAGCTGGGGACTGGCTCAGGGGTAGGAGCTGGGTTATGTATTATTGAATCTCTCTTATTACAGTGCTGTACCCAGGCTACCTCACATATAATTCCTTGGGTACTGTTGCGTCCCTAGGAGGAAGAGGATAAGAAAGAAGAGGGGGGAAGAAAAAGAAGGAAAGGAAGAGGAAGAAAAGGAAAAAGGAGGAGGAGGAGGAATTAAAAATAAAAAAAAGAAAGGAAAAGAAAAGAAGGGCAAAGAGCCTTAGAACGATCAAGAATAACGAAAAAATTAAAAGGGGGAAAAAGAAGAATGAAAAGAAGAAAAAGTATGAAAAGGAATATGAAAAAGAAGACAATAAGGAATAAAAGGAGAAAGAAAACATAATGAGAAATTGGAAGACGGGGAATTGGATTAGTAGTAGTAGTAGTAGTATAGTAGTAGTACTAATACTACTAGTAGTAGTAGTACGTAATACTAGTAGTAGTAGCAGTAGTAGTACTAGTAGTAGTAGTAGTATAGTAGGAGGAGGAGGAGGAGGGAGATGGGTAGGAGCAGAACATAAACTCAGAAGGGCAGGTTGGGTAGGGAATGGCTAGGTGGGAGGAGGAGATAGAGAATAGATAAGGAGGATTTAGAAGGTGAAGTAAAAAAAAAAGAGCGTTGGTAAGTGTGGGGCGGAGGTGTTAAAATGAGCGAGGGTGGTGGTGGTGGTGGGGGGTAGTGGTGGTAGTAGTGGTTGGGGTGGGTAGTGGTGGTAGTAGTGGTGGTGGGTAGTGGTGGTAGTAGTGGTTGGGGTGTAGTGGATGTGGTGGTAGTAGTGGTTGGGTGGGTAGTGGTGGTGAGTAGTGGTGGTGGGAGTGGTGGTGGTAGTAGTGGTTGGGTGGGTAGTGGTGGTAGTAGTGGTGGTGGTAGTGGTGGTGAGTAGTGGTGGGGTGGGTAGTGGTGGTGGGTGGTGGTAGTAGTGGTGGGGTAGTGGTAGTGGTGGATAGTGTGGTGGTGGGTAGTGGTGGAGTAGTGGTGGTGGTGGTGGTGAGTGGTGTGGTGGTAGTAGTGGTGGGTGGGTAGTGGTGGTAGTAGTGGTGGGGTGGGTAGTGGTGGTGGTGGTAGTAGTGGTTGGGGTGGGTAGTGGTGGTAGTAGTGGTGGTGGGTAGTGGTGGTAGTAGTGGTTGGGGTGGGTAGTGGTGGTAGTAGTGGTGGTGGGTAGTGGTGGTAGTAGTGGTGGTGGGTAGTAGTGGGTAGTGGTGGAGGGAATAGTGGTGGTGAGTAGTAGTGGGTAGTGGTGGTAGTAGTGGTGGTGGGTAGTGGTGGTAGTAGTGGTGGTGGTGCGTAGTGGTGGTGGGTAGTGGTGGTGGTGGTGGGTGGGTAGTGGTGTGGCTGTGATGCATTGACGCTGGTAGTGGTCGTGGTAGAAGGGGTAATTATGATCTCAGATAGCAGCGATGGTGGTTGTTAGTGGTAGTGGTGACCCCAGCAGTAGTTGTTAGCGCTGGTGGCAGTGGTTTTGACCTGGGTTTTACCTGTGACTGGTACAGAAAGGTTTTCATTCTCCCGCAGCCTGGCCCAGGGGTCAGGCCTTCCTGATGATGTCTAGTCGACAAGGCTGTTGCAGTTGGTGGTACGCCAGCCCACTATCCATCACAGCCTGGTTGATTCGTTTATAGCCTCCCCCATTTGTAGTTTTATCTGTCGTCTATGATAAAAAAAAAAACAGGAGAGGCACCAGGACAGTGCCTCTGGGTACTGAGCTCCCACTACTTCTCTGTGTTACATTCGTTAGATAACTGTAAATTTACTCATATACCTACTGATCTTGTTTTATGTGATATCACTCAGTGATCCCATTTGGCAAGTATCTTAAATATCCTTGTAGACTAGGTCTGTATTTTGGGATCCTTTCAGTCTCTATTACTTTTCTGATCCAGTGTCAATAATGTAGTATTGAGCGCCCCCTGCACTGTTTTATCGTTAACCTTATGTCTGCATCTGCAATATGACTCTTGGTGGCAGGGCAACACCAGGCATCTGAGCTAGGTTATATAACTCGGTTTGACTTTGAACATGGAACGTCCCGAGGCTAGATGTGTGTGACTTCAGTTCTCTTCTTTCATTCTCTGTACGATAAACAGCAGAACTTGAATCGTCTATTCACTCTGGCAAACCGGTACTGGATGACCTGTCAGTGGGCATGACACTTGTGACAAGCATAATCTTCCTGTCCTAAACCCATGGTGACTTGGATTGTATAAATCACATTTCCCATAAAATTTGTAATTTATGATGCGTGATATTAGCGTCACTGGCCTGTAGCTATGTATGCATTTTTTGTAAGACCTCTATCTGGAGTGTACCTGGAGGGTATTCCGAGGATCAATGCCCCCGCGGCCCGGTCCACGACCAGGCCTCCTGGTGGATCAGGACTTGATCAACCAGGCTGTTACTGTTGGTCGCACGTAGTCCAACGTACAAACCACAGCCCGGCTGATCCGGCACCGACTTTAAGTACCTGTCCAGCTCTCTCTTCAAGGCAGCCAGGGGCCTATTGGTAATTCCCCTTATGCACGGTGGGAGGATGTTGAACAGTCTTGGGCCCCGGACACTTATGGTGTTTTCTCTTAGTGTACCAATGGCGCCCCTACTTTTCATTGGGGGTATTTTGCATCGCCTGTCCAGTCTTTTACTTTCGAAGGGAGTGATTTATGTGTGCAGATTCGGGACCATTCCATCAAGGATTTCCCAAGTGTAGATTATGATATACCTCTCGCCTGCGTTCCAACGAGTACAAGTCAAGTGCTTCCAGGCGTTCCCAGTAGTTGAGGTGTTTGATAGAACTTATATGTACAGTAAAGGTTCTCTGTTCATTCTCTAGATCAGCAATTTCACCTGCTTTGAAAGGAGATGTTAATGTACAGCAATATTCCAGCCTAAAGAGAACAAGTGACTTGAAAAGGATCATCAGTGGCTTGGCATCTCTTGTTTTGAACGTTCTCATTATCCATCCTATCATTTTCTTTGCAGCTGTGATCGTGGCACTGTTGTGATCCTTGACAGTGAGATCCTTAGACATTACCACTCCCAGGTCTCTAGATCTAAGCTCTTCCTTCGAAGGATTCCTGTATATCTTCGATGAATTTGGTGAGGTGCTCTTGATAATAGTAGTTTGTATTTATTTACAGATAGAAAGTTCCAAGATTTTGGTCTGGTCTCGGTGCTGCAT
Organism: Cherax destructor; assembly: GCA_009830355.1. Lineage (NCBI taxonomy): Eukaryota > Metazoa > Arthropoda > Malacostraca > Decapoda > Parastacidae > Cherax > Cherax destructor. The sequence goes on from WNWK01000007.1 coordinate 1,176,504, forward strand.
ATATGGGCATGTTCTCCATTTCCCTCTCAAATTTTAGAGGGTTTGGGGCTAATGCCAGATATGTGAATTGTCGTGAAAACTGAGATAATGAAGACACCGTCAGGAATTTCCTCTCTTCTGGTGTTTAGTGGATCCCTGAAAATAGATTCTTACGAGTCTTTCAAAATTTCGCTGATGTCGTTTTCGTTGTTGATGTATGAACCTCCTGTTAGTAGTGGGCCAATTCTGGGAATTTGCAAACGTGTAGAAATGTTTAGTATTTTTTGCTATTTCGGTATTTTTTTTTTCGGATCGGTAATCTATTAAGCAACTAAAGCTCTTCTCACTGTCAGTCACAAGAACCATGCATTACCAAGCAACAATGCCTCTCTTTTACAAAGGCACAATACCTCTCCTCTAAGCCACAATGCCTTCATTACTTAAACCAAAATAACCTCAATTTACTAAGCCACATCACTTTTATTTACAGAGACCCAGGAAACTCTCTTTACTAATCCACAAAAACCTACTTCCCCTAAGCCACTCTTGCAGATTTACACAAGCAGTCACCTCTACATCACAATATGTGTTTTCGTTTAGAATAAACGCCAGGGAGAGACGGGAGACCAGGCAGGTGGCGGAGCTACGGGGTCCTCGGCTACTCTGGCCAGGACGTCAACATCAGCAGTACTCAACCCGCTCCGTACACTGCCGCCATCTTGTCGCTTCCTTGCTTCCTTCTCTGTTCTACCGACGGCTCGCACCTCCGTCTTTTCTCTTATTTAGCCTCTATTTTGTATATATATTTTCATTTTTTTTCACAAGTAAAGGCTGAAATGAGTCATGCAACGTAAAATTATGACAATAATAATTTTTTTTCCAATGTTTTGTATTATATAGATGTTTGTTGTGGTGGTAGTGGGTAGTGGTGGTAGTGAGTTGTGGTGATCCGGAGTGGGGTTAGGGGTGGTGGATGTGTTTGGGAGTTTTGGGAGGTGGAGGTGGTGCTGGGGGAGGGATAGTGGTGGTGCTAGGGGAGGGATGGTGGTGGTTCTAGGGGAGGGATGGTGGTGGTGCTAGGGGAGGGATGGTGGTGGTGCTAGGGGAGGGATGGTGGTGGTGCTAGGGGAGGGATGGTGGTGGTGCTAGGGGAGGGATGGTGGTGGTGCTAGGGAGGGATGGTGGTGGTGCTAGGGGATGGTGGTGGGCTAGGGGGATGGTGGTGGTGCTAGGGAGGGATGGTGGTGGTGCTAGGGGAGGGATGGTAGTGGTGCTAGGGGAGGGATGGTGGTGGTGCTGGGGTAGTGAGAGTGACTGTGTAGGGGAAGGGACGGTAGCTGTGTTGGGGTAGGGATGGTGTTTATGCAGGGGAAGAAACAAGAGTTGGTGCTGGGGGGGGGGAGAGTGGATACTTAGACAATCTGGAACAGGAGTGTTAAATTAGATTAATATCTTTATTATGCACCCCATACCCATCCTGTGGGTGGTAGTCAAAGGATTACGGGGGTACATAATGGGTCCAGGGACTGGACCCCAAAGTTATGATAGCTGAACAAGCTATTAGCAATGAACTACTTATTTACATGTTTATATCCAGTCATAATCCTAATGAGTTATTTTTGCAGATACTAATTTGGTCTCACACACACACCCTCTCCCCATTCCCCTTCACCTCATACTACCCATTCCCCAGCACGAGTTTTCCTTTATTTCACCGTATTTCCCATCACCCACCCACAGCTCTCGTGCTTAAGTGATAGTAACTCCAGCTCTGCTGGAAACAAACCTCTGAAGCTGCCGTAACTAATGAACCCTTGCTGAAATACTTGACGATATCCTCACAGACCTACTGTAATCTCCCGGCTCAGGCCGACAACACGTTTCGACACCTTGTAGGAACATCCTGCATGATGGAATATGACAGGGAAACATAGCTAGCTTTTGTTCCCACTATGTAGCAACACACTGCTGATGTATCCAGTTTTGTTAAAACACTCATTAACTTGATTTTACTCACTTGTGACTCACCTAATTTTAAAAACTACTCAAGTGTTTGGTTGCTTCAGAGAAGCTACCTGGCAGCTCCCCCATACCTGTAACACACCTGTTGCAGGTGTTGAGGGGTCTTTAACCACAGACTGAGACCAGACTTCCTTTTAGACCATCTGATCAATAGGTTCTGAGAACCTGCAGCCCCTTAAAACCTGGTTGATCAGGCACTCTCAGCCAAGAGTAATTTTCCCAAGAATATATATACTATATTTCGTGCCAAATAGGTCTAACCAAATAGGTAAATAGGTAAAACTGGTCTATTAGCAAGAACTCATTTAAAATTAAGTACTTTCTAAAATTTTCTCTTATACGTTTAAAGATATATAAAAAAAATTAATTTATGTTAATGTAAAAATTAATAATTTTGTACCAAAAGAACCTTAGAAAACTTACCTAACCTTATTATAACAAGCGCAATTTAATTTAGCCTAATCCAACTAAATATATTTTAGATAAGTTTACAATAATTTAATAATAAACAAACACAATGAAATATGTTTTTTCGTTAGGTTCAGAATGATTTTTTCGAAATTAGTGCATACACAAATTTTCTCTTGCCTTATTCGGCAAGAAAAGCGTTGCCATTTAAGCCAAAATAGCAAGTTTTACCTATTCGGCACGACACACAATATATATATATATATATATATATATATATATATATATATATATATATATATATATATATATATATATATATATATATATATATCCAGCTGGGACAAACAAGTGAACAAAAATAGTAACGACACATTACTCTCTCGACATTCCTTCACAAAAATCCAAAAATTTCCATTTTGATTACCTTTCCCCACAATTGAAAAATAAATGGATTTCTATGGCGTCAGGTGTTGTTCTCAACACCTTAATAAAGGAGAGAGAGAAAAGGAGGAGATATCTATTTTCCGAGGTGAAATTCTCTTCAGGTCAACACTTCTTGTTTTGATTACCATCACAGCTGAGACTGATGGTGTGTAGGGGAGACAGGGAGGTCGATGGTGGGGAAAAAGTGAGGAATATGGTTGACTGGTTGTTTAAGGGGGAAAAAACGCAGCTGTTAGGGAAAGAAAAGGCTGTGTGATAGGGAAAAAAGGTGTATCAGGGGTTGTACTGTATGTAAATGAAGCTGTATTGTGAGCGAGCACTGTATCAAGCAGAAATAAAATAATACGTACCAGGATTTCCATCCCCAGTTTCTCATGCGTATTATTATTATTGTTGTTGTTACTACTACCCTGTCACTCTTTAAAACATAAATACCAGGATTCTTATCCTCCCAGTTTCTCATGCGTCTGTGTGGGAGACTTGGATCTGAAGATGCCAATGGTGAAGTCTTATTTACTTCTTTACACCACAAGACGGAGTCACCATGCATTTTCCTGGGCCAACGAGCGGATCTACTAACCTCTCCCAAGGGCATTGCGGCCTGAAATACCGACTTCCTTGCATATATCTTGGAGTTGACGTTAATGGACGCATTTCCAATTTCTCTGGAATTTTATGGGCAGTGGCACCAATGTGGCCAGAGAAAAGTTTTATCCAAAGGTAAAATGATATCCTGATCCTGATCAGCCGGGCTGTGGTGCCTGTGTTGGAGCGCTGACTGCCACCGCCTGGAGTCAAATGTCGCATTGCAGAACAAATGTTTATTGTGACGACGTTTCGATCTGTGTAGAGCTTTATCAAGTCAGTGGTCGACTTGATCAAACTCTACACAGAGCGTACAAGCGTTTATTGTGGCTACGTTTCGATCTGTGTAGAGCTTTATCAAGTCAGTGATCGACTTGATGAAAATCCACACAGAGTGAAATGTTGTCACAATAAAAGGTGTCAACCACACTTGCGTTTTTTTTCTGTCTTACTGTCGTAAGTACACAGCTGCGTCCAACATAACCAAAATTAAAGTAAGCTCTTTTGGGGGCCCAGCAACATATCTTTCCCTGGAACGCAGACGTTTTCACGACAAAACAGGATCATAACCTAGTCAAAGTGCCTAATCAGCCGAGTTGTGAGGGCTATGCTGCGAGCCGCTAGCAGCAACAGCCTGGTTACTCAGGCTGTTGCAGCTAGGAAGTGTATCCTAGGACTGAAATGCAAGGGGAAACCCCGAAACAAGTAAAAAATAAACACATTTGTCCAGTTTCAGTACTTAGAAGTGTAAATCACTGGAAGTTGAAGACAGTAAGCTGTATCGTAAAGCCCCGCTATACAGCATGATTTTTGTCTATAAATACAATTGAAGAAACATATGTAGACGTGAATGGTTTAAAAAACCTACAAATTGAAGAATCAGACTCTTGTGCAACACTGATGGACTGTACAAATGGACTCCAGGCTGAAGGGACTGATTACCTCAAACTCCTACTCTTCTTCTTTCTCCATTATTTTCTGTATCGGACTGAAGCCAATGGTTGGCGAAAAGTTTCTTCAGTAAAGATTCCCAAATGTTTCACAAGTTTCTCATTCTTCATCAAGTATATCCAGAATTGAACAACACGAGGATAGGCCTTCACAGCAAGCGCTATTTATTTTGAAATCGCATTAACAAAATTCATACTAGAGGAGCTTTATAAGAGAAGTCACTGTATTTTGCTTGACCCATGACCAGATGCGGTTAAAACCCCGGTAAATAGATACCGACAAACTGGTTTCGATCACTTCTAACACAGAGGTTCAAGACAGTAAACAGGTAATACAGAGGTTCAAGACAGTAAACAGGTAATACAGAGGTTCAAGACAGTAAACAGGTAATACAGAGGTTCAAGACAGTAAACAGGTAATACAGAGGTTCAAGACAGTAAACAGGTAATACAGAGGTTCAAGACAGTAAACAGGTAATACAGAGGTTCAAGACAGTAAACAGGTAATACAGAGGTTCAAGACAGTAAACAGGTCTTTGATACACTTCAGCTACTCTCACGTACACACTCTCGCACCAAGAAGGTAAGAGGCTAATAACTATAACCATAATTTTTAAAGGGGTGGACCGGTAAGCCAGCGGAAGGCCTCGATCAGATGACCAAAAGCTCCAACGGCAGGTCACCATCTAAGACCCGCGTCAGGAAATACTTGTCCTGTTTCCTGACAAACCTAACCTAACCGAAAGAGGCTCAGAAATCACCTCGTTGATAGACGTATCGCTGCCGGAATTTTTTCAACTTCACTTAATAGTTAAAATTACGTTTTTATAGGATTATGTAGGCTAACGGTGCCCATACTACGCTATTATAATCTAAAAAAAAATTATGAGGAAAATCACGTTAAAAAATTTACATAGTTAAGTGAGAATGTGTTGTAAAATTAATATATCATTTTAATACCAGTTTTTAAAGGGGTAAGCCAGTGGAAGGCCTCGGTCATATTGTACGGGTTGTACTTATAACGGCTGCATCACGGCTGTTCACGTGATTTCCAACCTCTGCCCATGTGATCTGGCATCAGCCAATCATAGGCCTGCCTTTTGAATGTCTCAGTGCCGTGCGGCCCCTCGAGCAGTTCCCTTGGGGTAGGCATACGAGACGGACACAGGCATAGGCTCTCAGCTCCCATATATCCAATGCCTCATTAAACGCTACCAAAACCCAAGCTCATCGTCTGTTAATATTACCAAATCTATGCAAAGAACCCCACAACACAATATGACCAAATGATCCAGTGGTGGGTCATCAAATGAATACGACGACTCTTCACCAGTATAAAGGTATCCGTATACCTTACTTTACCTTTGATACCTTTGGTGAGTTCCAAGTTACATTTCATACCCTTTTGATGGATTTCGAGAGTTTTCCAATTCCCGCAGCCCGGCCCTCGACTAGGCTTCTTTGGTGCTTGCTTGGTCAACTAGGCTGTTTTGGTTGGTGACCCGACGGCCCACGTGTCCACCATAGCCTGGTTGGTGCGGCATTTGGTTGAGGTACCAGTTAAGTCTCATCTTGAAGACATAAGAACATAAGAAATGAGGAACACTGCAGCAGGCCTGTTGGCCCATACTAGGCAGGTCCTTCACATTCCATCCCACTAACAGAATATTTGTTCAACCCAATTTTCAATGCTACCCAAGAAATAAGCTTTGATAATTCTATTTACTCGTGTGCATTTCCCACTCAAATCCAACCCCTCTCACTCATGAATTTATCCAACCTAAATTTGAAACTACCCAAAGTCCTAGCTTCAATAACCCTACTAGGCAGACTGTTCCACTCATCAACTACCCTATTTCCAAACCAATACTTTCCTATATCCTACACTACCACACAGGCCCCGGTGGCCTGGTGGCTAAAGCTCTCGCCCCACGCACGGATGGCCCGGGTTCGACTCCCGGCGGGGCGAAAACTTTTCGAAGTGTTTCCACACACACACAACAGGCCTAGTGTCTAATTGACATGTGCCTAGGACAAAATGGTAACTAACACTACACTACCACACTCACCACTTATAACTCAAACTTTTACTTTCTTGTGTTGTGGGCTTAGCCCGGGGGACATCCCACTGTCCAGTGGTCGCTTCACAGGGGGGAACAGGAGGAACTGTCTTCTTTGTTTCAGCTAGATTTTCATTACTTGACTCAGTACGCTCTTCTGTAAATTGCAGCAGGATATATCTATATGATTTTTGAACTCAGTTAGCATTGATTTGACTATGTTGATTGCCTTGATATCCGGGAAGATTTTCATTCTAATACATATCCAGTGAATGATGTCAGTGGGGTCCGTGAGCCCGGAACTGACTACTAGATCCAGGAATGCTAGTGCCTGGTACCCGCAGGTACCAGCATCCTGTTCTATGGAGGTAATGGATCTAAGGTTTGTGAAGTAGGGCAGGTGCTTCTTGAAATATTGCATTACCAGTTGGAAGGCGGCCTCCTCACAAGCACCAGTGTTATAGTAGAGCAAGGTACCATCCAGGCAGGAGTACAGAGAGACGCAGTGACCTTCATTAGTCAAGCATACAATACGACCATGACCTTTGGGTATAGGAGGTTGGGAAAGTAGCTGCTTGTTGTTGAAACATATCTTGCATACTTTACCGAATGGTCGAGGCGTCTTACGAATAATGGTGGAGACTTCAAGTTCATACAATGGTCTGGTGTCCTCCAGGAGAGGGTGATAAACTCCAACAAATTCCACGTCCATTCTCTTCACTTATAAATCTGATGAAACTGGATACTAGCGGGGTTCGAACCCGCGACGCTTGAGTCACTAGAGAGATACGCTAACCACTGGACCAGCGGGGAACAACTTAATAAACTCAACTAAATGTATTTATACACCATAAAAATGATCGCATAGACAACATATACTGATAGTTATACTGTATGGTGTTATATAGTCATAGTGGGATGTCTTATATAATGATACTGTGGAGTCTTATATAATGATACTGTGGAGTCTTATATAATGATACTGTGGAGTCTTATATAATGATACTGTGGAGTCTTATATAATGATACTGTGGAGTCTTATATAATGATACTGTGGAGTCTTATATAATGATACTGTGGAGTCTTATATAATGATACTGTGGAGTCTTATATAATGATACTGTGGAGTCTTATATAATGATACTGTGGAGTCTTATATAATGATACTGTGGAGTCTTATATAATGATACTGTGGAGTCTTATATAATGATACTGTGGAGTCTTATATAATGATACTGTGGAGTCTTATATAATGATACTGTGGAGTCTTATATAATGATACTGTGGAGTCTTATATAATGATACTGTGGAGTCTTATATAATGATACTGTGGAGTCTTATATAATGATACTGTGGAGTCTTATATAATGATACTGTGGAGTCTTATATAATGATACTGTGGAGTCTATATATAGTAATGATACTGTGGAGTCTTATATAATGATACTGTGGAGTCTTTATAATGATACTGTGGAGTCTTATATAATGATACTGTGGAGTCTTATATAATGATACTGTGGAGTCATATATATTGATACTGTGGAGTGCTATAATAGTGAAGATAGTGCTGTTATAGTGAATATAGTGCTGTGTTATAGTGACGATAGTGCTGTTATAGTGACGATAGTGCTGTTATAGTGACGATAGTGCTATTATAGTGACGATAGTGCTATGTTATAGTGATTATAGTGCTATGTTATAGTGAAGATAGGGTTGTGTTATGACGATAGTGCTGTTATAGTGACGATAGTGCTGTTATAGTGACGATAGTGCTGTTATAGTGACGATAGTGCTATTATAGTGACGATAGTGCTATGTTATAGTGATATAGTGCTATGTTATAGTGAAGATAGTGTGTTAGTGACGATAGTGCTGTTATAGTGACGATAGTGCTGTTATAGTGACGATAGTGCTGTTATAGTGACGATAGTGCTGTTATAGTGACGATAATGCTATGTTATAGTGACGATAGTGGTTATAGTGACGATAGTGGTTATAGTGACGATAGTGCTGTGTTGTGGTGGTGATCTGAGTTTTGGTTTGGGTGGTGTTTCTGTGGGTGGCAGTGTTGTGGGCACTGTGTTGTGGCTGGTGCTGTGGGAGTGTGAGTGTTGTAGGTGGAACTGTGGGTGATGTAAAGTATGGTAGTGAGGATGAAATGAGAGGGAGGTCAGAGGTAGAGTGCCACCTGAGAGGTCAGAGGTAGAGTGCCATCTGAGAGGGAGGTCTAAGGTAGAGTGCCACCTGATAGGGAGGTCAAAGGTAGAGTGCCACCTGAGAGGGAGGTCAAAGGTAGAGTGCCACCTGAGAGGGAGGTCAAAGGTAGAGTGCCACCTGAGAGGGAGGTCAGAGGTACAGTGCCACCTGAGATGTCAGAGGTAGAGTGCTACCTGAGAGGAAGGTCAAAGGTAGAGTGCCACCTGAGAGGGAGATCAAAGGTAGAGTGCCACCTGAGAGGGAGGTCAAAGGTACAGTGCCACTTGTTCCGGTAGCGTTACCGATATCTTTTGGCAAGATGTTGAATATTGTGAGACTACGGATGTTGACACATCTGAAGGGCCTTGAACTGCTTTGGGATTCTGGAAGACAGGGAGAACCTTGAAGCTTCGCGAAAGACAGACTAACATTTGAGTTTTTTTTTGTAACGCACCAGTGATTCTGTGACACTTTAAAGACACTGAAACTATAGGGAAGGGTGATCCTGGAAAGACTCCAGTACCTTGAAACAACGTGGGTTCTTGAATCACTCAGGTATATTGCAAGTAATTGGACTCTGGTCTGGTCCCTACCTGTTCATTAACGCTTGATGCCTTTAATTTCACTTTCACGTTTTTCGGCTCCTTTATTAATCATGCTTTTCACTGCGGCATTAAACGTTGGAGGTGGTAGAGAATAAGAACATAAGAACGCGGAGAATAGGGAAGGTGTTGGAGGTAGATGGACAGGTGTAGTGGTGGAGTGTTGGTGATGGTGGAAAGGTGGCGACTGGATCATCTATTCTACTCGCATAACATGCGAGTAGATGTAGAGAAATGTGTATTAGTATAAGTACTGGTTATGCTTCACGGTATTTCCTACACATCCCTTTTGATAAAGCTCCATTCCGAGCGAAACATCGCCTACAAATCGTGTCTTTATACCTACTTGTCGTCGGCTTGTTGCCAATCACCACCACCCACACAACTATTCCCTACATTTGATATACCTTTGAAGAGTTTCGAGAGTTTCTCTACTCTCTGAGCCCGGCAATGGGCCAGGCTCGTCTTGACCCCAACAGAAACAAGTCACTGTCTGACATTTTTGTTTATCCTAGGTAATTTACACTATGTATAATTGTATTTATGTGTACTTGCGCCTAAATAAGCTTACTTACAAATTTATAATTAAAGAACTGTAAACCAAAGCCTCCCCTTGACCCTGACCTTGAGCATATAAGACCCAGAATGATTTTCCAAGACTTTTCTTGAACAAAAAGCGCGTCTTATATGCCGGAAAATACGGTAACTGAAACATCAAGAGACAACAGCGACAGAGGTTCCGCCCAGAGGTGATTTAATAAGAACATCACGAAGGTCTTTTCTTTTTTCCCACCGTTACAGCAGCGTCGGGCTGGACCTTGGGTGTTGACTTCAGAGCAAGGCCAAGACTCCCGTGTTTTCTCTCCATTGATTGGTGGGAACGAGAGTCAGAAAGCAGTGAACGTGTTCTCACGTAACTTGCTACTTGAGGTGACGAGTATGTGGATATATATATATATATATATATATATATATATATATAAATAACCACGTACAGGAAAAAATTAGTATTAGTCGGCACTAGCTGACTAATTTTATTAACACACATGTATTAACTCAAATTAACGCACGACGAGTCTGGCCTATGGCCGGGCACCGGTAGTAGACTCTCGAAACTCATCAAAGGCATGTTTAGTGACTACGGGAGCTTCTAAGTATTCAATGAGGATAAAAAAATAGTTATTTTAAAACCGCTTAATTTTTACCCTATCACACACATGCACACACACACACACACACACACACACACAATACACACAGATCTGAAAGGATGCCATAACGACGTTTCGGTCTATCCTGGACAGACCGAATACTACACAAGTCACAAACCTTTACCACAGTCTCACCAGCACAACCTCGGATCTGAATCAATGACCACGAGACATTTATTCATCGTACGAAATCTGAAGGAGTCTCTGAAAAGGGTCGTACTGACACCACAAATCATAAACGTCTTTGAGAGGGTTGCCAAGAAGTAAACTTATTAGTTCTATGGAAAGGCGTAAACTTCACAACCCAAGTCAACATGGCGTCGGAAGATTTATTTTACGAAAAACTTCGGTCAAATACACTGAAAGGGCTGAATGGAGTGAATAAGCAAGTGATCTGGGAATGGTAATGACAGACGACTAGCGTTGAGCGCAACAAAGCCAATCTAACCAAGGCCAGCACGAAAATGAGGTGGATTGTGAGAATTTGTAAACAAAGAGAAGCCAGAATAATGACTGTTCACTTCACAGCATTTGTTGTGCATGGGAAACTTTTCAAATGGCGCGTCACTAATCTACACACAAATAGCAACTTACTGCAAAGAGTAATTCAGGAAGTGCATGATAAAACCAATGTAAAGAAGGTGTCGTAAGTACAATTAGAGAATATTTTGTCAACTTTCATGACCAAAGACTCTTCAACCTTCTCCAACAACAAGCACTTTAAAAATTACGGAACAAAGGTGGTGGTGTTGGTGGTACTAGAAGTATTTAAGTGGAAACTAGACAAATCCGTGCTCAGTCCAGGCATAGTTATGCTGACCACTGGGAAGCAATAGTATGAGTGACCAGGTGGTCTGGCCATGACTATCATCATCAAGGGAAATCTGTCAGTAACAATTATATCTACGACAATAATGACACAGGTGAAAGAACCTGAGACTTTTCATTGGAAGTTGGACCCTTACTTGGTTATGATGATAATAATAATAATAATAATAATAATAATAATTCATTGGGAGTTGTTCCGCTCCTGGTACCTTGTTCACTAAATATTTGCATATGTACCCTTATCGTCAGCTTGTGTGTATGACATACCAGTTGGGGCGCGACGAGCTCACTAAGATAGAATTCCCTTAATGTCAGCGGACCCCGACTCTTTAACGCCGTCCCTCCGTGCATAAGAGGAATTACTAACAAACCTCTGGCTGTCTTCAGGAGGAAACTCGACAAGGCTGTGTGACGTAGGCTGCACTGATTGTGGCCAGCAGTAACAGCCTGGTTGATCAGGCCTCGATCCACTGGGAAGCCTGGTCTGGGACCGGGCCGCGGGGGCGTTGACCCCTGAAAGTATCCTTGAGGTATCTGACGTAATAATCACCGTTGATAACTTTTGTTCAGGTAAATAACAGTGCTACCACTATCAACACTTCGGTCCTACTGCCACCATGAACTCTCCCATAAAAGTCCACGCAGATATAAAAACTAGACAGTTTCTTTTTCGTTTAGTAATCATCACAGTCGACAGCTGAGCTCTCAACAATGGCCCCCACCAACAGCAGACTGCTAGAACATACTTCCTTGTCCACCGTCACCAAAACAAGAGCCTGACGGGAGGATGGATTATGGAGAACATTCTCTCTCTCTCTCTCTCTCTCTCTCTGTTTACGTTGTGTAAAGATCCAATGACGTATCATACCGTCCATTCTTGCGGGCAAACGTTTAGCCTCCACTAAACGTCCATGTCTACCTGAAGTTGATTCCGGGGAGGGAGGCATCGCCCCTGCGTCCTGGTCCCAGACCAGGTCTCCTGGGTAATGGGCCTGATCAGTCAGGCGGTTGGTGCCAGTCTCATCAGCCTGGTATATATTTGTAAATATTTATAAGGTTATTGTTGATTTAATGTCGTACAACAGATGGACACCACCGTGCTCACGGCCTTCAAGATTACTATTACTTCTGGTTCTCTTACTACTGCTGCTACTACTACTATTATCTTCAAGATGCTCCTCCTGAAGTACATCTCCATTTCTACCTTCATAAAACTTCAGTATCCATGAAGTGTTTTGTATTGACTTGGTAAAGCTTCTGGTGAACCAAACATAATTGTGTTTGTTTCACATGTTTTATTAACTTAACAAAGCCATTACTGCGTAATGTTTGACTATGCTGGTAGTGGTAATGTTGAGATGGATGCTGGTAGTAGTAGTGATGGATGCTGGCGCGTGATGCATGAGGTAATGGACAAGTGTGGTGAGTTAGTGGTGATACGGTTGTGATGATGATGAGGTAATGGCCTGGGAAGTGGTCATTACAGAAATGGTGATGACAAACAGGACTCAGTGATGAAGCGATTGCAACAGTGTGATGACATTTGCCTTGGCAATTGTGATGATAGTGGTGGTGGTGGGGGGCAATTGGTGAAATAATTATGATTGTGGTGAGAGTAATGACACAATCTGCGGCGACTGTGGTAGCTGTGATGACCTCGAGATAGCCCTTGTGGTAGGGAAGACAACACCACAGTGCAGACACAATACTGCTGGAGGCGACGCGACTCCCAGGTGCCCAGGAATGCAGAGGTTGGACACACGGGGAACTTGAGGTGGTGGCAGTGAATGATCGTTCAGGTCTTCAACGTCCCTTGATTGCAGCGCCTTGATTGGACGACTGAAGCCTCTTGCAGGAGGGGTCACTGGTGATTTGAGTGGTTGCAGTTCAATACGTGGGTAGTTTGTATATCGGTAGCACTATATACCAACATGTTAAGACAATATACGATATTTTTGGGCGAAACGTCTTCTCAGTAAAATGCCATAAACCTCGTATTATATCTTATAAAGAGGATGGTTCGTAGGTAGCCAAATTGTGAGGTAAATTTTACAGATACACATACCTGGAGTCTACCTGGAGGGTATTCCGGGGGTCAACGCCCCCGCGGCCCGGTCCATGACAAGGCCTCCTGCTGAATCAGGGCCTGATCAGCGAGGCTGTTACTGCTGGCCGCATGTAGTCCAACGTACTATGTGCTACCTAATAGTTCTTTATCCTGTAATATCTCCTTTCCAGCCAATGAGGTCTGGTCTGAGACCAGTGAGGAATATAATACCTCGAACCACTAACAGATAACAGGGTGTGGGAATGCTTGAAAAGTGAGAAAAAAAATAGAGTAGCACTGATGTAGGCCTACTGGCCTCCTGTGTTCTTCTCAAACATATGAATATAGGCCAATACAGACAATAATAATAATAATAATAATAATAATTTTTATTTCTACAAGTACACGATACAACTTGTACAGACCATGGCTGACATCAATGACATACTATATATAAAGCCCCTGGTTATGCAGAGCATTTCGGGAAAATTAGGCTAATTTTGTCCTCTCTTTGCTAGGTGAACAAATGTTTCCATCCATACCGGGTACCGAACCCCTGACCTCAGTGTGTGATCTCACTGCCAAAACGTTGTAACGCTGTTTTAGTTCATCTTACTGCCACAACGGTGCTGTAGTTTGATGGTTAATAGTGTCACAACAGTGGTACGCTAATTTGAGCGATAATCAAGTGTTTAGAAGATAGGCCCGCAGCCTGGTTAATGTGGACGTGGGAGTTTAGAATAAGAAGTCGTTTAGGATAACGCTGAAGACCAATGTCATTCTGCACTTTCCAGAGAGAGAGAGAGAGAGAGAGAGAGAGAGAGAGACAGAGAGAGAGAGAGACAGAGAGAGAGGGGACAACAGGTTAGCACAAAGCAATCGCCGGTCAGCACAGGTCAAAGGTCAAGCCCCAGTAAGCCATAAACACGACACCCCCATTCCCCCCCATGACACCCTTAAGAGTAGGCTAACACAACACCCCCCCCCCTTTTTAACAGAGGAGGCTGGTGGGAGGGGGAAGGATGAGGGGCCACAACCCCCCCCCCCCACTTTACAGAGGAGGCTGGTGGGAGAACATAAGGTAAAAGGAGTAGCATTTAGCGAACTTGTAACACCTTGTAAACAATGACCACCTTGTAAACAGTGACCACAGTCAGTTACTGCTACTGTGTTTACTGCCATAATTCCTCATGTACTACCATTACGTCCGTGTGCTGCCATTATTATATTGTCTACTACCATTGTCTACCCTTATTAGGACACTGTCCACTACTAACATAGCATTGTCTACTACCACAACACTGTCTACCACCATGTAAACATTGTTTACAATCATTATAACATTGTCTACCACCATAATAACGTTGCTGTAGACAATAGTGCACAAACACGATAAGATTAACGATTTGACAGTCATTTCTGCGTGTCTGCCATCAATCAGAGAAATTTGATTGCGTGAGAATAGATGGGGGAGGGAAGGGGGGAAGTAGAGAGTGAGGGAGGGAGAGGGAGTGGGAGAGAGGAACGAGAGTGGGAGGGAGGGTGGGAGAGGGGGAGGGAGGGTGAGGGGGAGGAGGAGGGAGGGAGGAACGAGAGAGGGAGGGGGAAAGGTAAAGAAGGGGGGATTAAGAGGGAGGGCACATTTATACCTCTTGATGTACCTTTGACGAGTTTTTCTGCTCCCGCAGCCTGGCCCTGGGTCAACCATGCTGTTGCTGCTGGCGGCCTGCAGAGAGAGAGAGAGAGAGAGAGAGAGAGAGAGAGAGAAGGGGGATGGCTGGAAGGAGGGAGAAAGGCGGAGAAAAAAAGGATAGTTAACGAAGGGAAGATATACAAGGGAAGAAAGGGGAGGTGAAAAAGTAACGGGAAGGAGGGGGGACAGGGGTAGAAAAAAAGAATGAATAAGTGGAAAGAAACGTGGAAAGAGAGAAAAGAGTTTGTTGAGTGTGCCTGCTTTTGAACTCTCTCTCTCTCTCTCTCTCTCTCTCTCTCTCCTTATTCACCCCCACACAAATGAGTCACAGGGATGTCAGGAAGTATTTCCTCAGCCTCAGGATGGTCTGGAAGTGGAATGACCTCGATGAAGAAGCGGTGACGGCAGACTCAATACACAGCTTTAAGAACAGGAACGAGAGAGACTCATGAGGCTAAAAGAGTGAATCCCGCAACCGACAAGGTGAAAGGCAGGGCCAGGAGCTAAGACTCGACTCCTGTAATCACAGAGACGAGTAGGTACACACACATGGCTAGGATATAAGACTCGACCTCTGCAACCACAAATAGGTGAGTACACACTAGAGGACAGGAGAGATAGGGGAGACATGATAACGACGTATAAAATACTGAGAGGAACTGACAAGGTGGACAGGGACTGATTGTTTCAGATATGGGACACAGCAACAAGGTCACAATTGGAAGCTGAAAACTCTGATGAGTTATAGGGATGTTAGGAAGTATTTCTTCAGTCAGAGTTGTCAGGGAGTGGAACGATCTGGAGAGTGATGCAGTGGAGGTAGGATCCATACACAGCTTAAAGAAGAGGTACGATAAAGCTCTTGGAGCAGGTAGAGAATGGACCTAGTAGCGACCAGTGAAGTGAACAGGAGGGGCCAGGAGTTATGAATCGACCCCTGTAACCACATATGGGAGACTACACACACACAGGGCCAGGAGCTATGAGTCGACCCCTGTAACCACAAATAGGAGAGTACACACACAAAAAAGCCGTGTCTATTAACAAATGCCTTTGATAACTAGTAACTACTACTACTACTACTACACACACACATACACACACACACACGTACAGTACCTGTGTCATGGTAGAGAGTCGGGTATCCAGCCTACACTCCTGCCAATGTTGTGATCAAGCCAGCTGTTGCTATTTATGCCTGGCAAACCTGCGAGGCCAGACTAACTTACCCCATCAGGTACACTCCAGAGATACTTAACCAGTTTTAAAGAGAAAGGGGAGGAGGGGAGGGGAGGGGAGGGAGGATGGTGGAGTGGAGAGAATCGGGGGAGAAAATTGAAGGAGGAAGATGAAGAGGAGGAGGGAGGAGATGGATGGATAGGTAGCAGGAGGGAGTTGAGAGCGGACAGGATGTTAAAGTAGGAGGTGGAAAAGGGAAGAGGGGAGAAGGAAGGTGAAGCAAAGGGGAATGATAAGGAAGCGGAGAGGGAGAGAGGAGGAGAGAGAGAGAGAGAGAGAGAGAGAGAGAGAGAGAGAGAGAGAACTTTGTAATACCCTCTTCCTTCTGTTCTTTGGATCAAACCTGATTTTTCCTTTTTCCCAATCGCTGGTAACCCATATTGTACCCACTTCATATTATCTTTTTTCTTCGATACCCCACCATCTCTCTCTCTCTCTCTCTCTCTTTCTCTATCTGCCCACCCACTTATATTGAGTCAACAACTCCCAAAGCATCACATGGTCAACCAAGCGTATCCTCAGCTATTTTTCGTATTAGACACAAGCCATTGCATCGACTGGGACCGTCTCATTCAGAGGACACATGTGACATTTTGCTACCCTGGCCTTCCTGTCCCAAACAATGTCGGAAGACAAGGAATGGGGCAGCGATGAAGGGAGGGAAGGAGAGGGGTAGGGAGGGAAGAATGGCAGAGACAAGCGGAGAAAGAGTAGAGGGTGTAGAGAGAGAGAGAGAATATATACAGAAATATATGATCTGTTTTAAATGTTATTCTAATGTTTATATGGCTGTGTAAACTAATATATATATATATATATATGGTTGATCTGGCACACAGCGGAGGTAGTGATCCAGTTTCTTTTTTAATACCTGTACTAACTATACACATGTTCCGGCAAAATTTCGGTTATTTACTGGAAGCCTGTTGAACAGCCGAGGCACACGGATGTTGACACAGTGTTCTCTTCTTGAGCCCGTGGCTCCACTGCTTTTCATTGGGTCTATTTTACACACAATCCCAACTTCTTCATTCCATTATGTTGTCATGTGCAGAGTTTGGATTAGGCCCTCACGTATCTTCCATGTGTATACAATCACCGAATCTCTCCTTCCTTCTCTCCAGAGAGTACATCCCCAGTTCTTCGATGTATTCCCAGTTGTTTAATTGCTGTATTGGAACTATGCCAGCAATAAACACAAATCTCTCCCGCCTCGGACGGAGTTGTCAACAATGAGCAGTTCCCCATGTAAAAGGGCACAAGGTATTTTAACAGTTAATGTTCACATTACTTTTCTTGTTTTGCAAGTGCAGTAGCTGCCTTCAAGAGAGAATTCGACAGATTCCTCAAAACAGTTCCTGATCAACCAGGCTGTGGTGCATATGTTGGACTGCGGATGACGGGCACTAACAGACTAATCGATGAGGCTAGACATGGAGACATTCGCAAGCGACTCCAGGTAAATTCTACTCTATCATTTTCTTGGCCTTTCCTGCATTTGCTTTACCGTGTTCTTTAAAAGACAGACCAGCTGATATCATACCCAGTTCATTTTGATCTAAGGGGTGACCTTAATGCATTTCCCTTTTGAGTTCCTCGTTCATTCCACATATGAGCAACTGGAATTTGTCCCCACTAAGCACCATGCTATTTTCTACCGCCCACTGCAATTTATCGGTGTCCTCTACCGCAGTGTCTATCATACCGTTTTTATGTCGTCCGCAAAGAATGATACGAAGCCATGGTTTGTGTTTGTTTATGTCTGCTATGAGGATGAGAGCGTGAAATGAGAACATGTTACCCCATAGCAGTATACAACAGAGGTCTCGCACGTCAAACAGAGGGACGACCAACGGTAAACAGCGACTCACACCAGACAACACACACGAAAAAGAAAATCGACTAGTTTATCAAGACTTGTACGGAGAGAAGTTTAACCGCACTCAGAGCTGGTTGAAAGTGGCAGTGTCATGGGCATTGGGGAAAAAGTGATTCATTAAAGTATCCCGAAAACATGGTCCTTCACCAATAGGAAGAAGAGTGTGCATAAATGGGTTAATCGAATGGGGACTTGTCAGTGGTTTTCCAATCAGGATCATCTGAGACCAGTTATATTTATAATAATCACATTTCAGATTATGTCCTTGATAAGAGGGAATTACTAGTGATATGAGCAATTCGATCACGACCGGCCCCCCGGGCTCAGGTAGGAAAATTGAATTTTAAACATAGGAATGTTCAGTAGAACTTCCAGGAAAGAATTTGGAACAAACCCGTTGGAATGTCAGTGGTCGAAAATTTAGCAGAAACAGTTTCAATTTTAAAAAGAATGAATGAAAAGGTTCTTGGGAAAAGGGAGTCCATAACAAAGCATTTATAGGGGTTAAGAAACGAAGAAGATGAGCCATAAGTTAAACGAACATGGAAGGACTTGGGCAGGTTGCTCAACCAGACAACCTTTTTAAACCAAAGCCACAAACAAGGCTAAGACTCGGTAGCTTAATAAGATTGCAAATAATGGGACTGGGTTTATTAGTATTTAGAATCAAGAAGTCAGGGTTGATTTGACAGCCTGTCTATATGGCAATCTGTAAGGCCTCAACTAGACTTACAGAAACTCAGTTCTGTCTCCAATTACTGAATGGCGCAAAATTCTTACGAAACATTCAGCCTGTTGAATTTCCATTAAAATGTACATTTTCGCATTTTTGAAATATCTTCCCATTTTCGAAGAAAGAAAATTTAGGCCTAAATTTGTAAAATTCCTTGTAAGACTAGAATGTGTGGTAGTACATGATGAGGAAAGGTGGAAAATGAGGGTCTTGTCGAAGGGTAAACTAAAGTTTAGGATAGTGTAAGGCGAGTGATGGATTCAAAGGGAAAAGAGGTGGAGAATTTAGAAAGGAATAGAGGAAGTATTGGCTGTTGGAAACAGGAAGGAGTGGATAATTTATCAAAACTGTCACCAGTGCGGTTAATTAACTAGGACCTCGGATTTCGAATAATTGGTTACAAATGGTGAGAGGGTTGGATTTGATGGGAAAATAAATTAGATTAGTCCGGTAGAACACTTGCAAAAGCTTATACACTTAGATAACTTTCGAAAATTGGAGTGTACAAATGGTTCCCGATTAGTAGTATATTGTGAATATAGCTGCTAGTAGGAGGCCAACAGGCCTTTTGCAGTTTTTCAATAACTGGTTTTATGACCTTGTGCGTATGAGATTCAGGAGGTCAGGTCGACGAGAGGGAGAAGTTAACCGCAGCAAGGAGGCTGAGGGTGAAACGGGTTGGGTCCCGTGTCGGATGGAGGATCGGGAAAGAATCACAAATGATTTATTTATAAAATATAACCGTATACAAGCATTTGATCCAGTTAACTAGCAATTGATGAAAATTAAACACATGTGCAACATCTGGGTATCTTTACTGTAGACGTTTCGCCCTCCAGTGGATTTATCAACACAAATTCAAGGATATAATCTGAAGAACGTAGAATTATATTTTGTATATATAATTCCACATTCTTCAGATTATGTCGTCGTATTGATAAAGCCACTGGTGGGCGAAACGTCTACAAATAAAGATACCCAGATGTTGCACATGTGTCTTATTCTTCTTCAGACTCCACGAGCTTGGCCCATGGCCGGGCTCAGTGTAGAGAAAATCTCGAAACTCTTCAAAGGTATATCATAGGTATAGCTAGTTACAGTGAGAACAAATGCTAACCACATTTCTCTGTCATATCGTACCAAAAGATAGGTTTACAACTTTAAAACCTAAGATAATGGAATCTGTCAGCCTGAGCTGGGAAAATTTAGCAAGTCAAACATTTCACTTTGGACTTTGTAGAGAAACAAGAAATGAATGAAAAAGGAAATAGCTAATAATGGAAGAGGGAGACAAAGGGAAAAAAAAGATTTGATTACGTCGGGTATAACGGGAAACGAAGAAGATGAGATCCATGAAGTTAAACGAACATGGAATTAGGTCCACTGGCCCATGCTAGGCAGGTTCTGCTCACACCACGTATCTAACCTGTTCTTAAAAGTCGCCCAAAGCTCTTCCACGAAGCAAGAGGCTAAGACCTCGGGTAGCTTTAAAAAGAGATTAGACAAATATATGGGTGAGAAGGGCTGGGTTTGATTAGTATTTAAGGAACTGGGCAAATATTTTTTTTGTCAGTTGGTTTGGGTTTTGACAAGGACCTGTCTAGTATGGGCCAGAAGTCCTGCTGCAGTGCTCCTGCATTATTATGTACTTGACAGTTTATGACACTCTGGAGTCTACCTCGTCTACAAGTCTACTGCCAACTCAGCAGCTTCCGGCAACTATTCTAAATACGAAATTGCCCAATTTGCGTCCGTTGTTGCAAGTGTTGCCCAGTTAATACATTTTCTGTATCTCATTTATTTCCCCTATATTTATGCATAACTTCCATCATATTCCACCCTCATTTTACGCACTCCAAGAGAAAGAAAATTCAGTGCTCTTTAACTACCTTTGTAGGAACGATTCTTGATACAAGGAATTAACTCAGTTATCCTCTGTTGTGGTAGTAGTCAGGTGAGGGAAAGGGGTGAGGGGAGAGGAGTGAGGGGTCTTGTCGGAAGGGTAAACGTAAAGAGAGGGAAGATGTAAGGTCTGAGTGATGGAAGGCAGGAATAGAGGGGTGAGAGAAGGGCGTGTTGAAAGCAGAGAAGAGGGGAAGGTAGAGGAAGTGTGTGGCTGTGGAATACAACGGAAGGAGTGGCATATATTTTTTTTATCAAAACTGAATACAACCGCAGTGTGCGGTTACTCAATTATATACAGTGGTACCCCGGATTTCGTCAATAATTGGTTCCAGAAGGCTGTTAGAGTGCCGTTACCGAACGAATTTGTTCCCATAAGGACGAATATAAATTAGATTAGTCCGTTTCAGACCCCCAAAAATACACTTGCAAAAACACTTACAAAAATACACTTATATAACTGTTCGAGTTGAGAGCTGTACGAAATCCGGGGTATCACTGTATTATAGTTATATTGTAGCAACAATATAGCTGTGGTAGTAAGCGAGGTACAGTAAGTGAACCAGTTGTAGGCGAGGTATGTTCAATGAACTGGTTTTAAGTGAACCGGTTGTAGGCGAGGTATGGTAACCGAACTGGTTGCAGGCAAGGTAGCAGTGGAAGAGAAGAGGGGAAAGGAAGAGATGGGGAAGGGAGAGGCGGAGGGCATAATACTGTGTGGTTGGGTCACCAGCTGGCACGCGAGGGTCAGGGCTCTCCAGGGAAAAGACTTGCACAAACTCTGGACCTAAATTTGGACCTAAACAAAACCACGATCCAATTTTTTTTTTTACCACACGGAGTTTGAACCTAAGTTTAATCTTAGGCAAGTCTGGGCTTAAAATTAGACCTAATCTGAACCTGAACTTTTAGTCTGTAAGATAACCTTAGAGCTTGAAGAACCTGAAAAGCTGTACAAGAACCGGTGCTATTCAAGAACCAATCAACCTGTACAAGAACCTAAAGTGATACACACACGAATCTGAGAGTTTATACAAGACTCTCGAGAACCTTCACAATAATATGAGAACTAATGCACAATCCTATACAAGAACCTGGGAACTTATACAAGGTTCTGGAAACCCGTAAAGAACCTGAACAAGTGGAAACACAGCAAGAGTGGATCCACCCCCTCCACCTACCCTCCCCAGAACCCACTAGCAATGACCTTCCAGTGGACTTGATAAATGACTCATTCCAAGCACCTCTGGTCCGCTACACCCCGAGGCGTCTAGACCACAAGTCCACAAAGACCGTGGTCCGTGGTGAGCCACCAGACCTTACTGTCCCTGCCTGCCACAGCCAAAATCAAATACAACCACCCATCCCCTATCCCCACCCAATCCTCACCCCCAACCTCTTCCCATCCCCAGGACAAGAATTCATAGTGGCCAACGTTGGCGGAAACGAAAATGGTTGTTTGTGGTGAAGGATGAAGGTGATAGTGTGTAGTGTGTGCGTTTGTGGTGGTGTTGGTGGGTGGTGATTGTGGTGGTGGGTTGTGTTTGTGGTGGTGGATGGTGTGTGTGGTATTTGAGGTGGGCGGATATGCTTATGTCTGGTTGTGTTTTGAGTTTACTCAAAGTTTACCTGGAGTTGCTTCCGGGGGTCAGCGCCCCCGCTGCCCAGTACTAGACCAGGCCTCCTGTTTGCTGACCTGATCAATCAAGATGTTAGTGCCTGCTGTGTGTGTGTACTCACCTAGTTGTGGTTGCAGGGGTCGATTCAGTGTGTGTGTGTGTGTGTGTGTGTGGTGGGATGGGGGTAATGGATAGTGGTAGTGGTGTTCCAAATGAAGGGAAAAGACAACATAAGAAGAAGCAGAGAACAGAAGGGAAGAAACGAAGGAGAAGGGAAGGAGAGGCAGAGGACATACGACAAAATAAAGAAAAATAGACGATATGAGGTAAAAAGAGCAGTAACAAATATAACGGAAAAGAACAAAGTTTAGGAAGAGGAAGAAGTAAATAAGGAAGAGAAGAATATAGCGTTCTTTATCTGGACTCCAGTAAGGCCATTGATAGGATTCCACAAAAGATATTGAAAAAAGTTGCCGGACCCGGTATTGGAGAAATTCTTTCTTAGTTCAAGACATAACTGATCAATACTCAACAAAGAGTTTGCATAAATGGAGCCCCCGTCAAGTGGCGTCCCACAGCAAGGTTGGGGTCCCTCGTTCGTCCCACTGCAGGGTTGGTCCGTCAATGGCTCCACAGCAAGGTTGGGGTCCCCGTCAAGTGGCGTCCAACAGGAAGGTTGGGGTCCCCGTCAAGTGGCGTCCAACAGGAAGGTTGGGGTCCCCGTCAAGTGGCGTCCCACAGCAATGTTGGGGTCCCCGTCAAGTGGCGTCCCACGGCAATGTTGGGCCCCCGTCAAGTGGCATCCCACAGCAATGTTGGGCCCCCGTCAAGTGGCGTCCCACAGCAATGTTGGGCCCCCGTCACGAGGCGTCCCATAGCAAGGTTGAACCCCTCTTCACAATCTACTTAAACGAATTTAGTAAGAAAATATATTAGGCCAAGTTTAACGACGACCAAAACAAAGTGAGAAGCATTTCACCCATATTTAAAATTTGGAAAAGGTGCCCTCCATGTCTAACAGAATTTATTTTATAAGATAAAAACGCAAAAACATTAAATTTGAAATCAAAATTGATCTCTAAACTGCATTTAAAGAATTTTTGTTTTGTTTTGGTACGCAGGGTCTCTCTGTAATCCGGTCTCAGACCCGTCCAGGTTGATGGTCTGATTATTGAAGTTATTGGTTTTGGTTAAAAAAAAAAAAGTGGAAATTTTAGTTAAACGTGAACAATACACAAATTACCTGCACACAGGAGAAATAAATTTATGGAGACGTTTCGGTTCGACTTGGACCGAAAAGTTACAAGTTTCTTGTGTATTGTCCCAGTCAGGGTATTGTCTCTTTTTGTTCTCTTTAACGTGAACAGACGTATAGCCAAAATCCCGAGGAGGGGAAATAATCGCTGAACTTACGAAATAAGTACATATTACGAAATCCAGACCAAACCGAAACTGACAGATTTAAGAATTTTTGTTAGCAGAACCCTGACGTCAGGACAACAGAGCAAAAGTGCTCACAGGAAAGCAAAGCAGTACTGTAAAAAAAAAGAGAGAGAACTTGTTCTCTCTATTGTTAAAGCCTCTGTTAGAGTATAGGGCGCCGTCCTGATCTTCATATACGCAATCTTTCCCTTGTAGACAAATTAAGAGCACTGAACTTACGCTCTTGAAAACACGTATCAACTTGAAGAGCAGTCACCTCCGGGTGGTGAGCTGCTGCGTGTTTGGCATGGCTGTAGTTAGTCAAGCAAAACAACTGACTGTGTATGTATTGTCTATGGGCAATATGTACCTATCCTTCAGTGGGATCAACTCTAAATTCTATCCCACAGGCGCTGTGTAATCCTTAATGATTTAGCGCTCGTCTATGAATATAATAACAATAATAATTGAAAAGCGTCAAGCGTATAGGGTGTGACTAAAGTATTCACATAGCTGTGACTGGTTTCGAGAGTTCTGGTCTAAAAAAAAAAAAAAAAAAAAAAAAAAAAAAAAAAAAAAAAAAAAAAAAAAAAAAAAAAAAAAAAAAAAAAAAAAAAAAAAAAAAAAAAAAAAAAAAAAAAAAAAAAAAAAAAAAAAAAAAAAAAAAAAAAAAAAAAAAAAAAAAAAAAAAAAAAAAAAAAAAAAAAAAAAAAAAAAAAAAAAAAAAAAAAAAAAAAAAAAAAAAAAAAAAAAAAAAAAAAAAAAAAAAAAAAAAAAAAAAAAAAAAAAAAAAAAAAAAAAAAAAAAAAAAAAAAAAAAAAAAAAAAAAAAAAAAAAAAAAAAAAAAAAAAAAAAAAAAAAAAAAAAAAAAAAAAAAAAAAAAAAAAAAAAAAAAAAAAAAAAAAAAAAAAAAAAAAAAAAATTGAAAAGCGTCAAGCGTATAGGTGTGACTAAAGTATTCACATAGCTGTGACTGGTTTCGAGAGTTCTGGTCTCACGGTTCTACCAGGGTTCCCCAGTTTCCTCCAGAAACATCTTACCTTTGTTCAGGATTCATTATTTTTTTGTGTGTGTATATCTGCTGACAGATGATTTGAAAAGCCGTGGACAGCAGATGAAGACACAGTATTGTCTCACCGTGTATATGCCACTCCTACTTTGCACTGGGTCTAATTCTACACCTCTTCCCGTGTCTCTCTCACTCCAGTAAGTTATGACACTGTGTAGATTAGGGATCATAGCTTTCAAGTATTTTCCAAATATAAATTATTAAATAACTCTGGTCACTGTTCAAGTAAGTACACTTCAAGCTCACTCAAGCGCTTCTAATAGTTTATAAGATGTTTCTCCGATTGTCTCGTGTCAGAAAATGATCTCTGAGTATCTTTATTGTTTGGGTATCACCTCCGCCTTGAAAGGGGCTTTCGGAAGATAAGTATACTCGTAAGTAAAAGGGATATAAATAACTAAGTAAAAGAGAGATATATATAACTAAGTAAAAGGGATATAAATAACTAAGTAAAAGATATATAAATAACTAAATAAAAGGGATATAAATGGCTAATTAAAATGATTATAAATAACAAAGCTGTCAAGCAACGTGGTAGACGCAAATACTTTAGGCAGTCTTAAAAAAAAAATGCTCGATACTTCAATGCGAACGTATAAGTTTAAGTTTGATTTGCATTCTTTGATGGAGGAAGAGGAAGAAAATAAGGATATGACAGAAGTGCTGGAGGTACCTTTGTTACTCTAAGGACCTTGTTTACAACTGTTTACACTTGTTTACAAGCGGATGTTTACAAAGGGGGCACTTTGCTTGGGTCGGTGGTGGACCTGGCCTTCAGGAGGGTGCTGCACGCCCCTGATAGGTCCTTGATATCTGCTGTTGCATTTGATGATGGTGATAGTGTGGGAGGGTGTCTGGGTTATGTTATTCACTGATGGTGATGGGCAGCGAATAGGGAAGGAAAGGAAGATGGAGAAGAGAAGGGAGAGGAAATAACAGAATGTAATACTGAAAAATTGATAAATAAGACACATGTGGAACACCTAGGTATGCTAATTCTGAAGACGTTTCGCCAGTGGATTTATCAATTCAATACAAAGGTTATTTGAAGGTATTGAAACTGTATTAAAGTTGGTAGAATTACTGACAATATGTTAGGTAAAAGAACACAAGTGCAACTAATGTGACATTTTATTGTGGCAACGTTTCGCTCTCCAGGAGCTTTATCAAGCCGTTACAAGCAATACATGGACACAGAGGGTATATATAGGCTTAGAGTGAGGTGTAGTACTAGTGGTAGTAGCAGTAGTAATATTAGTTGTAGTAGTAGTCGTAATACATGTGGTAGAACAATCAACTTGCACATGTGTACAACACTGGAATTCCACCAATCACCTCATGAAATTCAACGACGCCCGACTAGTGATCAGAGAACCTAATTTCCGCAGACGTAAACGCCATGAATCATTATTAAGCGCTGTTTTTAACACAATCGAGCAAAATAAATTCAGCTTCATCATCTCTGAAGTATTAGCAAAAATCCTCCTCGAAACAATAAACCCTGCCATCACATAGTCATTGCTGCATATACTACTCAAGAACATAACAGAGGAGGAACACTGAAACAGACCTTCTCAAATCCAACCACTAACAAAAATATTTGTCTAACCTATTTTTATGCTACCTTTTACTCGTGTGCAAGTTGATTGTTCTACCATATTGCATTACTACTACTACAACTAATACAACTACTGCTACTTCCACTAGTATTACACCTCAACGGCTTGACAAAGCTCCTGGAGAGAGAATAACGTTGCCACAATAAAATGTCACATTAGTTGCATTTGTGTCTTTTTACCTAACATATTGAAACTGGAAGCAACAGAAGACAAGGTAATCAGTCCCTAGATGAAAGTAGCATTGACGAATCTGAAGCACAGGCAGGAAGATGGTTGGTTATAAAGGAGTCAGATGAGATGCAGCAGTTGAAAACATCGTCACCTGTGGGCGGGACTCGCTAGTGGAAGTAGGTCATGTCCAAGAGTTAGGTCAGATAGAAAACCAGCTAAAGGTATATGTACCAAGAGAAGTATGGTAGGAAGAGGGAGTAACGAGAGAAGAGGTGGATAAGGATGAGAGGAGAGAATGGAATGTAACTGTGCATATGGAAGGGAGAAAGATAGAGAGACCATAAATGATGAAGAATTAGAGATAAAGCAACCCTAAATATGTAAACAAGACGGGAGTCAATACATCGCCCTAGACACCGCGCCGATAGGAAGCCGAGAGACCCTGGGCGCTCCGATAGCAACAATGTACAGCAAGTCACTGGAGACTAGGCAGCTATTGGACAGCAGACCTCCAGGAAGCACTAAATTACACACCACTATCACTGACGTACATATAATACATGGTGCTGGAAACCATAATTTGGGAGGTAATGGTGTACCACCAGCGAAGAACCGTAGTTAAACCAGCATGGAAAATAACCTAGCCTAAACCTCACCAAATCTTGTCACATCATCCTGCCAGACCTTTAAGGACGCATCGTGGAGATGAATCTAGAACGAGAGAAAAAGGCCTCTTGACTGGACTCTCTGTGATTATTTTAACCTGTGCTAGAGTACACCTGTCTGTGGTTCTGGGGAATTACCTTCCCTCACGATCCGGTCTCAGACCGAACCTCGTCAACTGGATAGGAAATATTTCAGGATTATGAATAATTAAGAAGTACATAGGAATGTAATGATGTGTCTATGATGAATATATGTACAAAAAATTGTAAGATTGACCTGTCATCTTACGTGTAAATTGTGGTTTCCACATTTAACAAAAATGTAGTTACAATATACTATCTCTATATATTCAGAATGAGAAGAATAATGAAAAAAGAAAAGGAAAAAGAAAGAAAAATGAAAAAAAACAGAAGAAACAGGAGAAAAGGGAAAAATAAACAGAAGAAATTGAAGAAAAAGAGGAAGCAAAGGGAAAAGAAAACTAAAGGAAGAAATGCGCCTCTGTGGAACGAGGAAGAGAATATAAATATATGTGTGTGTGTGTGTGTGTGTGTGTGTGTGTGTGTGTGTGTGTGTGTAAAGTTCTATCGACCTGAAAGGCGATACAGAAAAGGGAACAAACAAAAGCGAATAAAAGTCCTAGCTGTGAGGCAAGTAAAATGGAAGTGAGGGAGAGGAAATGATCTAGTGAGAGAGAGATGAAGTAGGGAGAGATGTGAAGCACGAGGTTAGAGAGAGAGAGAGAGAGAGAGAGAGAGAGAGAGAGAGAGAGAGAGAGAGAGAGAGAGAGAGATGGAAAGTCCATAGACAAGGCATACAAGACCTGGCACAGACCCATTACCTTTGATATACCTTTGATGGGTTCCCAGAGTTTTCCAAACTCCCGCAGCCTTGGCCAGGCTTGTCTGGTGGTTGCCTGGTCTATCAGGCTGTTGCTGCTGGCGGCCCGCTGGCCCACACACACACACATCCACCACAGCCTGGTTGATCTGGCACTTGCCTGGTGCACTTCTCAGGTGTCCTCTTGAAGATTTCTGCACTTGTTTTGCCAGTGTTTCTCACATCTTCTGTTACGGTGTTACAAAAATAGTCTTGCGGTCAGCAGTAACAACCTGGTAGATCAGGCCCTGGTCCACCGTGAGGCCTGGTCACGGACCGGGCCGCGGGGGCGTTGACCCCCGGAACACCCTCCAGGTATGTACCGAACACCAGTGTTAGTGAGACTATGAGGTTGATGACATTTTATTGAGACGTTTCGCCCACCAGAGACTATCACTTCTAAGGTGGGCGAAACGTCTTCTCAATAAAAGGCCATAAACCGCATATTGTCTTATTGATTCCATAAATTCCTCAAATCCGTTCCTGATCAGCCGGGCTGTGGTTGATATGGTGGAACGCAGGCAGCGGACACCAACAGCCTGATCGATAGGGCAGCACGCTGACCTGGTCTGGGACCGGGCCGCGGGGGCAGTGACCTCCGGAAGCGACTGCAGGTGATCTACAGGTAATCATTAGAAGGGTCACTGAAGCAGTGTGTGCCAATGTACAGGCTAATTTTGGTGGTATCGGATAATTTTTATATTGGTAACGGTTAATTTTGGTATCGGTTGATTTTGGTATTGGTATCAACTAATTTTGATGGTTTCGATTAATTTTGATATTGGTATTGGCTAATTTTGATGGTATCTGTTAATTTTTATATTGGTATCAGCTAATTTTAATGGAATAGGTTAATTTTGAAATCGGTAAATTATAATTTATTCGGTTAATTTTGATATTGGTATCTGCTAATAATGAATCGCTATCGGCTAACAATGATGGTATCGCTATCAACAACAACCACTCTCAAAACCCGTAAGAAACCCAGACTCAGGCCACGGGGACGCACGAATGCTGAACACGGAGACTTCTTTCGGGCGATTATCTTAGTATTCCGCGGGCGCCGGCGTAAGAGGTTTCCGGGCGCGGCTCCACGTTCGTAAGGGAAGCATCGTACGTGTGTACGACCAGATGCCTTTGTGTGTAAGCTCTGCTACTGGAGATGGATTCACTACTGCTGATACTTGGAGTTTACAAGGAACCTATATGTAAACTATAATATATATATATATATATATATATATATATATATATATATATATATATATATATATATATATATATTATTCATAAATATTTGTAAAAAAAAGATTAAAGATGAGGGGACGAGGGGGAAAGAGAGGGAAGAAAAATAATTGATAATGTTGAAGGAATAAATATTTATATAGGATAGAATGAGAGATACAATGGAGGAATCAGGATTAATAAGACAGAAAGGAAGAGAGGGAAAGATACATGAAAATTGATAAAAAAAAAGGCCAAAGAGGAAGAATACTCGAAGAAAAATGTGCATGAGTGAGATAGGGAGGGAAAAAGCGTGGGAAGAAAGAGAAGGAATGAAGGAAATGGGAAATCGAGGGGAGGAGGGAGAGAAGAGAGAAAAGGCAGCGAAAGAATGGACAGAAGGAAGAAAATGAAGTTAAGGGAGATCGAAAAGGGAGAAAATGAAAGGAGATAAGGGAGGGAAAAAAGGGAGAAAATGAAGGGAGATAAGGGAGGGAGAAAAGGGAGAAAATGAAGGGAGATAAGGGAGGGAGAAAAGGAAGGCAAGACACTTCCATCTGGTCTTCATTCCAAATGCATGAAAAATATAATTCTTCTGCCCCAGGACGGCGACAACACACTAAGGATACCAGGAGGGAGAGTATAAACACCCCCTCCCTCTCTACTCCCTAACACAAGGGAGGGGGCCGAGAGAGGGAGAGGCTGCAGTCAATATCTATCAGATTTTGACAACGTTCAAACTTCAATTTTCGCAAAATCTCTCTGCAAGTTTTCGCATAATATTAATAGTAAGATGAGAGGTAAAAAAAAAGAGAGGAGAGATAGTGGGATGAGGGGGAAAAAGAGGGAGGAGGGGGAAAGAGGGAGGAGGGGAAAAAGAGTGAGGTGTTGATTTTGAAGAGAAAGAAAAATTTATTTTTTTCCTCTCTCTCTCTCTCTCTCTCTCTCTCTCTCTCTCTCTCTAAACACTCTTGCTTTTTCCTGAAGATTTCTTCACTTGTTACGTTTTCCTTTGTAGTAAAGAAAATGAGAATAGATAGGGAGAGAGGGAAGGAAGGAGAGTTAAGAGAATAGGAATGATAGTTAAACTGAGATAGAATAGGAAGAGGGAAACAGAGAGAAAGAGAGAGAGAGAGAGCGAAAAGAGAGGGAGAAAAGAAAGGTTGGAATGGGGGGAATGGGGGATAGTAAGGAAGAACAAGGGGAATACACGAGCAAAAAAATCAAGGAGTTAAAAAAAAAATTCACTGCCATTAATTTTAACTGACAAAAATGTTTTTTTTTATTACTGCAAATTATTATATTCGTAAACATAAATACTAATAACTCCAAAACGCGTAAACAAAAAAAGACACTGCAGAACGTGTTACCGAGACGATGTTTTGCCCTGTGTCGAGCATCAAAACGTCGCCTCCCCCCCCAAAAAAAAAAATAACAGAAGGATAACAAAAAAAATCAAAATAAAGTGTCAAGACGTCAGGTTGACGAACCTAAACTTTGATAACATATATAATAATGTCGCCGGAAGAGGGATATAAACCTTGCAGCGGAAACGGGACAAGTTCCTGTAAGATGTGTGGACGAGCCAGGCTGAGGGGGCAGCGTGGACGCGTGAACCGCAGACAACAATAGCCTGACTAATCAGGCGTTCACCAGAAAGCCTGGCCCTAAGCTGGGCCGGGAGACTATACAGATTTTGAAAGCAGATAAGGAAAAAACCGCAGGAGTGGTAAAGAAAGTGGAGGCGAGGGAGGAGGACGAGAGAGTAAGGGAGAAGGAAGATACCAAGAAAGGGTAGAGGAGATTGAGGAGGAAGAGATGAAATTGAGAAGGAAGAGAGAAGGGTGACTAGGAAGATACAAGGCTCTGGAGGTTGAAGAGAGAAAGCTGAATACAGAATAAGGAACATATTCCCTTGAGAATAGGAAGACAGGAGATCAAGGAGGAGGCCGAGGAGGAGGTCGAGTAGGAGATCGAGTAGAAGGCCGAGTAGGAGGTCGAGGAGGAGACCTGGACCCACGCCCTGGTAACAAACTTTAACATGGTAAATTCCTCCCGCACACAACGCCCAGCTGCCCCTCTCATTTTTACAGACCTAGAGTAGGGGCCCAGGTTGAATTAATTTTTGGATCTCTCCTGAATTGTCTTTTCCTTCGCTGGAAAGGGGCGGAAAGGATGGGGGAGAGGGGAAAGAGCGTGGAGGAGGAGAATGCGTATCTCCTGTTACATACATTTTTAATTGCACACGAAATCCAGTGGCAGCGATGCTAATGTGGCTACCATAAAATAATTGTGGTAGAATGCTGGTAGTATAGGAGATCCCTGCTTATACAGTAGGTTAGGTTCCGGGCTACTTTTATATATATATATATATATATATATATATATATATATATATATATATATATATATGTCGTGCCGATTAGGTAAAACTTGCGATTTTGGCTTAAATAGCAACGCTCACCTTGCCATATAAGACAAGTGAAAATTTGTGTATGGAATAATTTCGCCAAAATCATTCTGAACATAACGAAAAAAATATATTTCATTGTGTTTGTTTATTATTAAATTAATGTTAACGTATCTAAAATATATTTAGTTGGGTTAGGCTAAATTAAATTGCGCTTGTTGTAATAAGGTTAGGTAGGTTTTCAAAGTTTCTCTTGGTACAAAATTATAAATTCTTACATTAACATAAATGAAAAAATATATCTTTAAACGTATAAGAGAAAATTTTAGAAAGTACTTAATTTTAGATGAGTTCTTGCTAATTGACCAGTTTTACCTAATCGACAATACATATATATATATATATATATATATATATATATATATATATATATATATATATATATATATATATATATATATATATATGCTAGGAATTCGCAAGAGCAGGCGAAATTTTCACAAACACTGATCTCTAGTTGTGTCGATGCATGCAGGGGATGAGATGAAAAGCTGTAAGCCACCTGCCTGAAAGCTGGCTGTACGCCAGTGCCATCACTGAATGGGAGACTTTCGCTGCTCCAGCACCAAAACCTACTGCAGCACTGGCCTACAAACAGTCAAGTCGGGATGGTCTCATTGCTGAAAAAGTACTTGCCAACATGCTTAGGGATGTAACATGAGACAGGGAGACTGCCCATCTCCAACCTGTGAGTGCACAACGGTCTGGGGACTTCCTCCAAACAGTTCCTATTTCGGCAGTTGGAACACACCTCAACCCTAAGACTCTCCATATTGATGTGGCTCTCCGCCTCACTTCCCCAATTCACACGGAATATATGTGTATTTACGGTGATGCGCAAGCCAACCAATATGGTCTACATGGTCTTAACTGCTCCAAAATCAAGGGTTGGCACACAAGACACAATGACGTCAACGGCATCATAAAGAGAAACATTGCTACAGCTGGATGCCTAGCTGAGAGAGAGCCCCAACCACTAGCAGCCGACAATACTCTCAACCCAGCAAACCGCCCTGATGGGATTACCATCTATCCTTGGAAGGATGTAGGTGTCAACCAGCGTGTCGACGCTGGGTAACACCTACATCCATCACAGTGTCGGGCGACATTGAGGAGTACAAGATCGGCAAGTACAGAGACATAAGCCAAAAGTATCAATTTGTCCCTGTGGGATCAGAGATCTTGGGATCATGGGGAAAAAATGCCACACTCTTCCTTAAAGAACTGGGGGTTCCAGACTCATTGACACCACCAGGGACCCGAGGGCGGCCACTTTCATGTTCCAGCTCCTCAGTGTGGCCATCAAAAGGGGAAATGCTTGCTGCATACTTGGCTCATGAGCTGGAGGAGATTCATAATCTTTGATATAATGTACCAATGTATTCATGTTTGTATTTTTTGTCAGTGTATTCTGTCTATAAATAATGTTCACATAGAATATAGAATATAGGGGATGGTAGAAGAAAATATTCAAACAGCTCTGGACCTTGAGTTTTCCCTGAAGTACGTGTTTATTCTCTTCTCTGAGGATGAGGGTCCCCAGTAGTTCTAGAGGTGGTACCTCCTTATACACACACACATATATATATATTGCAGTTCGAAGGGCCATCTGAATTGTGACATCAGCACGCTTCTGGCAAGAGCAGTTGTGTAAGCGAAGGTAAAAGTGTTTCTTCTTCTTTTGGTCACCTGCCTCGTTGGGACATGGCTGATGTTTACCTGAAGTTTACCTAGAGTAGCTTCAGGAAGTCACCGCCCCTGAAACCCGGTCCCAGACCAGGGCAGAAATTACCAACTAACCCCTAGTTGTCTTCAAGAGGAAACTCGAAAAAAAATCCTCAAGACAGACCCCTGATCAGCTGGGCTGTGGTGCACACGTTGGAATGCGGGCGGCTGGTATCAACAGTCTGATCAATCAGACCAGCAACCAGGAGTTGGCATGGAACCAGCCCACCAGGAAGCTACCTGGAGGCAGTTCCGGGGGGGTCAACACCCTCACGGCCCATGACCACGCCTTCCAGTGAATCATGGCATGACCAACCAGGCTGTTACTGCTAGCCGCAAGCAATCCAACGTACGAACCACAGGTAAACCTACAACTCTCACAAATACTAATTTCAAACTCAAACACCTCACCATCATCATTTATTCCGCCTGTTCACTTGGCAGTAATGCACATATTGATTTCTTAATTAAACAGTCGAGGCGTGAACAAAGCACACGCGAATATTAAACTGCCCTGGACTATATTACACCACAGTACACTTAACAATATTACTGCTCGCCACCCATCAATCACACATCAAATGTAACACAATACAATGACATTAAATTTATATACGCACGAAAGGGGAAAAATTGCTTCGATAATTTGATAATTTTGTACGTAAAATAATGCACCAGCGTTTGCACTTTAAAGGACAACCACCAGCGATATATATATATATATATATATATATATATATATATATATATATATATATACGATGTATCTCTCAGGGTATATATATATATATATACTGAGATGTGTATCTGTCAGGGTATATACTGAGAGGTCGCTATCAGTGTATCTAACACCAAATCAGTCAGTATATTTACACACAAAAAAGTAAAAATCTCCCAGTGTATTTACTCAGAGAGATTGGCATTTCTCAGTATATTATTATTAATTGTTTTCATTTTTAAGTGAAATGCTGTAAAGTGCTTCACTTTACAGCATTTCGCTAATACATCAATTTTCAATTATATCCATTCTTCATTTATTCAGATTTCCAACAATAAATACGTGTATGCATATTCACCTCTCACTGTAAGCTAATTACGAAAATAATTCAAGGCAAGTAATGTGTGTACCGTATATGCATTTTTTTTTTAAGCTTAGCTCTATTTGCTGACTTAATATGTGATAGACATGTTATCAGGCTTTTACATGCATTTGAAAGGAGAGAGAGAGAGAGAGAGAGAGAGAGAGAGAGAGAGAGAGAAGGGTTATGTTTCACTTTACAGCGATTTTAGCTTTACAGCAGCAGCCCGGAACCTACATAAGGTATAACAATATATCACGATCACCGAAAAACAACATATACATTACATAAAATGAAATTAGAGGGTAAACATATAAAAATTTCCGAAACTGCTTAGGTCGAGTACACAGACATAAGCATCAAATAAATCTCTACACAAATTAGACCATTTTAAGCTTAATAAACCAATAAACCAAAACAAATCTAATTTAACGTCATACCACTAAACCGCCACCATTAAAGAAATATTACAACCGGGGGGTGTTTCCAGCACCCACAGCCAGACTGATCAAACTATCAACCAAACTATCGGTCTGAGACCGAGCCGCCAGGGCGATGATATCCGTAATCGATTTCGGGTGGGTAGGCGCGTTATGGACACATGGCTCTCCAGCGAAGGAATTCAGCGTCGGATGAAAAGAATATCGATATTCACGTGTTGCAAGCATGTGTAGGGAGATTCTCCCCACCTGCCCCCAAGCGTGGACAAGAAGGGTGATGTATCCTGAGAGACAGAGAGAGACAGACAGAGAGAATGAGAATTAGAGACATGTGCATCATCTGGGTATCGCATTGTAGACGTGTTGCTATCCAGTGGCTTCATCAATACGAATTCAAGGAGATATTGGGAAAACTGTAGAACTACATACAAAAGTCGACACTGGAGGGCGAAACGTCTACAATAAAGATACCCAGATGTTGCACATGTGCCTAATTCTTCGTCTTGTAGGTAGTGTAGACCATACATGTACAGAGAGAATACGTGGGTGTAAATGGGATGGACAGCAGACGACTTGGAAGGTCACACCTAGGCTGTCTGCTGACACCGAGGCTGTCTGTTGAGAACTACCTACTTTTACTATAGATTCTAGGACTATCGTGTATTGTCTAGGCATCTGAAACAAGGAGAGAGAGAGAGAGAGAGAGAGAGAGAGAGAGAGAGAGAGAGAGAGAGAGAGAGCGAGCGCAAGCAGGCAGGTAGAATAAAATTAATGGCCAGGGCGTTTAGACCTAGCGAGGAGGGGGACCACAAACCACCCTACCTAAAACTCCTGCAAAATTATTCATGGTATACACAAAGTCTCCCTCCCTCCCTCCAGCTCTGCCGGCCAGTATAGGAAGATTACATTAGCGCAACACGGGAGGGAGGAAGGGAGAGAGTAAGGAAAGAAGGGAGAGGAATTAAGGAGAGGGAAGTAAAAGGATGGGCGAAAGGGGCTAGAATTAATGGAAAATAGGAGAAAAAGAGGGACAGAGAGGAAGAAAAGGGAAAAGGGAGAGAGAAAGGGAAGGAAAAAGGAACAGGTTAGAAGCTACATCAGCGACTGTGTCACCAATCTCACGTGCAGGTATTAATAAGAGAGGCCATGTGGACCAACCTTAGTATTGACCCGCATCACCTCCACCACCACCAACACCTCCGTTGTTACCACCACCACCACCACCAGCCTACCTACCTACCTTCCTCCAACACCATCCCCACTATCACCATCTTCCTGCCCTCCCCACCCCCCAGCACTACTCCCACACCTACTACAATCACAACGACTACTATTTACGATACTAAAATTACTGCCTTTCAACGTTACTAGCTGCTGCTAAATCTACTATGTTTATTTCTATCTTTACTACAAATACGATTCTACTATTACTATTACTACTACTATTACAATTACCACAAAACAGCTGCAACTCATACCACTACGCTCTACTGCTACCTCTGTACAATGGGTTTAAGTCACGTGTACGTGCAAGCGCACACACGGACTAGAGGGAATTATAAGGGAAACGAAAGCAATAAAGAAAGATTATAGTAAGGAACTTAGCAATATGATAACTAACATGGGTTTAAAGACGGGAAATTGTGTCTTGCAAATGGAAATAGAGAAGCTCCAGTAAGCAGTTCCCGAGGATTGGTATTTGGACCCCCGCTATTCCTGATGCACCTAAATAACCTTTCGGGGGAAAACTCAGTCCTACGAATTACTATTTACAGATGACGTGTAACTGAAACATCATGACCCACGAAATCGTAATAACTCGACTGTAAACCAGGGAACGGGTGGGGTTTGAACTCAGGGCGAGTGACATACCCACTGGCCTGGAGCTGCGTGTTCTATTTTTTTTTTAAAGAAGCAGCTCGAAGAGAACAGGAAATAACTGCAAGGTGAATTTAAGAAGCAGCAATCTTAGTAAGATTAGTTACTGAGCATCATATGTGGTCGTATCTTACCGTCCTATGAACGCTTGGGCGAGATCATATAGATATACAAGACCCAAGAACTAGATCCTAAAAGGGGTTAATCATGGACCGGGCCACGGGAACACCCGTGGAACACCCTCCAGGTATATTCTTCCCTCCAGGTACACTCCACCCTCCTTATTTGTTACAAGCATATTTAGCACCAGACGAGCCTGGCCCATGGCCGGGCTCAGAGAATAGAGAAACTCTCGAAACTCTTCAAAGGTCAAAGGTATACAAAGGACTTGCTCAAAACGTCTTGTTTTACATTATATTCACTAATGAGACTAACTTATTAACAGATTGTGCTGACTATATTTCTCAATACTTATGATGAGTTTCGAGTTTGTATACTTCGGTAGCCCGGCCCTGGGCCAGGCTTGTTTGGTACTTACCTGATCAACAAAGCTGTGGCTGCTAGCAGCCCGCTGGTCCACATTTATCATAGCCTGTTTGATCCAATAATTGGCGAAGGAAGTTGTCGAGTTTCCTCTTGAAGATTTGTACACTTTTACCGACAGTGTTTCCGATAACTTCCGGTAAGATGTTTAAGAGACTGGGACCACGGATATTGATACAATGCTCTCTTGCGCCACGGAGCCCCAGCTTTTCTGCGCGTTATTCCGCACCTCTCGCTCCAGTACGTTATAACAGTATACAGATATGGGACTAAGCGGACAAGAACAGAAAGGCGCAATACCGTGACTGGAACAATACACATACTGGCTCCTTCACTGTCAGTGTGACTTTGTAAATGGTCCAAGTCGGACCGAAACGTCGTCGTAAGCCCCTCTCTATGTGCGGTTTATTTGTGTAAGCGGACAAGCAAGCACGCAGTGTTCAAGAGTGACCGTAAAGGCTGACCACAATTTGCATTTAGTTTAACCATCATCTGCGTATACGCCAAACTTGCAGAAATATTTGTAAAAAAACTGCCCACTACAACATCACTGTTTATAGTACAAGATGCTCCTTAAATGTGCCGTTCAACGTTCAAAATAAGTAATAGATGTACTCAGGCGTCTAACTGCATTCCAGTGACATCCAGATTCATTATTTACTTCTGTCTAACCAGATAATAAATACAGCATGAGAGGAAATGCAGTGCATCAACAGCCTAGATAAACACTCGCTTGCATTCACCTCACGACGCCGAGTCCATTCACAAGCTCCAAAGTGCTTTCGTGGGCGCTCGTGTTACTCCTCTTGTTCCATGCACACCACTCTGATTACGCTCTAAACGCACTTGGTTGGTGGTACTATGTTGTCTTACGCCCACCGCTGCGTTATCTTACGCCCAATATGTGACGATATCTTCACTGCCCTACTGAAGTCTCCCAGCTCAGATTTCAACATCTTGTAAGAATCCCATTCTGTGTGATGGAATATGACAGGGAAACATACCTATCATATGGATATACCTTTGATATACCTTTGAAGAGTTTCGAGAGTTTATCTACTCTCTGAGTCCGGCTATGGGCCAGGCTCGTCTGGTGCTTGCCTGGTCAACCAGGCTGTTGCTGCTGGAGGCCCGCTGCCCCACATATCCATCACAGCCTGGTTGATCTGGCACCCGATGAAGATACTTGTCCAGTTTCCTCTTGAAGGCTTCTACACTGGTTCCAGCCGTGTTTCGGATATCTTCTGGTAAGATGTTGAATAGTCTGGGACCCCGGATGTTAATACAGTGCTCCCGTATTGTCCCCACCACACCCCTGCTCATCACTGGGTTTATTTTACACTTTCTCCCATATCTCTCACTCCAGTATGTTGTTATTGCAGTGTGCAGATTTGGGACCAGGCCCTCAAGTACTTTCCAGGTATATATTATCATGTATCTCTCTCTCCTCCGCTCCAATGAGTACATGTTCAAGACTTGAAGGCGTTCCCAATAATTTAGATGTTTCAATGGCTCAATGTGAGCCGTAAACGATCTCTGAATTTGTTCCAGCTCTGATATTTCTCCTGCCCTGAACGGGGCCGTCAGCACAGAGCAGTATTCTAAGTGAGGGAGCACTAGCGATTTGAAGAGTGTCACCATCGGCATTATGGAACGGGTAGCAGCACACTGATATATATATATTCATATATGCACTTAGATGACAAATACAATGACTATCTTAATGTAAGTCTAACGAGATTTATGTTTACCATACGCACATGTCTGCTACTTGACTACTTCCTAATGGTTTCGAGGGCCACTGCCTTCGACTAGGTCTTTCACCATGCCCCCAGGATGCCCACCTGAGCCTTTGATATACCCTTGATGAGTTCCGGAGCCCTGCCTTGGACAAGGCTTGTCAAGGCTTGTACTAGCAATATTTATTTGAAATAAGTTGGACCGAAACGTCGTCATAACCCTCTCTCTTATATACCTTTGAAGAGTTTTGAAAGTTTCGCTATTGTCTGAGCCCGGCCATGGGCCAGGCTCGTCTGGTGCTCGCCTGGTCAACCAGGCTGTTGCTGCTGAAGGCCCGTTGCCCCCACATATCCATCACAGCCTGGTTGATCTGCCACCTGGTGAAGACACTTGTCCAGTTTCCTCTTGCTACGAGTTATTTGTGTATTATCTTATTTGTTATTTTCAAAAATTTAAAAAATAATTTAAAAATATCTTTATCAGTGCTTTTTATTATTTCATTTACAAAACCGTAAACCCGTTTGGTTACTCAACGCTTTAAACATATTCCGTTTTTAACATTATCAAATTAACAACATCTGTTATCAACCTGCTTCTCTCGTGACCAATTCACTTACAAAATACTTTAATAACTATCATCAACTCCATTTGTCAGATTCCGCAACAAATCCACAAATGATTAGGTGACATCAAATTTAGATGAAAGGGGAAACATCTCCACCATTTAGGCACAAACCACTCAAAATACCACCACCAACGTTAAGGACGGCGGCTTCTTATGTGTACTCTAGTCGAATTTTCTATATTACTGGGACCAGACCAGTAGGAGCCCTGTGATATATTTTCGATATACCTTTGACGGGTGTCGAGAGTGCGTCTACTCCCGCAGCCCGATCCTGGGCGAGGCTTGTCTGCTGCTGCTGCTGGTGGCTCGCTGGCCCACATAGCCTGGTTGATATGGTACTGAGGGGAAGCGCCAGAATCAGAATCAATAGGTAGGTGAATTAAGTACCTAGCAGGCGAAACGTCTTCACAAATAAATTTGCATACTCTGGGCATAATTTACCATTGTATTACCATCAATAGGCGAGCTTATCCAAAAATAAATGACAAAATTTCTGCTTAAATCTTTCACCTAAATATTCTTTTAATCAAGTGTCTGGGAGAGGCAAGAAAATAAGGGGCGATAAGACGTTAAGAGTCATCGAATTTCAAGCCAGAAATCCTAAATTAAAGTACAGAGAGCGAGAGCTAAACATGAAGAGCGTGAACATGAAGAAAAGACACGTTTGGCTTCATGAAGTCATGAATTGAAAGCTCTACAGAGAGAGAGAGAGAGAGTCGTTATCCCAATAATAAAAACATGATCTACAACGTAAAAGCTCTTGTGTAGATCCTGGATAAAAATGTTGCAGGACTCACGAAATCGTAACAAGATGATTGCAAACAAAATATGGATATCTTTTTATAATATATATATATATATATATATATATATATATATATATATATATATATATATATATATATATATATATATATACAGTGGAACCCCGGTTAACGAAAAAATTCATTGCAGAAGCCTGCTCAAGTGCCATTACCGAACGAATTTACTTCCTTAAGAAAAAATGTCATTTAGGTTAGTCTATTTCAGACCCCCAAAAATACACTTCCACAAGCACTTACAATATTATACTTACATAATTGCACGATTTCCGGGGTGTTCGTTAACCGGGGTTCAACTGTATATATATATACAAAGGGAGGCCTTGTCACGGACTGGGCCGCGTTGGGCGTTGACCCCCGGAACCCCCCTCCAGGAATCTAGCTATCCCTTCCCCATCCTCACTGGCATCAAAGAACCTCCCTAGAAGGGGAATGATCCCCAATACTATTAACAGACTGTTTTAACGGACACCATGGTCCGCGGGGCGATATCCCCGTACGGGTGGAAACATTAGGACGTGTTTCCTTAACACACCTGCTGTCCGTGTTCACCTACCAGTAAAATAGGTACCTGGGTGTTAGTCGACTGGTGTAGGGACAAAATTGAGCTAATTTGCCCGAAATGCTCTGCATAATAAGGGGTTTTCTGTATAGTAGTATGTCGTTGATGTCAGCTAGGCCTGTATACCTTGTACATGTACTTGTAGAAATAAAGATTATTATTCCCCGACGGCAAAATTTAATATCACTACGCAAAATTTAGGCAAAAATCAGAGCCTGGATCCTGACGCAAATTATTAATGGGTAAAATGTCGTGTTGAGTGAGAGGGACGTAGTGGCCGAGCGTTCAGAAACATTATTAAAAATTTACTTTGCCTGAAGGATGGGGGGGCATTCCTTTGATATACCTTTGACGAGTTTCGAGTCTTTCTACTCCCGGAGTCTGGCCATAGGCTAGGGTCGTCTGGTGTTTGCCTGGTCGCTGTTGCTGCTGCCCTACATATTCATCACAGCCTGGTTGATCAATACTTCTATACTTGTTCCAGCAGTGTTTCTGATATCTTCTGGCCAGTTTAAAATCTTTGTCGGCATGAAAGAGCGTAATGCTGAGCAAATCTTTACACGAGACGTTTCGAGCAGGATTAGTCATGCCCAGTCCTGGGCGAAACGTGGGTTTACTGCCCCCGCGTCAGCAGTGTTTGTATGCCATGTGACTTAATGCTAAGACCACCAAGACCACACATATATAGATAAATTATTGAATGGTCTATAATGTCTAGCACCAAAAAAAGAAAAAGAAATACATTCTTTATATTGCAAATCAAACATTTTTAAGTTTGTCTTTTTGTTATATACCTTTGATATACCTATGAAGAGTTTTGAGAGTTTCTCTACTCTCTGAGCCCGGCCATGGGCCCTAGGCTCGTTCTTATTAATTAAGCAATGTTTTACAGTTTTTAATTTATTATTTTTTCGTAGTCACAAGGCATTGTGCATCTGTGCCTAATGTATAATCCAGACCCGCTTATGGCACTAAAATAATCAGATGAATATTTACAGAGGAATTACCCACAAACCTCTTGATTTCTTCAAGGAATTTAATGATCACAAGAAGCTTGGCAAACAGTGCAGGATACCTCCACTGAAAAGCAGGGGAACGAGAGCATGCAGAGAATTCAATAAGTGTGAAGGGACCACGACTCGTCAACACCCTCCCTTCGTAATTAAGGGGGATCACCAACAGCCCCCTAGCTGTCTTCAAGGGAAAATTTGGCAAATTCGTGATAAAACTGTTCCTGACCAGCCAGGCTGTGGTGCATATATACTGGACTGCAAGTGATATACCTTTACCTTTGATAGGTTTCAAACGTTTTCCTAATCTCGCAGCTCAGCCCTGAGTTAGGCTTGTCTGGTACTTGCCCGATCAACCAGGCTGTTGCTGCTAGCAACTCGCTGGCCCATATAGCCATCACAGCCTGATTGATCCTTCACTTTGAGGAGGTACTGGTCCAGTTTCTTCTAAAAAATTCTACACTTGCTTCTGTAGTGTCTCAGACGTCTTCTGGTAAAATGTTGAATAGCCTGGCACCACGCATGTTGATGCAACGTTCTTTTATTGTGCCCACGGTGCCCCACCTTTTCATTTGGTAAATTTGTTATTTTCTCCCATTTTCACTCATTTCATTATTAGTTTCATTATATAGGAGAGCTTCGCTTTATAGCGCTTTGATAATACAGCAGTTTTCAATTATACACAGTCTTCATTTATTCAGATTTCCTACAATAAAAATATTCACCACTCACTATAAGCTAAGGATGGAAATATTTTAAGTAATGTGTGTACTGTATATGCATTTTTCTTAGGCCTAGCTATAGTCTCAATATATGATAAACATGTTATCTCCAGGCTTTAATATGCATTTGAAAGTGGAAGAAGAAGAAGAAGAAGAAGAAGAAGAAGAAGAAGAAGAAGAAGAAGAAGAAGAAGAAGAAGAAGAAGAAGAAGAAGAAGAAGAAGAAGAAGAA
Source organism: Cherax destructor (assembly GCA_009830355.1). NCBI lineage: Eukaryota > Metazoa > Arthropoda > Malacostraca > Decapoda > Parastacidae > Cherax > Cherax destructor. The sequence continues at coordinate 1,219,801 of WNWK01000007.1, forward strand.
GAAGAAGAAGAAGAAGAAGAAGAAGAAGAAGAAGAAGAAGAAGAAGAAGAAGAAGAAGAAGAAGAAGAAGAAGAAGAAGAAGAAGAAGAAGAAGAAGAAGAAGAAGAAGAAGAAGAAGAAGAAGAAGAAGAAGAAGAAGAAGAAGAAGAAGAAGAAGAAGAGAAGAAGAAGAAGAAGAAGAAGAAGAAGAAGAAGAAGAAGAAGAAGAAGAAGAAGAAGAAAGAAGAAGAAGAAGAAGAAGAAGAAGAAGAAGAAGAAGAAGAAGAAGAAGAAGAAGAAGAAGAAGAAGAAGAAGAAGAAGAAGAAGAAGAAGAAGAAGAAGAAGAAGAAGAAGAAGAAGAAGAAGAAGAAGAAGAAGAAGAAGAAGAAGAAGAAGAAGAAGAAGAAGAAGAAGAAGAAGAAGAAGAAGAAGAAGAAGAAGAAGAAGAAGAAATGTTTCAGTTTACAGCAGTAGTACAGAAGCTAACCTGCCGTATAAGCGAGGCCCTCCTGTAGATTTGTTTATTCAGTTCATAAAACACTGCAGTAAGCTCTATATATTATTAATATTCATGCCAAAGCACTAAACCCATATGGGCCATACAGAACCCAGAGAATTGGAGGTCATTAGCATTGACTGCCGCGCATGGGCCAGTGGGCCTGCTGCAGTGTTCCTTCTTTCTTATGTTCTCGACTCGTTGGAAGATCTCCAGTTCCTTGTATCAAGAGCCCTTTAGAGGGAAGAAGGTAGGACCAACACGTTACATTAACAACGAACTAGATCAACTATACCTGATCAGGTCTTGATGCACCGGGGAGGCCTGGTCTCGGACCCCGCCGCGGGGGGCTCTGACCCCCGAAAAAATCCTCTAGGTATACTTCCGTCAGTTAAGACCTATAGACCCACGCTGAGAGGGTACTATTTATGCCCAGACAAGCCTGGTCTAGGGCCGGGCTGCGGGAACAGAAAAAACTCTCGAAACCATCAAAGGTATATATTCCCAGCTATTTTTTTAATTCGTTTAACCTAATAAGAATTATGTATTTACTTCCATTAGACGGACCATCTATAACTACGTATTTCTTTACATAAATTAGTTAACTTTATTCCTATTAGTAAGAAATGCCTAGAATTGAAAATTTTCATGCATTTATATAAAAAGTTGTATATACACTGTGGTGTGTATGTCTTATGTATATATACAGTGAGGTGTGTATGTCTCAGTGTATATACACTGAGAGGTATATGTCTTATGTATATACACTGAGAGGTATATGTCTTATGTATATACACTGTGGTGTGTATGTCTCACTATATATACACCGAGAGTGTCTCAGTGTATATACACGGACAGCTTACTATAATAATCTCAATATTAATGCATAAGTATCATTGACTTGGTTGTGAAGGTTATTGAACCTTAATGACCCTCGTGCAGTCAATAGCTTCTAGCTCCTAATAGACCCTTCTATATTCTATTTATTTATTCATTTCGTCCATTCTTAATCTTCACTCGAGTTACTCTTTATTCTACGCCTCTTCGAGGATCTTGGGCCAGGCTCGTCAGGTGGTTGGCCTGGTCAATCAAGCTGTTGCTGCTGGTGGCCCACTGGCCCAGATCAGAGAGAACAAAGTGACAGGTTGATAAGGCCTTAACTCCAGGAGTCTTAATAAATGGTATAGAAAAGCTGATAAATAAAAAAAACGTGTGCAACATTTGGGTATTTTTCATTCTGGAAATGTTTCGCCAGCCAATGGTTTCTTCAGTCCAATGCTGAGAGTGGAAGGTGAGGAGGAGTTTGAGGTAATCAGTCCCTCAGCCTGTTGCTGATGTGTTCAGTCCATTATGATGGAGCGAACACATGATGTCAGCAGTATATAAGCCAGCGGAAGGCCTCAGTCAGATGAACAAAAGCTCCAACGGCGGGTCATCATGTGACTAAGACCCGCGTCAGGAAACACTTGTCCGGTGTCCTGACGAACCTTACCTAACCTAATACGCTGCACTTTTATCAAGACTGATGGACTGCACACATCGACAACAGTTAGGTATCTTTATTCAGAAACGTTTCGCCTACACAGTAGGCTTCTTCAGTCGAGTACCGAAGAGTTACAAGAAGAAAAACAAGACGTGAAAACGATATAATCAGTCCATCACCCTTGAAGACGTAATTTGGATGTAGTCTGGAGAGGTCTGCTCCATAGTCTGTAAGAATTTGAAGCTGAAGTAAAAATATGATGACTTATATACTGTCAAAGGTGAGGCGCAGATAACCTTGACGTCGGGAGAGGCGAAGTCCACTAGTAGAAGAAAGTACTTGTACTGTAGTAGGGGTTACTAGCCCCTGCTAGGAATGCTCTACATAACCTGCAGTCCACTCGTACAAGCCTACTAAACCATGCCAAGAATGGCCTACTAGATACTAAGTCAACCCCACTCACGTGTTCGTCTAATCTATTTTTAAAGTCACCCGAGGGATGAGTTTCTACCCCGCTGCTTGACTCTTATCAATGATCCCCAGTTTATATTTCACCCCCTTGTTGGTGTTTTCTTATATCCTAGTTTTATCCTTCCTTTCTATTAACAATGTGTTCTATAAATACTATCTTTTTTTTTTTTGCTGTCCAAGTTGTCGGCTGCCCAGGTTGTCGGCTTGTTCAGGTTTCTCGTTTTCCCGATTCTAATCGGTTATTTTGACACCATGCTAGGTTCTCTATTATTATTGCTAATAATTATATTCATGTGGATGCGACAAACCCTTAGGAATCCTGCAGCACCTGGGCAGGAGGCGATTAGGAAAGTGAGGCCAACTCAAATTCTTTGGAGCAAGAGCCCTTTACCAGAGTCAAGGAACCCCCCACTGAACGAGGCGAAATGTTCAAAAACCTACCCCAGAATAACCTTTCATGCGGAGGTGTCAGGAGCCTTGCTTAGATCCTGGATCAATGGTTCTCAACCAGTGGGCCGCGGACCCCTAGGGAAAGCTGTTGTCTTATTCCAGGGGGCCCACGAGGCACCATGAGTTCGTAATGGTTCTTATTATGTATTTTCTCAATTAACGGAGCTTAAAATACAACTAACAGCAAGAGGAGATCGGAGACTTTTTTGAGATATATATTATTGGAAAAGATTTTTCCCAATTAACTATCTAAAACTTGCAATTATCTTATCTACACACATGGATTTTCCATTAATATATATATATTATATATAATATATATATATATATATATATATATATATATATATATATATATATGATATGTATGTATGTGTATGTGTGTGTATGTGTGTGTGTGTGAAGGACAAGGAAAATGCCGTAATAGGCATAAGAAGGAATAGCCGCAGTAGGCATAGCAGCACACTGCGGACGTATCAAACAAATAACAATTAAAAAAAAAAAGAGGCCTATATCCCCGTGCTAAACAAATTCAACTCTGACCCAACCATTCTCAGTGCGTATTTTATGTATATATTTTTTTTATAGCCACTCAGATTAGTAGACAATACTAGTATTTGTTCCAGTGATATAAAGTATTTGCTCCCACAACACCACTCACTGGCACGCTAATACTTTCTTGTAACCTTCCTAAGTATAAATTGGTCTACACTGAGTCTAATTCTTGCACCGTTTATACTGGTTCGATATTTACGGCGTCTTATAATTATTCATATATCTGTTTTCCTTTTGTTGGCTTCAGGAATCTCTCTCATCATGTGTCGCTTAATTTTGAGTTCCTTTGTTTCAATATATCTTTTTAAGGATGGGGATAAATGGTATAAAATATGCAGTATAATGATATCCTTAACTGACCACGTTTCGCCCACACAGTGGGTTTTATCAAGTTAATAAAGACTCTTAATACACAGCATTTAGCTCTATTTTCCCATATCTTTTTATTAAAGTCTGCTGATTTAGGGGATTATCTCTTTCAGCTTTCAGTTTTTTAGTGACTGTAATGCTGGTACAAGAGCTGCACGACAACCTCCCGAATGGTCCTTTCTTGAACACATATAAATCGTCAGTGAACGACATAGGAAAATTAGATTCGTTCATGACGCCTCAGATTACGTGAGCTGGAGACGATACGAAGAAATATTTACGTGGACAAACTGGAAGAATGGCCTGACAAGTGGCTGTTGGAGTTGAACCCAACACTTTGGTAATATTCACAAATAACCCGCACGCAGGAGAATGAGGTTTATGACGACGTTTTGTAATGCTGGAAAAGTAACCATAGATCTCCAGGAGTCAAAGAATAGGCCTTGGTTGTAGACATCACACACAACCTATCCTCTGATGAAGGTAAACTATATACACATGTCCAGATTACATTAGCTATGTATGCATTGTTGGGAAATGCAATGACTATGTTCTTGAGGTTGTTGCAAAATCATGGAGACCCACAAGCATTCAAGAGTACATAAGCTTAAGAATGTTCACAAGAATACTCTCAAGCTTTTACACTCTAAAAAAAAATGAACGACAAATAGCTTAACCTCATTACACAATAAAAAAAAGGGAAGACTTGGGGGAGATATGATCCCAGCGTCCAAGATACTTAAAGATACTGACACTGTGTGCATAGACAAAAATAGAAAAAAAGAAAAGGAAATAGATGGAAATTAAATGCCCAAAAAAGCCTAAGATATGTAAAATATATATTTTTTCAATTAAGGAAAGTGAGGAAGTGAGACAGAAGCCAGTCTAAAAGTGGCTGGGACTGGGAATCGACAACAGGTAGACAGATGTACACACGCACATAGTAAGACCTTTCCAGGCAAGTCCAAGTCACCTACTCTCCTAATCCAGTCCTTAAGTTTGATACAGAAATTGAACAAATAATTAATGTAAATTTTACACACAAAAAAAAAATGTATATAATTCTTAGTTTACCTATTTTTTTTAGTTTACATGTATTTTCAATAGAGACAAATTAAAACTGGAAAGCTATGGAAAGAACGTGAAACTCAGATAAAACACATGAAAGAACACACAGGCATAATAACGTCAGATGGTCCATCATTTAGTGAACAATAATGCAAACACTGCGAAGCTGGAACAGTCAGAGCTGGAACAGTCACAGCTGGAACAGTCACAGCTGGAACAGTCACAGCTGGAAAAGGGACAAAAATCGTTTACTTTCCAAAAAGAGCCAAGAAAGCTCTTAGACTACTCGGAATGAACTCTGTGGAGCTAAGAGAGAGAGAGAGAGAGAGAGCGAGAGAGAGATACCTAATAATATATACATACATGGAAGTTACTCTAGGGACTAGTTTCAAATTTACACACTACCATAACAGATAAAAGAACACAAATGCAACTAATGTGACATTTTATGGCAACGTTTCGCTGCCTGGAGAGCGAAACGTTGCAACACTAAAATGTCACATTAGTTGCACTTGTGTCCATTTACCTAACATATTGTCGGTAATTCTACCAATATTAATACACTTCCATAACAGTGTACTGTACAGAGAGATGTGGAAGTGTAAAATTGATCTAGTTACATATACTCCAAATACGTAAGGGGCGCAAAATTGATCCTTGCAGAACGTCACTTGTCACTTGTTTCTTTACTGATTTAACCCCATTTATGCAAACTTTTCTTTACTTCAGTCCCTAACCTATTTTTAAAACTACACAACGTTTTAGCCTCTATAACTGTACTCGGGAGTTTGTTCCACTCATCCACAACTCTATTACCAAACCAGTGCTTTCCTATATCCTTCTAGAATCTGAATTTATCCAACTTAAAGCCATTGCTGCGAGTCCTGTCAATACTAGATATTTTCAGCACGCTATTTACATCCCCTTTATTTATTCCTGTTTTCCATTTATACACCTCAATCATATCCCCCCTAATTCTACGCCTTCCACACGAAAACGTCACACTTGTTCCAGTAATGTTTCTCACACCATAGCTGTCACTTTCTTAAGAGACTCCGGTGCGAGTCTTACCGAAATCTTAGTAGACAACAATATATTCTTAGTAGTGATATATTGCCTCAAATGCTTTTGTAAAAAAAAGTGTCAAGAAAATTGTAGTGTCAGCACGCCTCTGGCAAGAGAGTGATGGAGTGAATGATGAAAGTGTTTCTTCTTTTTTAAAAATAGGCTAGATAAATATATGAGTGGGTGCGGGTGGGTGTGAGTTGGTCCTGACTAGCTTGTGCTACTAGGTCAGATGCCGTGCTCCTTCCTTAAGTGAATGTAACCTGACCTGGCTGGGTCGGGGCATTGGCTTAAGCCGGTGGGAGACTTGGACCTCCCTCGCATGGGCCAGTAGGCCTGCTGCAGTGTTCCTTCTTTCTTATGTTCTTATGTCTTAATAAATACAAAAATTATAATTGTGAGTATAAATTCATTAATCAAATTATGCTCATTAAGGTTGTTTCTAATTATATCGGCTACTATTGCATTTATTAATTTAACCTACTATTCAGGTCAGGTTGATAAGTGCTAATTCAATGGTAGGGATTCCTCTCAGTTTTGTAGATAGGAATCAATTAGCCATCTTCCACATTTCAGGAACAATACCCGTTTGCAGTGATGTAATGAACTAGGCCTACTAAGTTCCGTATTGAATTCTACCCCAGGGCAGTGCTGGGGGAGCAAGAAAACTCTGGAAACCCATCAAAGGTATACGAGAAACCTCGAAAACAATTAGTCGGGACCTGGGAACTTGATTTGCTATAAGTAAACACAAATATCAAGTAAACATACACATCTGTTTACTAGATTTGCTTCAGGCAAATAAAGCACCTAATTTACTTTCCACGTAATCTCTGACATAGGCAGATACTAAGATTTCATTTGCTGTATGTTTGGAAACCGACAAGATTTTTTTTTTTTTAAATTTAACACATTTGTTAATCATTTGGTAATGAGCGGCTCCCAGTTTGTTTTAAATGGAGAAAACTTTTCCCCTAATGAATAAACAGAAGGATGGACGGGGATTCGAACCTTGGTCCTGAATGGCCCAGCACTACCACTGGGCTAGGAGGCTAATCTTTACCTGTTTTCACCTGTCTCTCTCGTGTCAATATGTAAGGTGATAAGTAATCCCTACATACACATATGTTTACATTTTGTATTGATTTTATATTTATTATTCTTGTAATATACTCCCCGTTTGCGTCCCGTAGCTCGATTGCTAACTCACTCAGCTCACACACTGAGGTCCGTGATTCGATCTCCGGTACGCGTGGAAACGTTAGGACGTGTTTCCTTAAGACACCTGCTGTCCATGTTCACCTAGCAGTAAAATAGGTACCTGGGTGTTAGTGGACTGGTGTGGGTTGCATCCTGGTGTACAAAATTGACTTAATTGGCGGGAAATGCTCAGCATAACAAGCGGCTTTCTATATATAGTAGTATGTCATTGATGTTAGCTATGGTCTGTATACCTTGTACATGTAGAAATAAAGATTATTATTATTATTATTAGGAGGCGTGGAGAAGGGCTAACCAAGTAAGGAGAGTGAGAGGTAATGTGGTTTGATAAAAAGGAAGGGGAGGGCTGTGGCAATTCCTTGGATCAAGAACCCTTCGCCAACATCAAAGTTGGGACCGTGCTACAAGATCGGTGTTCTCCCTGGAACCATTGGTAGATACAACGTTGTTGAAATTGGACTGAGAAAGCCCAAGGAAGTAGAGTTAAGTCAATACAGACAGTTTGTGGGAATAATACACACTGACATAAGAACATAAAAAAAAGGAGGACCACTGCAGAAGGCCTACTGGCCCATGCTAGGTAGGTCCTTCTCAAACCCAAACCCACTAAGAAAAATATTCGCCCAACCCATTATCAATGCTACCCAAGGAATAAACTTTGATAACCCTACTGAATGAGCCACTTTGGGCGAAACGTCTCCTTCATATGTGTCATTCTTCGGGCGAGACATATCCAATCTCCACTTTGTGCTCAAATCTATCAGTTCTTTTTAATATTGTCTTAAAACCAAACTATCAATAAAGTTACCTTCTTAATTTCGACCCACAGTGGAAATAAGTCACTTAGACATTTTTGGGGGGGTTATCCTAGGTAAATTACACATACATATGTTATTATGTAAGATAATTTGTGTAACAAGGACCCCAATGGAAATAAGTCACTGCCTTTTTCGGGTTATCCAAAGCAATCTACTCACATGTTACTATGTATGATAATTTGTGTAACTGTATTTATGTGTATATGCGCCTGAATAAACTTACTAACTTACACACCTAAATCCTGGGGGGTGAAGCGGTTCAATTGATGTCCCGAATACAAACACAGCAAATTTTTGCATGAAAGAGTTGTGTTGTGGGAGTTTTTTCGGACCTGTTTCCCATTGTATCTGGTTCTTGTAAAATTTACATAGCATGACGCACAGGACTTGCCTGAATAAATTTTTCAAACCGATACTACGAAGAAATCACGTCGATTTTTGTTCATGGGTTTAAGAGACTGCTAAAAATCTGTTTTATAAATGAAGAAATTTTTCGGAAACTTAATATTCCCTTATATAATCTATGAATCTATGGAGGCTTCGGGAAGGGGGGTATAGGGGGAGGGCACAGAATTAAAAAAATATCTACTTTTATGTATTGTAAATTCGGTGTATATATTACAGGTTTGAGATGGTTTCTAAAGTGCTCACAAACTATGTGGTCGAAACTCATCTACACGACGGACACATGTTCGAAACATCACTGCCTATACAGTGCCATTACACACACCGCTTAGTGTGTGTACTAAATAATCTCCTATTATATTGTATTTATACACCGAGGTAAATTTATCTCTCAGTGTTTATTCACTAAGAGGAACGGTATATATCTTATCGTATTTCGAAACCCATCAAAGGTATATCAAAGACATACCAAGAAGTCTGATAAATTAGACACATGTGCAACGTTTCACTGCACAGTGGCTTCATCAGTCAAGATTGAAGGACTGATTACATCGACTCCAGGCTGGGGGACTGATTACCTCAAAACTCCTTCTGATCTTCCCCTTTATTCTTTGTACAGGACTGATGTGTTGAGACACTTCCTCAACAAATATACTCAAGTGGTGCACATGTGTCTAATTTATCAACTTGTCGGTTCTATGAATCATTTATCTACATACCAAGAGGTCTCTCTCACTGTATCTCCCAATGTATATATACGAGACATCAGTGTATATACACCAAGGCGCATATCTGTGTATACACACCATGAGGTGTGTCTCAGTGTACATGCACCGAGAAGTCTGTATCTCCAATGTATATAGAGTTTAATCCCCTTTAATCCACTTGATGGTAGTGTATAAGTGAAGGCTGTCAGCGAGGCACTTAACAAGGCCTACAAATCAAAGTTGGATTTGTGCCACACGAAGCTTAAATTCATCTGCCTGCTGAGCATGGGCCAGTAGGCCTACTGTAGTGTATTCTTGAGAGAAAGCCTTGGTGGTAATTAATTACGTAAAATATAAATTATACGTACAATATCAATTATACGTTTTGACTGTAAATAAGGAAGATTGAAAAATTCACGGGTTTGTGTGCTTACGACTTCGATATATGTAGTAGGCAAACTAGCTTAGGAGTGGCAGGTCTTATTTATAAGAATAAGAAAGAAGGAACACTGCAGCAGGCCTACTGGCCCATACGAGGTATGTCCAAGTTTCCCACCGGCTTTAGCCAATGCCCCAACCTAGTCTTTAATTATTGCCAAAGAACTTTTTTATTTTGGAAAGTTTTCTGCTGATGACTTAGATATTCCATCGGTCTAAGTTGCACTCAAGTCTGCACTCTCACAGCTCCTCAGAGAAACACACTCGAGTTAGCCTGAACTCAATGCTACATGTTCACGACTTGTTCCACAAAATCCGCAGTCTCTTGAATATTAGTGCCACTCAATCTCGGTTACGCTACACATTCCTCTGGCAGTCCGCAACTTCAGCTGATGCGGTGCCAGTCAAATGGAAACTTTTCCACAGAACTGGTGGAGTTTCGAACCCCCACCCGTTCCGTGATGTGTTTACAGTCGTGTTATTTTGATTTCTCGAGTCAATAACACCAACTTTGTCAGCATAATTATCGTACATTTCATCATTACATTCTTTAATGCGAAAAAAAATATATGAAAAATAAATTTTGCTGAAATCTTTGAGAATCGTAAAAAATGCGAACGTCACCTATTGGATTTTTTTTTGTAAACCTGCTTGAACTAAACAACGTTGAAACATAGTTCCTGGACTCGCACCAAACCACTTGAGAGGTGTGGAATTATTCAATAAAAAATATTGGCTACTCTTAGCACATTCGTTCATAGGCCAAATATACTATCAAAGTGACGTTTTCCTCCATCGTTTATAAATCTAATTCTGTTGGGACTTCTGTCCTGGTGTCCTATTTTCTTCGCTTTAATTTCATATTATATTAACTTTATCCCCTCTTACTCTTCCATCGTATCATTCCATATTCTGAGTATTTCAAGATATGGTTAATTCAGCGCTTTTCCATGAAATATCTTTGATACTGGGGCTTAAATTCCTGCGTTTTTCTTTGCATATATGACTTCCAGCTCATTTAATCCGCTTAATATAACCTAATTTTTTTTTTAGTGCCAGAAGCATAAAATTTCACTTCCAAATATGTGTGTGGCACTTTTACCGACTATCCTCATGAATATGTAAGATTGCAGGCATGTCCTTCAGATTTCAACTTAACATTCATTATAAACTTAGCAGTGCTTGCCTGTCTTGCTTAATTGTTGAGAAAGTAACGTTTATTCAGGTATAGGTACACATAGATACAGTTGCATAAATTGTCATACATAACAGCATGTGTGTAGGTTACCTAGGATAATCCCAAAAACGTTAAAGTGACTTGTACGTACTTATTTCCACTGTGGTCTTTGTACCTATTTTCATTGGGGTCCTTGTAATTATTTCATTGGGGTCTTTGTACTTATTTCCATTGGGGTCCTTGTACTTATTTTCATTAGGGTCCCTGTACTTATTTCCATTAGGGTCTCCCTGTACTTATTTCCACTGGGGTCCTTGAAATTAATACCACTGGGGTCCTTGAAATTTTTACCACTGGGGTCCTTGAAATTATTACCATTGGGGTCCTTGTACTTATTACCACTGGGGTCCTTGTTATCATTTATGTAATATTTCTTTTCCTTTTAAGACCTGATCTGATAGCGGGGTGCGGGAGCGATTATCTCCGGTACAAATTAACATATATAAACAAATGATGTTTAACGAGTGACATTTGTTACTAGGAAATCAACGACAATTTAAGGTAATTTACACTATGTGTGATAATTGTACTTATGTCTACCTGTGTCTAAATACATTTATTTACACCGGTTGGGTCTGAAAATTTCAATTTAACGAATGGAAATCCTCGACATAGATGGAGTGTTTTAGATTTTTGCGTTATATAGTTTAGGGCCTTTTTTTTTCATTCTGGAAAGCGTGACATACCGAATATTTTTTTTTTAAGTAACTTCAGATTTTTTATTTTTATTTTCATTTGTTATATATTTAAAACACAACAAAGCGTAACTGAGACTCGCGATCAAAATTTTTAAAACACTGCTCGAAACTTCACAAGATAGAGCGAAACGTCTCACTGTTCGAAATACCAGGTTCCTTCTTACTATATTCGATCTTCAAACTTTCCTATACACCTCTCAAAGTTTCTCCACAATTCGCGAAGTCGGACTTGAGAGCACACCCGAGGATCAGACCCCCCTCCCCCCCAAACACAGCTCGAAACTGAAAAGTTTTGGAGTAGTCAGCTTGCGCTAAGCCGTCGCGTGCGTGTGTGCCTCGCCCAACTTTGCGTTCTTCAACACCGACCAGTGGCGGACCTTGGCAACGACCAAACACACGCCAACAAACTTTTGCAAACGTCTAACAATGGCGTGTGTGTGTGTGTGTGTGTGTGTGTGTGTGTGTGTGTGTGTGTGTGTGCATTGGGTCGGGAAGGTGGGAGAGATATACGATCCTTTCTTAGTTTAAAACTCGCTTCAGTACACAAATGCACAAGTTCTCCTTTTCTCTTTTTTGGCTATGGATAAATATCAGGAATTGACAGTCACGATTAATTTGTATTAAAAGCCTTTCCGAATGCTCATGTATATTAGCTTGCAAATAAACAATATACACTGGGTCTCGTCATTTATTTTTTTATGAGCAGTATATATTATTGATTGTTATTATAATCAAAAGAAGCGTTAAACCACAAGGGTCATACAGCGTAGCTACATATTACTGAAAGTCTGAAAACAAATATGAAAACACAACGACAGATCTACAATACAACGTCGTAGCAATCACGGAACCTCATGCAAGATTAAATTATGGTGTCCCGTAGCTCGATCAGTAGCGCACTCAGCTCACACACTGAGGTCCGGGGTTCGAATCTCCTCCGGTACGGCTGGAAAACATTAGGGACGTGTTTCCATAAGACACCTGCTGTCCCTGTCCCTGGGTACCTGGATGTTAGTGGACTTGTGTGGGTCGCATCCTGGGACAAAACTGACCTAATTTGCTCGAAATGCTCTGCATAACAAGTGGCTTTCTATATAGTAGTATGTCTTTGATGTCAGCTAGGACTGTATACCTTGTACATGTAGTAAATAAATATATTATCATATTATATTAACCCAGGAGGATTAATAATGCAGATAAGCCAAGTTGTTCGTCCTGATAATGGTTCAAAACAAACCGAAATGTCGTCCTGAGGTTCCTTTCCTATAATGTGCGGGTTTTTGGTGAATTCTCTTATGGTTCCTCCGCCCCTTGCCACAGGATGCTACCCACGACACATTGGTTCTTGTGTAGTGCGACGTGAACAGGGGAAGAAGGTGTTAGGAGAAAGACACAGGTTCCAAAGCACATATTTACTAACTTTACTGACGCGTTGATCTAGCTTTACGACTCACTAACCGCGAGTTCAAATCCCACCCGTACCGTTGTTTACATATTTATTGGGATATCGTTTTGCTTTATCAAGTCATATGACTTTATGGAGCTTGACATAAAGCGAAACGTTGTCATATTAAAAGCTTCTTCTGCACCTTGCCTTTGGCAAGGAAATCGAACCCCGGGTCCTATCGGTTGAGAACCGAAGACTCAACCACTTCATTAATCTTTGTTATTGTAACCTTTGGGGAAAATGTCAAGAAAATGGCAAAGTATCGCTACTCGAGACTATTCATAGGATCATCAAATAGTCGACGGGTCGTACCTGAGTGTCATCTGTCGCGTTGGGATGCTGTCGTCTTGAAGGCCGTGTATGCCACGTGTATATGTACGTTTGAGGCTGTGTGTGTGTGTATGAAGGCAGTCACGTGTGCGTGTGTATGGGTCAAACACACGTGAGTGCGTATGTGCGCGCCGCGGCAGAGAGAAAGTTTTAAAGAGATATCTGCTTTAAAAAGAGACACTTGGACTTACCTTTCATTTGGGGAGACGGTGTTTACGCTAGTTATACTGCCATATATCCATGATCAATACGACACACTCGATAAGAAAGTTATCACCGAGACAAGAGATCCTGATTACCAGAGATAAAACTTTTCTTAGTACTGCTGTTAAAACCTTTTTTTTTAAACCACAAACCTTAAAAAAAAAAAAACTCTCCTTAACCAGGTCTCCGTCTCACACTTTACTCTCACAAGAGTAGTTACACTATCCTTCAATTTCCGTCGTATCCCGCAAATTTGTCATCCGTTTATGTGATGGTCTTGCTACAGACCAGAGAGCAAGTCTCCCCGAGCAGAGAGAGCCCGACTTACACGTCCACCTTTCACCAAGTCTCACTCGACACTGAACGCTGCGTGGTCCCAGGGTCGTGAGGAATGTTAATGAGTTAGTTCCCCACCCAGACACCAGATGGAACCTTTATCAGCGGCGCTGTAGCGGCCGCTCCACACCTGAGAGAGACGTTATCCTGGATTAATTCCTCATGAACCTCCTTTAATACGACTGGCTCAATCGCCCAGTGACTCCCGAGCAAGGCGGAAAGCCTCCAGTGTTCCTCTGTGCTGCCTCGGCTTCCTCCACAAGCCACCAGGAAAATACATTTCCCAGCAGGCAAGTTCGTATAAAGCATTCACAGAATGCAAAGTGAGAAACCACTTGCACCAGAAATATGAAACACAGGGGGAGAGAGGTCTATATATTTCGGTCTTAGCAAGAGACCACGCTGAAGAGGGGGGTCTGTTTCAGTCAACAATATTCAGACCTTTCTTATCTCTGTTTCATATTTCTGTCCAAGTGATTTGTCAAGTTGTATCGAAGGCGTATTAACTATACGAGGGGGATTAAAACTCCCCAAAACTTGTACGTTATCAAGAAAAATCCCTAAATGAGGGATGATGGCAATCTCTCAGTGTCAATATACCGAGATATACAGGTCCTATCGTGTGGGTTTTAATAGGAAAGCTTGTTGAATGTTTCTCACTGGGGGCAGGATTGCTTTCTTATGTATCTCAATAAGTGGAAACTAAGCTTAGGAATTAGCTTCTAATTGCATTCAAGATGACCTATATAACTCACACAGCTTTAGTGATTCACAGTAGTTTGTATATACATATTCTGTATATACATTCAGAGGTCTGAGAGGTGCACAACATTTTTATATATACAATGATGCATATATTTCAGTGCATATACAGATATACACATTTCTAGGTGTATATTCACAGATTCACATTTCTTGGTGCACATATAATGAGAGTTTACTCAGTGTATATACACTGATACACATTTCTTGGTATGTGTGTATATATACAGAGAGATATTCACCTCTCGCTGTATATTCTGTTTGCACACAGGAGTAATTACTAGAGACGGCTAAAACAACTGGTGGTGGTCAGCGTGTGGTGGCGGTGGTTGTGGTGGTGGCGGTGGTTGTGGTGGTGGTGGCGGTCGGAGGTGGGTTAGCTTGTGCGTAAAGTCAATTGATTGCAGTGTGCGTATGGCACCCTCACCTCCCAGGGCGAGACCTCACCCGCCGTGGGAGTTAAACGAAGTCACTACTGATCAATATTTAACTGCATTCTCTCTATCCTTTCAGGGGATAGGAGGTACTAGAGCTAACCCTCCTCGTATCAAACCTTATTATGACTTCTCTGGGAATATTGATTCAACATTATTATCGTGCTCTTGTGTCTTTGTTTGCTGGTATTCGTTGACTTTCTCCTCTAGTAGTAAATATTTATTAGTTAGTCGACTTTTGTAGGTCGGATTCCGAAGAAAGATCTCATTGGAAGTCACCTCCCGGACTTTTTGTTGACCTGATTGAATTCTGCCTTAACTTCAATTGCTTTTCTTTCAATAACAGGCTCTACAAACCTATGGTATGGGAATGGGGTCCCCCATCAGCGCCGTCTTAGCTAACTTATATATGGAACATCTTGAAGCCGAACGTTTCGCCGCCAAATAGCAGAGTCACGTTATTTGGCTTTCTTTGGTACTATTGGATTATTAATCCTCCATGATTAATAATCCAAACAAAGTTGGCCGCTCTTGAATAATAAATATATATATATATATATATATATATATATATATATATATATATATATATATATATATATATATATATATCAGGCAATCCTCTTTCAGTAATTGGTATTGTTTTATTTGGAGTGACAAAGCGACCATGTTGAAAAAGCTATTACGCCAGTTCTAAAATATCGTCTTCTATAGATCGCACTTTACCTTCACATTTTTTTTTTAAATTTCCCATTACCTCATTTAGGTCTTTAGATTCCATCTGTGTAATTTCAATATGATCCATCCTACATCTATATCAGTGCAACTAAATATTTAAGATATTCTGATTTAATTTTCTTACATTTTCCTTCACTGACAGGAAGCGTAGATTCTACCTTCAGTTGCAGTTTACTTGTAAATATACGAACTTTCTACAACTTTCTCAAGATTCTTGGGCAACGGCAGATCTACTGGCTAGTGCGAAAAAGTTGTTTTGTTGATAAATGGACCGATTACATCGACTCGAGATTTAGGGACTGATTACCTCAATCTCCTGATCTTCACTATTATTCTTCGTATTGGAGCGAAGAAGCCACTGTGGGGGGCGAAACGTTTCCACAATAAAAATACCCAAGTGTTGCACATGTGTCTAATCTATTACTTTATTAAGCTCTGTTTTGTTCTAACAGGTTGTTGGTTCTAGTGCCACTGACTCGTACTTAATAAGTCAGTAATTCTTTGTATACAGTGCACTGACACTCTCTCTCTTTTCATAAAAGCAGCGATATATCAGACATGAATAAATACACAAATAACCCGCACATAGAAGAGAGGAGCTTACGACGACGTTTCGGTCCGACTTGGACCATTTACAAAGACTTTGTAAATGGTCCAAGTTGGACCGAAACGTCGTAAGTTTCTTTCTATGTGCGGGTTATTTGTGTATTGTTCCAGTCACGGTATTGTGCCATTTTGTTCATTAGTAAATTAATGATGCGATCAGAGAAGTGAGAGATGTGCAGTAGTTTATTGTGGACAGTTGAACAGCTGGTCGCAATAACACGAAAAACATAACATTGAAAAAACCGAATGCGAAAAAGACTTCCCACATCTTGTCTCCATTTTCATTTCTCTCATAAATAACCCGCACATAGAGGCTAAAAACCTGTGGGTCCGACTTGGACCATTAATTATTCCAAGTCGGACCGAAACGTCGTCATATGGTTTAGTCTCATTCCAGTCACGGTATTGTGACTTTTTTTATTCTTCACTTATCTTTAATCATCAGTTACTTTCTCCTATCCCTCCCTATCCTCCTCATTTTTTATGTACACTTCTTCCATTACTCCTCTTTCAAATATCGCTTTTAAAACTACAGGGTGTTTCAAATACATGGACCCAATTTCAAAGCAGTATGATTTCAAATCGGGTCCATAAATTTAAAACACCCTGTATATGTCATACCTAATAATCCGAATTGGACAGTTAGGCCGAACTGCCCTAATGATTGAATTTTTCCAAGATTTTTCTCTTATGGATTAAATAGATATTTTTTTTAATTGAAAATGGTGTGAAAAATTTAGTTTTGCACTAAACTTAACTTACAGACTTTATCTAACCTAACGTAATATATGTTAGCTTAATTCTACTAAACACATCGTAGATTAGTTTAAATTTATATATGTAGTGTCGAATAAGCCGTATGGGCGAGTTTGGCTTAGAATACAACTATCTTTTGCCTAATTAACAGAATTAATTTTTTTATACAGTAAATCTGCGAAAATAAATCTGATCATAACGTAAAAATATATATATATCATTGATTTTAACTAATATTAAATAAATTTAAATTTATTTTGTTTAGTAGAATTAGACTAAAATAAGTTACGTTCTGTGTTTAGCAGAATTAGACTAAAATAAATTGTTTGTGAAGTCCTGTACATCACTTGTGAAAGTACCATATCCACTGCGTCTTGCATGATTGCCACACCCCCTTAGCATCAATGTGAATTCATGCACTATTCTCTTAACCACTGCTTCAACATTACGTCTTGCCCCATTCCCTTTCACAACTACTACTTTCCTGATTCCCTTCATCACTTCTTGTATCGCTCCCTTCATCGGTCCCTCCTCCTCTTCCCCTCACTACATACTTAACCACCACAGAGTAAACACCACACCTGATCCTTGCAAAAGTTATTTTTATTTAGAATTACGACAACATGTTATATATAGTGTTTGTCTGCCTGGTACAAGTGTACCTTGACGGAGCCTTAGTACAACATTGTGTCTGTATACACAATTTGATAATTTCTTAAATACACATTATGAAACTCCCTCAGTACCTCAGAAGACGGATGTGAACTGAGACTGCAACAGAGTGATGCTGTAACAGTAAAGTGGCAACCCTCGTTGAGTCTGTTGATATCAATTAGCACAAGAACCAGGTTCACTGGGGAAGCCTGCTGCAGATTTGCCCCATGGTCCCAGGGTTTCCGATCCTATTGGATTAAGTGATATGAAGATCCAAGTCCCCATATTTGAGTTTAGAATCTTCCCTATGATCAGCAGCATCCCTCCTCCCCTTACTTTTGTCTTACTTTTAAACAAATGTAGGTGTCAGCCAGAGCAGACATGCAGACACGAACATACATCAGTAATTTGTCATTTTCTTTTTTTCCAGGTGTGATTATGGTCCCATCAGGGTTGTCAGCAGGAACACCAGGATTGACAGAGTCTAAGAATCAGTCATCGCAGCCGGGCGATCAGTCTTCACGAGGCTTCTCTTAATAATGATACTGATGGTTGTCGACTGTTTATTAAAATCTTGTAGAGTGCAGGACTTTAAAGGAAACGTTTCGCTATCAGTGGCTTCATCAGTCAAGACCAATGAAACGTTTCTTTCAATAAATGTCCTGTATTGTAAACAAGTGTCCTTTTCCACAGATGAAGATCTTGACTTCGTTGTGCGTTACATGTAACACCATTGCAACTTGTACAGTCTAGACGGTGCAGATATGCTGAAATTCAGCATAAATAGGGCCATCAAGAGTCACTGCAGCAAGGTGAAATGTCACTGCAGCAGGGTGAAGATTCATTGCAGTAAGGCGGAGAGTCACTGCAGCAAGCCGGAGAGTCATTGAAGCAAGACGGAGAGTCACTGCAGCAAAGCGGAGAGAGTCACTGCAGTACAGAGGGACAGCGAGACTAGATGTATGCTCATTGTAGAAATATTAACCGTGAAGAGAAATCTCCAGAGTGGTTGAAGCTCAGGTGTGTAGATATAAATCTGGATCTACTCTTGTAAACCCTTTTGTGGCCTAGTTCCTAGGCCTTTTGTGTTTCCATATGCTCTTGTGCTACCGGCCACACGATGGATGTGCTCAGTAAAGTAGCCACTTCGACGGCAAAATCAAACAAATCAGGTCTTTGAGACAGCCAGTAGCAGAGTAGAATGTTGCTACATGCATAGATTAAAATTAATATACAATGGGGTTGTGCCTGCTGGATTTTTTTTTTAGACCAGCATCATAGCTGGTGTTGGTGCAGAGGCTGTGGGTCTCTTCCAATCTTGTCTCGTGGCTTGGTTAAAACCATCATCGGCTCACATGCTGAGGTGTCTGGGATCGATCCCCGGCACGGGTGAAATGCTAGGCACTTTACACCTGCCACTTCTGTTCACCTAGCAGTAAGTAGGTTCCTGGATGCTAGTCGATTGTTGTGGGAGGCCAAAAGAAGCTTAGAAAACTTACCTAACCATATTATAACAAGTACAATTTAATTTAGCCTAATCTACATAATTAAATATATTTTAGATAATTTTACAATAGTTTAATTATAAACAAACACAAATATATATTTTTCGTTAGGCTCAGAATGACTTTTGGGAAATTACTGCATACACAAATTTTCGCTTACCCTATTCGGCAAGTGCGTTGCTATTTAAGCCAAAACCTCAAGTTTTACTTATTCGGCACGACATTATATATATATATATATATATATATATATATATATATATATATATATATATATATATATATATATATATATATACAAAAATGTAAAACTGGAAAGTTCCGGGACTTTGTAAAATATCAAAATATATACGTAAATATATACATAAATCCCAATCTTAAAGGCTGAGAAGTGCTACCAGAACAAGCCATTATAAAATCCATTGGTGGCTTGAGTGAGTCGCTCGATCATAAGTCCTAGATAGCATGACAAGTAACTTAGCCCACCTCCAGACATTAGCATTCATTAAACTCCCTACCGTTTTCTGGATCCTCTAAAACACAGTAAATCCATTAACCTCGACCACACCAAAACTGGAATTCTTCCAGATTCACACTGATGGTATTATATTAAATATTATATCGGAGACGTGGTTCCTTTTTTTCTTTAACGGCGCTTGTACGAGGCCTCTTGACACACGACTTGGGAAGAATCCAGGAGGGAACGAGGCATAGCCTAGGTATCATCTCTCGTCCCTGCTAGGTTAGGTTGGGTAAAGTTAGGTTAGGTTAGGTTAGGTAAGGTAAGGTTAGGTAAGGTTTGTCAGGAAACAGGAGAAGTGTTTCCTGATGCGGGTCTTAGTGATATGATGACCCGCCATTGAATAACAACACTGCGACTAGCCGAGGACTCGAACCCATGTCGTTTTGGCCCGCCTCATGGTGAGCGAAAATCACACGACGCTCTAACCCACAGGACCACCCAATCCTACAAGAATCACGAACCCAGCAGATCTAGGTGTTTTACCGTGATCCAAGGACATACGGTTTTCTGGGCGCCTCAAAGGTAATTTCATTCTACTCCCCGTTTGGTGTTCTAGCCTCCACAAGCAGTATATATATTATTGTAACCACGGACGAGTGGTATTTAATCAATAACAACAGTGCGACTAGACAAGGACTCGAACCCATGTCGTTTTGGCCCGCTTCATGGTGAGCTAAAATCACATGATGCTCCAACCCACTGGACCATACAATCCTACTATGGAGTGTATTGACAAGCGGGTTAGAGTGTCGTGAATTTTCGCTCACCATGAGGCGGGCTAAAACAACACGGGTTCGATCCCCCGGCTAGTCGCAGTGTTATTATTGATTATATATATACATATATATATATATATTATATATATATATATATTATATATATATATATATTATATATATATATATATAATGTATATTTGTAAAAATAGTTGGCGTGAGGTAGTTTATCCTTTGGCAATAGGTAACAGTGAAAATCTTTACAGAGTTAATACTACAGATATTCAAATGAGGATTAAAAAGGCTCTATTTCGAAAAACAATCAGAGTGCCGACAAATCCAGACATAATTATTTTTACATTTATTTAAAAATAAATGGAATCCACAATAAAACTGACCTTGAACGTTATATGAAAGCCACTAACACAGACACACACACACACACACACACACACACACACACACACACACACACACACACACACAAGACAGCTACACACAAGAAGCTAGAGAAAGTGCAAAGGTTTGCAACAAGACTAGTCCCGGAGCTAAGGGGTATGTCCTACGAGGAGAGGTTAAGGGAAATCGACCTGACGACACTGGAGGACAGGAGAGATAGGGGGGACATGATAACGACATATAAAATACTGAGAGGAATTGACAAGGTTGACAGAGACAGAATGTTCCAGAGATGGGACACAGCAACAAGGGGACACAGTTGGAAGTTGAAGACTCAGATGAATCACAGGGATGTTAGGAAATATTTCTTCAGTCACAGAGTAGTCGGGAAGTGGAATAGCTTGGGAAGCGATGTAGTGGAGGCAGGTTCCATACATAGCTTTAAGAAGAGGTATGATAAAGCTCATGGCGCAGGGAGAGTGACCCAGTAGCGGCCAGTGAAGAGGCGGGGCCAGGAGCTATGTATCGACCCCTGCAACCACAACTAGGTGAGTACAACTAGGTGAGTACACGGGCAAAATAAATCCTTTAGGGAAAAAATAACTGCAAAATCCTCTAATTTTTGTTGTCCTTTGCATAGTTAAATTTCACTCTATTGTTTTCACAACAGTGTATTATCACAGCCACAAATGTGTGAAATTTCAGCTTGTATTAGCAAGAACGTGGAGGTACGTAAATATATAATGCATGAAAACTACATTAGCATCGTGACGTTTACAAATTGTGAGTTGGAGAAACTGTGGTGACTCGATACGAGGTCTTGGCAACGATTCGTGTCATTATTGCAGATGTTGATAAATGCGACGTTTGTGCAACACTTAATAAACTTCGTGGTGGGAAACGTTTCGCGAAGCCGCGGCTTTAACCTAATACAGGGAGAAAAACGTAAAGAGGAGGATTTTGAAGGAATATCAACTCAATACAGAGAGAAAAACGGTGGAATAATTGAAGAGGAGAGATTCTGAAGGAATATCAACTCGATACAGAGAGAAAAAACGGTGGAATAATTGAAGAGGAGAGATTCTGAAGGAATATCAACTCAATACAGAGAGAAAAACGGTGGAAGTAAAGAGGAAGAATTTTAAGGTAATCAGTCCCTCGGCCTGATGCATTTAGTCTACAATCGCAAATGTCTAGCTTATCTACTTTCCATTTTTTCAAACCATTTATATAATGCAAAAGTAGAGTGCAGTGACTCGAGGGATTATACATGTACAATGTACAATAATCTCTCTTTAAATATTTGAAGAGAGACGCACGGTCGCCATCTTTGTGGCACCAGGAGCACTTTACGTATGTAAAGAATTGTACTGTTATTACGGTGTTATACAGTATCGACGGGATGAAGAATAAGACGTATATATCACCTGGGTATGTTTACACTTGTGTCTTGTTCTTCAGTAAATTCTAGCTGACTTTTACAGGATTATGGGATAATGATAGATCTACTTTAGCACCTGACGACGCTATAAAGAACTGCCATCAACTTAATAATGATAATATACATTGTCTTGAGACATTTTTTGGCTAGTCTTGACTCCCAACTTCCTCCTGACGATCGATGAAAAAGTCTGAATATTCACCGCGGGAATCAACGCTACGCTAAACAACGTTATATAAGCCTATATTAGCCTAATGGAGCACCGTTGCCGAGAGCCCACCCATTCCCAGGAATCGGCCGATATCGGGAGAACACCAGAAAGCGTCCTGCTTCCTGGAATTATCGGCTAACAGTGCTATAAGGACACTAACAATATCGGATATCTATATGTAATTAACTGTCGTGTTGTTAAGTATTAATTACAAGCAGGTAATAATAAATTAATTACATTTTACATATCAGGCTGAATATTATATATATATACGTGATTAGTTTGTTTAGAATTCGTTAAAATTCACTAGGAATAAGAATATATATGACATCCCAAAACCTAAGTTCAAACACTTCGCCCATATCACCAAGGTGTTGTATATGTTTCCTCAGTGGATCGCAACACAGTCTCTGGGACAGAAAGCCAGTCACTCTGGGGTCCTTGGTTTCCCCGGCGAGTTTTATGATCTAATTCCTTCAGTAACTTAAGTGTACTCCTGTCCCATACTCCGAGGGTCCCCGATCCTTTAGGAAGCTGGCTGTATCATAGACGGGTGTCAGTCTTGGTAGGTACACATATATAGTCTAACGGTATCTGCTTACTGTCTTTCCAGGGTACCACGGTGACTATCCGGGTGCTTCTGGCTACCACTGGGCCGGAGTACTTGAGGTTTCCGTTCAGCTCGCCAACGGGCTTGGTGAGGCTTCACTTGATATCACTGACCTCATAATAATAATAATAATAATAATAATAATAATAATAAATCTTTGTTTCTACAAGTACAAGGTATACAGACCATAGCTGACATCAATGACATACTACTATATAGAAAGCCCCTTGTTATGCAGAGCATTTCGGGCAAATTAGGTCAATTTTGTCCCCAGGATGCGACCCACGCCAGTCGACTAACACCCAGGTACCTATTTTACTGATAGGTGAACATGGACAGCATGTGCCTTAAAGAAACACGTCCGAATGTTTCCACCCGTACCAGGGATCAACCTCGGATATTATATTGACGAGTCGACGCAGCAGACGAACAGATTTAGTGAGATTGTGTAGTTAGTCGTCTAACCCCCTCCCCCATGTGAATGATCCGAGGTCCAGTAATAATAATAATACTCTATAACCCAGAGGGAGACAGAAACTCAGATGATTAATTGATCTGCATATTTTGACCCCTTGCTGGGCTCCTCTTCAGCAGGAGGAGGATCCCAGAAGGGGGTCGAAATATACAGATCAATTAATCTACCGATTTTGTCTATCCATGTGGGTTAATACTGAGCACTGACGAGTGTTCATTACACTTTAGTTATTCTTAATAATAATTATCTCAATGGGACCCTCAACCTTCTTGACCTTTGTGTATATATTCTCACTCAAAAAAGAACAACAACTTCACCAGTCACAATCCCACATAAAACTCACAAATGCAATTAAATCTATCCACATATAAATATAATTAACCACGGAACGGGTGGGGGTTCGAACCCGTGGTGAGGGAGTCGCAAAACTCCCAGGGGTTGAAACCCCACCCGTTCCGTGGTTTGTTTGCAATCGTATTATGATTTCACGAGTCAAAATATATTTAACATTAACCCCGGACCGAGGGAGAGGCAAATGCAACGTGACACGTCTGTCGTGGCGGAAAAAAAATGAAAATAAAAAGGTGGAAATAAAGTGGGGAAAAAAATTAAAAAGATGAAAGTGTCGTCTATGAAGGAACACCGAGCGAACACAATTCTCTCCTCTGCAGAGCAAACACTGTGTTTCCACCCCCACTGCCGACAGTATTTCTTAAAAATACACACCCACGTATATTTTGCATTCATTTTAATAACTCAAGACAGAAGAATAATAGAGAGACCTAGTGCATCGGAAATAAAAGATAGTAAAAAAAGAAACAATTCTGGTGTGGTGGGGGGGGGGGTGTACAACGTTGCTATATTAGTGAAGGTGGTGTCTTGGTGCTGGTGAAGGGTTCTTGATCCAAGAAGCTGGGGCTGCTCTCCTCTTGGATCATTTCCATCTCCCTTTTCCTAAGGCGTTGCATGATCATTGCAAGACTAGCGCCTCGCCATAAATATGATAGTACATTAATAATAATAATAATAATAATAATAATAATAAAAAATAATTTGAATAAATATATTCAAATGACTCTTCAGTAATATCCCTCAGTATATCCTCTTACTCTTCCTCCTCCTCCTCTTCATCTTCTTTCTTCTCCAGTCCCCAACCATCCCCCCACACCCCCCTCAAACGTCCCACATTTTCAATTAATCCACCCACAATTTCATGACACTCCTCGGTTCCTCTGCTTTCTAATCTTCCATTCCCGAGTCGCCGTTCATGCGAATCAGACTGATCGAAGCTGCCATAATATCATGAATTATAATTTCCCTTCCCTCCTCCTCCTCCTCCTCATCATCATCCCCTGCCTCGGTTATACACTTGTATTCCTCCCAACCACAAGACATGCAAAGCTTTTCCTTGCCTGATTTATCGTCTGGCTCGACTTGTGTGATTTTTTCTTTTGTTTTTGACTCAGAACGCCACAAGCGTCAGCCTCTGTTCTTTTTTTTAACAGGATAACTACACTAGTACCTCCATGGGGAGGTGGAGAAGAATCCTTCCTCCGTAAGCCATGCTTGTCGTAACAGGCGACTAAAATGCCGGTAGCAAGGGGCTAGTAACCCCTTCTCCTGTATACATTACTAAACTTTGTGAAAGCGATTTCTTCTTTTTCTGGTCACTCTGCCTCGGTGGGAGACGACCTGTGTATTAAAAAATTACATTAGTAATGTCCAGTGTACGGCAGCTCTGTTTTATATGAGTGTTACGTGGTGGGAACACCCGCAGTGTGTTGATACCCACTTCCATGTGAAAATTATCCTTCAAGGGGTTGACTTGGTGCCGGTGAAGAATCTTTGAGGAATCAATCCTCATTACCTCCCACTGAACAGAGTGTCAACGAAGTCCTCTTCGATTTAATTATGACAAATATATGGTACAATATAAGAAAAAGCAGGTCTCTGGACACGATAGCATAATAACGATCCCTGAAGATGAACTGGGGATCGTGGACCTTTGAAATGGTGGTAACCTCCCCAGTCTTCCCTGATATCACTCTCAGATTTCTCGTTGAAGTTTCTGAAGGATTGTTTTCCAATCACAGGTAGCGGACTTTAAAACACTCGGTTCTAATATAAATGTTGACACCGGATATATTAGCCAATACGTGGAATGAATGGAGCATCGATTACATGTGCCACGGTCCACTAGAGGTGTCCATGTTTAGGTTACAAAGACGAGTCAAAGGTAATATTCCATGAAACTCCATTATCAGATGTCTAAAATGAATTTCATATCGGTTATTTCACTACAAAATATTGACATCGGAAAAGAACTTTGTGGATGATATAGTGACAGGGAAGTGTTAAATCCGTAGGGGGGTCATGCCTCGCCTAGGTAATGAGAGGTAATCTGGTTTGATCTGAGAACACCCTCAGTGGGCTGTAACATTATTCTTTAAAAAAGTTCATTGTAAATAAAAAAAAAAGGCACAATACCGTGACTGGAACAATACACAAATAATCCGCACATAGAAGAGAGGAGCTTACGACGACGTTTCGGTCCGACTTGGACCATTTACAAAGTCACACTAACAAAAGGAAGAGGAGGAGTACTATATATAGGTAATGGAATATGTAGGCCAGAGCTGGGAGTCTTTAGAAGGGAAATAAAGATATCGTCAAGCACTTTACTACTGCCAATACTACTATTACTACAACCACCACTGATGCTACTACTACTACTACTAATAATAATAATTATAATACGGCAATTTCAAAGGATTCGCTCCAGCTAGAGTTACTGTTACAAGTAATTGTACTCCTGAAGGAAGCTCTGAATGAGAAGTGCGTCCTGACACGGCACTGTAGTCGCCGTCAATCTTATCAGTATAAATATGGCTCACCGTCGTCACCTATACTCTTAAGGTCAACCACCTCCGTCAAAATCACAACCACATCAACCACCACAACAACTACACTGCCGACCTTGCTCCACCCCCAGGGAAAGAGCACCATGGGTCAGGCAGGTAGTGCGGGTGTGGGCTGATGGGTGTGTTGATACGTCCAGATTAACACCCACGGGATGCCAACAGGAATTTCAGAATCTTTGGAATTTCCTCTACCTTGTTTACTGAGGTGTTCATGCGTAATATGCGTAGTTTTAGGCTTTTGTGTATGTGTAGTCTAGTCTCCTACATGTGAGATGGGCGTAGTTTTGGGTGTGCTCGTATTCCCTGCACGTGGTATGTCAGTGGTTTCAGGTGTGTTAGTAGTTCCTTTTAAGGTATACGTCCATAGCCTGTGTAAGTCTTCCGCACGCGGAATGTCCGCAGTTAAAGAGCATATCCGTGATCCATTTTACGTGGTGTGTCCGTAGTTTGGGTCTATCACGACTCACGAAATCTTAATAACATGACTACAAACAAACCCCGGAGCGGGTGGGATTTGAACCCATGGTGAAGGAGGCGTAAAACTCCAGGCCAGGAATTTCACGATTCACTCGCCACGGGTTCAAATCCCACCAGTTCCGTGGTTTGGGTGTATGTTCGTAGTCTTCTGTGTATGTGCACGCAGTTTGAAAGCATGTGTAAAGGAGGTCATTATCTGCTCTTTGTAACCCAATTTTAGGTTACGTGACATCATTTCTGTTGAATCTGTTGTGACTGTCCACCCAATTAGGTCTTGTCTCACGTCTATCGTACGATTTCTTAAGATGAAGATTTTCTCTCGGGATTTTTAACCCCGAAGAATTATTAATCCAGGATAACCCAAGATAATGCGACGCAATATTACCTATTTTTTTCTGTAGTCTTTAGTCTCTCTCTCCCCAGGATGTAAGTTTATATAGTTACAGGTATACATAAATACAGTTACACAAATTATTATGCAAAGAAACATATGCAAAAGAACCAATGTGAAAAATTAGTGAACTTCGAAGCGCTTTCGTCATTTCTCACATTATGCATATTGTAATATCACCTGCTTACTGTGATCTTATTGCATAGTAACATGTGTGTAAATTACCTAGGATAACCCCCCAAAAAGGTCAAAGTGACTTATTTCCACTGGGGTGCGACCTGCAATAATCGACTAAGTCCAAGGCACAATATACTAACCATTTTGGCTGTAAAATGTTGAGAGAGTGAAAGCTACGGTACAAGATCAGAGTTTCAGAATCACGCGCGTGGTTGGAGAACCTTCTGATCTTCAGCGGTACTAAGGTCGTTTGTGTTACCATTAGACGACTGGAACTCCACAACATAAGAGGCCTCTAGAGAAGAACTAACTGCAATAAAACCTAAAGCAAAGGAATATTAAACCAGAATGATTCGACTTGTTGCTCTGGCGCCGCAGTTATCAAAACAACCGCAACACCCACAACCACAGCAACCACCACAACCACAACCACGAAATCACATCAACCACAATAACCACAAGCACCTCCTCCACACATGTTTTATTTACTAAAAATATTATTCATATTAAATATCAATACTTTGTAAATTTAACATATTAAAAAAGCTTACTCTCCCTCTCTGTTTTCCCAGTAAGAACGATACATAGAAGTCGTGGAAAAGAAACTTGTGCTAAGGACATTTATTTAAGGAAACGTTTCGACCACGAGTGGCCTTTTCAGTCCTAATAAAGAGGACTAGAAAGCCATTTGATGAAGCAGCGTATGGCAGACAAAGACAAATTGATCAGTAACATACATGGCTATTTAATTAATGAGGGTTTAAGGTCTATCGACTACACTAGTCAATAGACTTTAAAACCACTGAACGGGTGAAGTTTGAACCAATTGCGTTCAAACCCCACCCGTTCCGTGGATTGTTTGCAATCGTGTTATAACGATATCGTGAGGCACACGAGGGTCATTATGCTGCACGATGCCTTTCCACCACCAGACAAGAATACTTCAGTCCCTAAAACGGAGATTAAAGTGAACTCTCAGCATACATCAGCTGATAGAAATACACCTCTCAGTGAAGAAGAAGAACTAGGAATGAAGAGAAAGTGAGGACAGTTGAAGAATAGATGGGGGAAGAGGAAAGAGTTACGGAAAGAGAGAAGAGCTGGGGTTAACCCAGCATCACTCTCAGTGTATATATCCCGTGAAGTCACATGTTCTACACTTAGGTATCTGTATTATAGAGAGGCTGGCGGAGGTGTGGTCTTGGATGGGAATCTGTTTTTTGCAAGAGAGAGAGAGAGAGAGAGAGAGAGAGAGAGAGAGAGAGAGAGAGAGAGAGAGAGAAAGAGAAGTTTTTCGGGAGATGAATTTTCAACATACAGGCTTTTTTTCGGAAGAGGTGCATTTTTGGCAGGTAGTTTTTGGGCAGGAGTTGGACATTTTTGGGGGGAAGGGAAAAGGAAGGACACTTCTACGGAAGATGAGAGAGACTTTCATCAGTATGAACATTTTTAAGTCCTCATTCGAGTGCATTTTATAGGAAAAATAAAAGTGGCTTAATTCACCCCTTTTTATCCCCCCATTTACCACTTGCTTCCCCAACAAGAAGATCTCCTGGCGCTAATGGCTTCAGGGAGAACCGAAGCATCTTAATTACTTCTCCTCAACAACCCAGAAAAGTAAAAACATGGCGATACACAGAAGAAAATACAAAGAGAACATTTGCTTCCCGAAGATGTGAAGAACAGACTTACTACTACTATTGTAATGTGTTATTATTATTATTATTATTATTATTATTATTAGTAGTAGTAGTAGTAGCTGTGACTCCCCACAGGAAGCCTGGCTGTGACTTCCCACAGGAAGCCTGGCTGAGACTCCCCACAGGAAGCCTGGCTGTGACTTCCCACAGGAAGCCTGGCTGAGACTCCCCACACGAAGCCTGGCTGTGACTTCCCACAGGAAGCCTGGCTGAGACTCCCCACAGGAAGCCTGGCTGTGACTTCCCACAAGAAACCTGGCTGAGACTCCCCACAGGAAGCCTGGCTGTGACTTCCCACAGGAAGCCTGGCTGTGACTCCCCACAGGAGGCGTGGCTGTGACTCCCCACAGGAGGCGTGGCTGCTCTCTGCATGACTGTGGGAAAACCCAAAGTTTTGGAAGGAAATTTTAAAAGCTTTTACGCTCGTGTCCCAAAAGTTACCCACCGTTACAATAATAATCTTGGCCAGGGACTCAGGATCTGAGGGCACCGCTGTCAGGAAAGTCTAGTGTTGGTAGCGCACTCACCTCACACACTGAGGTCCTTGGTTCGATCCCCGGTACTAGCAGTAAGTAGGTACCTGGGTGTTAGTCCCTTACACTTGCTGTCCCTGTTCACCTAGGTGTTAGTCGACTGGTGTGGGTCGCATCCTGGGGACACAACCTAATTTGCCCGAAATACTCAGCAGATAGGTGGAATGAGGTAGATGAAGAAGAGGTAGAGGCAAATTCAATACACCGTTTCAAAGGTAGGTATGAGAGGGCCCCAAGTAGCCAGAACCCAATAATGTCAGCATATGTAGTTTAAGAGGAATGACCAGGAGCTGAGACTCTACCCCTCGGTGAGTACGTACACACACACACACACACACACACACACACACACACACACACACACGCACATCATCATCATTCTGATGATGATGAATCAGAAAGTGACGATAAAAAGAAAATTCGTGAAGTGGATAAATGAGCAAGAAAATAAAATGGGAGGAGGAGGAGGCAGCGGGGGAGGAAATGATGGAGGAAGAGGAAATAGGGAAATGAGTGGGAAATGAGAGAGTGGAAAAGCGTGGGGGGAAATGCGATTACCAGAATGTATGTTGGGGCAGCCTTCAGGAAGTGAGGAGGAAGGAGGAGGTGAAGGAGAGCTAGAGAAGATGAGAATGAGAGAGAGAGAGAGAGAGAGAGAGAGAGAGAGAGAGAGAGAGAGAGAGAGAGAGAGAGAGAGAGAGAGAAAGGTGAAGAAGTAATAGTGAAGAGAGGGAGAGGAAGAGAAAGTAGAGAGGAATGGAGAAGGGAGGACTGAGAAGGAAAGAGTACAGATGAAAGAGGAGGAGAAACGCAAAGAGAGGAGGAAAAATATAGGAACCAGGAAAAGGAAAACGAGAAAGTGGAGAGGAAAAGTAGAGAATAGAAAGAGGAAGTTATATATCTGTGATAAATCAAGGAGAAACGTAGAACACTGATAACTGAAGTCTTGTAACGTCTCCCTTCTTATTCCTCTCCCTCTCTCCCTCCTTCCTTCCTCATTTCTCTCCCTTTCCCCTTCCCCTCATTCCTTTCCCTTCCCACCTTTCTCCCCCACACAACAAATTTCCTTTTCCCTATCCCCAGATTAACATAAATACACACACTCACACAGCTTTAAGATGAGGTACGTTAAGGCTCTTGGAGCAGGGAGAGTGGACCTAGTAGAGACTAATGAAGAAGCGGGGCCAGGAGCTACGAATCGACCCCTACAACCACAAACAGGTGAGTACAAACTGGTGAGAGCACGCACGCACGCACGCACACACACACACACACACACACACACACACACACACACGTCCTATCAGATTTACAAGCGCAGTAATCCTTTCCAGCCTAAACAAATCCACAGGATTTATTTATTGAAGGCCCGAACGTGCCTTGGTCCTCACACCGAAATACCCACAGCAAAACATAAGGCTCAAAACACCTTCAACCTCACGTAGGAATACCACGCTTAGCTACCGTGAGAGGTACAACACTTTCTTGTCCCTTCCCGTCCAGGTCTACCGGCTTATGTCTGCCACCTCGCGGGTACTGGAGGTGGCAGACGTAAGCAAGGTGGCAGCCACCTTGCTTGAAAGACCCAGTACCCACAACAATACTTTACGATCGATAATCTTGAGGTATAGCGGAAGGAATTTCTCTCTTGGGGCCACATGGAGTGGCAGACAAGCACGCATGTGAAGCGTGCTTGCCTGCTTGTATCATCAGGTGAGGTTTAGCCAGAGTAGGAGCAGTCTTATCGGCCAGAAAACACAAGCTAGGAAAACCTGGTAGCCAGGATGTCATCTGGCTACCAGTCATGTCATCTGGCTACCAGTCATGTCATCTGGCTACCCTGGAGAGACAGGCGACAGATACTTTGGGACTACACTTTGGGACCGACACTTATCTCCAATACACTGAAGCTGAATGAGGTGGTGCTTCTTAGAAACCCAGGAAGCCTAGCAATACAATACATGAGAACATAAGGAAGGAGCACTGGAGCAGGCCTACTGGCTCTTGCTAGGAAGGTCCAAGTCACACCAGCTTAGGAAGTTCACTGCTGCAGGCCTACTGGGCCAATCTAGTCAATCTCAGCCTCACAACCACCCACAGGTTAGACTTTAGCTTCATCACAGAGGACCGGAAATCGGCTTCATCCTCACTGCCCTTCTGAAGTCTCCCAGCTCTGGCTGACAGATTTCACATCCTGAGGTATGGAATGTGTCAGAGATGCAGCACACAGATGATGTATTTTCCTTGTTTAAAAAGACGAAATTCCTTATTTTTCAGAGGTTCAGAGCAGCGATCATGAGAGGAAATGACTGCTGCATGCTAGGCACACGGCATCAGTTCATAATCAAAGTGAAATAGAACTGACCACCTCTTCCTCGGATCAGACGTGATTGCTTCCCCTTTTCCATTATGACGGTGCTGTATGACCCTTATAAGTTTAGCGATTCTCCATGAATTAAATAAAAATAATGTCAAGGCAGCAAGAGATTCACTCCTACACACATATACACACAAATACGCATATCATTGTATGCGTCGTAACTTCTTGGTTATAACCAGAGATGTGTGTTGGGTAAATGTTACCTGGTAGGCAGATGGAATTAAAATTGAAATTAATTCCTAATTGGCGTTGCAAATTCTCCTAGTAATTTGATTATGTGGTGTGTATGTGTGTGTGTGTGTGTGTGTGTGTGTGTGTAGTAGTAGTAGTAGTAGTAATAGTAGTAGTAGTAATAGTAGTAGTAGTAATAGTAGTAGCAGTAATAGTAGTAATAGTAGTAGCAGTAATAGTAGTAGCAGTAATAGTAGTAGCAGTAATAGTAGTAGCAGTAATAGTAGTAGCAGTAATAGTAGCAGCAGTAATAATAGCAGCAGTAATAGTAGTAGTTGTAATAGTAGTAATAGAAGTAGTTGTAATAGTAGTAGTAGTAATAGTAGTAGTAGTAGTTATTAGTTGTCAAAGACACTTATTGATAGACACTTTGTGTAGTACTGGTAATTACCAGTTTTCAAAGGCACTTTTCGAAAGACACTTGACCTGTTGCGTGTGTTTGTGTTTGTTGTATTAATATTTCTATTAATATTTTAATTACCTATTAATGGTCACCAGAATAAGTCTACGCCCGTAAAAATTATTTTTCCATAACTGTTAAACTTCACAAATTTATTTTTCTTTAGCCTACAAAATCTACCCCCTGAATATTCACTCATGCACTGTATAAACAATACTACCAGCTCTCTTTATTACACTGGTTCTCCCGCAAATAAAGTTATCTTCTTATCTTTACTATAAAGCTTTTAGATGGTTACTTTACCTCTCTCTCTCTCCTTCAATATTTCAGCACTGGATTTTTTTAGTGATTTCATTCTATATTGCTAAAGGTTCTGAATTTACAAGCTAAATAATATTGGAAAAATGCACAAAATGCAAACAATGGGACATTATATAGGCAACGTTTCGGTCCTGGGACCTTGGTCATGGTAAATGTACCAGTTGGGGGTGACCACGGTCCCAGGACGGAACCGTTTCGATTAAAACGTCCTTGTGGTCACATTGTTTCTTTTTCCCCTGTTATCCTAACATGTACTCGTGCCAGGATCGAACCTGGGTCCCTCAATTGTGAACTGATGGCGCTACCATCTGAGCCAAAACTTTGTTTCTTCTTCGCCATTTTTATTTTATAAATAAAAGCAGGAGTCAAAGCAATAAAGAGCTTTACTAAGTCATAAAGCTCTACATAGAGCGATACATAGCTTGATAACATCTACACAGAGAGGAACACCACTCCATGAAGCTCTACCCAGAGCGAAATGTTGTCACGATAAATGCTTGCTATGCTCCTGTCTCCTCCTCCATGCAAAAAAAAATGAATTTCATCATATCGAAATCTGTTTACTTAAAAGGCCATTTAAAAAAAATGATATTGTTGCACATGACTAACTCATGAATTTATACGATCGGGTGATGATATCTCCATTATCGAATTATTATTATTATTATTGCTGATAAAAATATTAGGATTGTCATAACTCTATTATTATTATTACTATTATTATTTTTGTTGATAAAATTATTATGATTGTCATAACTGTTATTATTATTATTATTATTATTATTATTATTACTGTAATTATTATTATTATAACTGTAATTATTATTATTATTATTACTGTAATTATTATTATTATTATTATTATTATTATTAAGAAATATACGCAAGTCAGTATATTTCGTAAATTGGTGTATTAAAATACTGAAGAAGCTTTTCATCCACCTGATGTTTCGATCAAAATATTAAAGAGAAGTTGTGTTTTGCCCACTAATCTGCCTCTTCCCCAACCTCACTCTCTCCCCACGCATCCTCTTCTTCCCCAACCTCACTCCCAAGTTTTATTGTATGTTCTTGCATTTATCTCTATTTTGTATTTTGTTTCGGTTTCTTCTTCCTTACTTGCCTCTCTCTCTCTCTCTCTCTCTCACTTTCCCTTTTCAATTCCCTCACTTTCCCCTTGCTCTCACCTGCCCCTCACCTTCCCCTTGCCCTCACCTGCCCTCACCTGCCCCTGACCCCCACATAGGTGGCAGGTGGACCGTTCTATTCATTATGGATGCTAATTAGTCTTCAGAGGAAGGTGAGAAAAATGTCTCACAACTGGCGATAAGCGCTGAGAGAGAGAGAGAGAGAGAGAAAAAAAAAGAGAGAGAGAGATAGAGAGAGAGGAAGTGGTGATATACTCGTCCTGATCTGCAATGGAGCCAAGTGTTGTAACAGCTCTTGAAATCTCTGGCTCTTCACTACACTTCCTTAGCAGCTACCTAATGAGAACTACTAAAAGTAGTTCTCATTAGCAGAACTACTAAAAGTAGTTCTCATTAGCAGAACTACGAAAAGTAGTTCTCATTAGCAGAACTACGAAGTTCGGATTAAGTCCTTCCTGGCCAGAGCATTTTCCCATAGCATACCCAAGCGGTCAGGCACTGGTAATCCTGTCACTCCTGTCTGTGTTCCACCTACTACTTCAGGTATGCAAGATAGTGCCCAGTTGCCTCAGGTGTGTGAGGAACCTCAGACTACCTTCAGTGCTGAGCCTATCCCTGCAATGTTTGCTAGTTCAAGTAGTAGTTTCTGCACAGGGGACGCCTTGTCGGAAAATGACTATTTGAAACTAGTAATGACATCTCTTGTTGACTTCACATGGCGTCTGCAGAAAGACGTTTCTGTCGTGGCTAGTGCGCTCACTAGAGTGTCTGTTGTTGTCCCTCATGTTCCAGATGGTGATACCATCCTAGTTGACATTGATTCCTGCAAAGTAAAGGGATTGTCTGTTGAGCCATCCTTACATGTTGTAAGAGATAGTAAGATCCATTTCTTCCTTGCTAACACTTCTGGTCACAGTGTTTGCCTCAGAGCAAATACCAATATTGTTGACCTTGTTTAGGTAGAGGATGAGTTGTCACCTGACCAGTGGGTCGGTACTATTGCAACCGGGGAGGATCCATCCACTTCACTGGATCATTCCACTCCACCAGTAGAGGAGAAAGACTTAGCTCCCACTGACTTCCCAGACGAAGTCAAACGTTTGTTGAAACTGTTGAACAAACGTCGAAAAGCCATTGCCTTACCAGGTGAAAAGATGGGTATAAAGAACTTATTGTCCCATTGTATCCCACTTGAACCTGGTACTAGAGCAATTTATTTACCTGCGTACAGTGTCTCATTCACAAGTTGCTGTCGCAGATGAATTGATCAATCAGATGCTTGAGGATGGTGTTATCGCACATAGTAATTCACCCTGGAATGCGCCCTTGATTATGGTACCTAAGAAAGGTGGTACTTGGTGCCCTGTGATTGACTTTAGGAAGTTAAATGCGAAAACAATTCCAGATCGCCTCCCAAATCAAGGGTCTTCTCGACCCTAGATTTGTTACAAGGGTTTTGGCAAGTCCCTCTTCATGAGGACAGCCAAGAGCTAACCATATTCTCCACTCCAACAGGCCATTGCCACTTCCTCCGTATGGCTTTTGGTTTACGCTCTTCGCCTATCACATTCTCGAGGCTAATGACTAATATCTTTAAAGGCCTCATAGGTAACGCACTTATGGTGTACTTAGATGATGTGATTGTCATGTCAGAAGACTTGGATATGAACTTAAAAAAACTTGATGTGGTACTTGGTAAGATTGAAGAAGCCAATTTAAAATTCAAACTGTCTAAATGTCAATTTTTCAGATCAGAAATAAAGTTTCTTGGTCACGTAGTCACTTCTAGTGGGGTTATGACTGACCAAAGTAAAGTAACTGCAGTATTAAATTTTCCATCTCCCAAAACTGCTGATGCTATAAGATCCTTTGTGGGCTTAGTAAGTTTTTATAGATCTTTCATTGCTAATTTTTCTTCCATAGCAGCTCCTCTGACTGAGTTGCTTAAGAAAGATGCAAGATGTTCCATTCATTTGGACCTGTCAAGAAAGAGTATTTCAAACTCTCAAAGAAAAGCTAACATCTGCTCCAATTTTGAAATTTCCAGATTTTTCTAAGCCTTTCTACCTAACAACTGATGCTAGTTCTATTGGCACAGGTGCCATACTAGCTCAGAAGACCTGTAGCAAGTATAACGCAGTTGCATTTGCTAGCCGAGTCCTTACAAAGGCTGAACATAATTATACAGTAACTGAGCAAGAAGCCTTAGTGATAGTATGGTCTTTAAAGCACTTCCGAGACATTATTTATCAGTACTCTGTCCATGTTTTGACAGACTGTGCCCCACTGATACCTTTATTCCAGAACAAACAACCAACTGGAAGACTAGCTAGATGGTCCTTGACTATCCAAGCATTCAACACTACCTTTGAACACTTACCTGGCAAGTCAAATGTAGTTGCAGATGCTTTATCACATGTTAGTATAGTAACTGCAGATCTTCCATTTAGTGCCGAGGATGTAAAGAATGCTCAAAGAACAGATCCCATGTGGTCTGGTGTGATTCGATTCCTGCTCCAGGAAGATCTTATTCTTACTGTGAAGCCACCAGCACCCATCAGTGACTTTGTCATGAACCAAGAATTACTGTATCAAACAACTGAGCTGGGTACTCCTAGCAGAAGGGTATACCAGTTAGCAATTCCAGTATATTTATACCTAAATAATGTATTTATACCTAAATAATGTATTTATACCTAAATAATGTATTTATACCTAAATAATGTATTTATACCTAACTAATGTATTTATACCAGTATTTATTACTAAATAATGTATTTATACCAGTATTTATACCTAAATAATGTATTTATACCAGTATTTATTCCTAAATAATGTATTTATACCAGTATTTATATCTAATGTATATTAGAGCTAATTTTCTTTATTCTTTTTATTTCAATATACATTACACTACTGTATAAACATTTAAAAATATACCAGAAATGTTATAAATGGTGCAAAGGGGACATTAGAACAATATCAAAGATGGTTGAAACAAACTCACTACCATTATAGTATGTTCCTCACTTAGCGCCGATTTGTTTAACAATGTGGTCTCAGGAACGGAACTCCGTCGTTAAGTGAGAAGAGGCTGTAATGGAGGTGAATTCTGTAATGAGATTCTCGAAAATCTGTGTACCTTTTACAAGATCTCTAAATCAACCATTGTTCCTCACCATCCTGCCAGTAATGGTTTAGCGGAAATAACTAATAATTAAGTATTTAATGTATTGAGAGCCACTATCAATCCCAATAGTGCAACCTGGGATGAAGTTATACCTGATGTTCAGTGTGCAATAAATTCTGCTTACAATGCTTCAATAGGTGACACTCATCATTATGCACTGTACGGTGTCGATAAGCATTTGCCTTATGAGTTGTTATATTCTAATCCGAAACGAAATTACAATCCTGATGATTTCATAGCAACTCGTACCAGCTTAGCTCAAAGTGTTTTTAGAAGAATCCGTGAAACACTTCATAAATCAACAGAAGAATTTACAAGAGTCACTAATACTTGAACAAAATCGACAAAAATTAAAGTAGGTTTGAGAGTTATGCTGACTAACTTTAACAAAATGTCCGCAATGTCTAAGCTCGACCAAAAGTTTGTTGGTCCTTATTGAGTAGTTCAACACATCAATGGCAATAAGTATAAGGTTAGAGAAATCAGTACTGGTTAGTATAAACAATCGCATTTAGATCATATGAAGTTAGTATGCGATGATGATGTTCCTACCTAGACTAATGTAACAGACTCCGACAATCCTTCTGACTCTGTACCCTCTACCTCTAATAATCAGTCAGACGATCAACCTGAATGTCGTTATTCCCTACGTACATGACAAGTATTGAGAAATCCTCAAGTATCATTTGTAAATACCAATTTAGATCTTCCTCAACCACAAATTGAGTTATCCATTGCAACAGAGTTTGATCCTCCCCGAGATGATAACCATTCTGCATATGTAAATCTCACCCTAGCAGAGTTGGGGTTAAATGTAAATAACCTGTATAGATGAATAATATAGTTTAAATTGTATTTCAACTGTCTGCTACAATATCAACTTAGTATTATTCAAGAAATTCTTTTTTTGTGTTCACATTCTCTCCGAATTCTGAGATTTAACAGTACTAGATTTGAGTGCACCAAGTCTGCCTTTTCTGTTAAACATTTCCTTCTTTGTATATATACTTCCTCATAATCCGTAGATCACATGAATACAGATCGATCGATCATTTTTTTATCGTTTTTATTGTATATTCCCACCGTTGATTCAATATATTCCTATGAATTGTGATATATCATACCTTGTATTCCATTACAATAAGATCTATTCCAATAACATCCTTATGTATAGTTATAATGTTCAACTGTTGTGTACTTTGACATTGTATAGAATCAGCCCAGAGCCGTATGCCTGTACTCTCTAGTTTGTATTAGCTGTATGTCGAGACGCCATATATAACATGGTCAAGCTGTCAGTAGTAGTTCAGTAGTAGTATTTGTATCTTACCAATAACTGTTACTGAGTCATTCTGCTGACCTAGCATGATGTCATAAGTCGCCCTTTGAATGCCGTGCGCACCTTCGCTCACTGGCCTTAGTTCAGAGCAAGGTATAGAGACAGACGGGTCAGGCCTGAGTGCTCCCATTTTTCCACTAATATATAAGTTACGAAGCTAAGCTACATTTGTGTTTATTACCAAATCCATCAAGAACCCACACGACAATTTGACTGGGGCTTTTCGCTGGCTCACTGGTCCACCTCTTTAAAATTTATGGTTATGTTTACAACCATTGTTTATTAACAGAGACAATGAAGATCACACGAGCAGTGCCGAAATAACAGACTCATATTTGCTAACAGAATAAATTTTAGACTTAGGGATGTTAGAGGAAGATAATAAGCAACAGAATAAATTACAGACATCACTATAAGTATACACAAACATTATTCGCAAATCACATTTCTTGTGATTTGTGTACGTGTATAAACGCTCGGCTGACATGAAGCAATCAGATGACAAATACCAGTGAGAATCGCATTGAGCGGTGATCGGAACCCCGAAGCGAGGACTGGATCCTCTTATAGTGTTTCTGATCCGCTTTGGCCTCCTTTCTTATTCCAAATATCTTCCCTGACTCTTCTATACTAATTTACCATCCTTCTTATTGTTCCCCAACTAAACGCATTTCTATTTCAACTCTTCCAGTAGGTCCAAGAGCTCATCATCTCTTAAGAGTCCCAGGAGCCTCTGCTGAAAGCACTCAGGAAGCCTAGCACCTGTTTATCTGTCTGCTGATCCTCCTCTGTCTGCTGACTTGGTCATCTCTCTTTCTAACAGAATATTTCTTTGATTTTGTGTGCCTAGTTGTCATATACTTTGCAATATTGCCTGTTGCAATTTTACCTGTTTAACTACTTTTATCGGTTTTATGCGTCTCATCTAGCCTTCCTGTTTGCATCAAAGCAATCTTGTTTACTTGCCCGAGCTAACTGTCCAATTTATCTGCCTGCCTCTGTTTTGTTTACTTGTCTGCCTCCAGGTTAACGCTCCTGTTTACCTGCCTGCCACTCAGAATTTTCTCCTGTTTATCGGGTCTTACTTTCTGTAATCAATTCGACCCGAGGGCTGTTTACCTTGGCCCAAAAACTAATTACCTCCAAAACACCCGAGGCATCACCCGTTTTGGCGTCAGTGATAAATGATGTGTCGTTGACTGCCTCACCCACACGATACCTATCATGGGGTGTGAGAGACGAGGATGCATCATACAATACCTTTAATGAGTTGTGTGAGACGAGGATACATCATACAATACCCATCATGGGATGTGAGAGACGAGGATGCATCACATGATACCCATCATGGGATGTGTGAGACAATACCCTTCATGGGATGTGTGAGACAATACCCTTCATGGGATGTGTGAGACGAGAATACATCATACAATACCCATCATGGGATGTGAGAGACGACGACGTTAAATAAGCGCTAATGCAGTTATACGGAGCACTGATAGACGTCATTTCGCCCACCCAGTGGGCTTTTATTAAATCATCTAATTATGATGCGATAAAACCATTTGTGTGGGTGAAACGTGATTAATGAAGGTTCCGTATAACTGCAATTGTCTCTATTAGAGTAAGCTTTTATTTCGACAACATTTCGATCCAAATAAAACTATTAAAACGTTGTCCAGATACAAACTTGCTTTGTAAACATGTGTATTTTTCTACATACATGTCATTAAACACGAGCGCGAGCACGCACACACACACATATATATATATATATATATATATATATATATATATATATATATATATATATATTCACATACATTCATATACATTTAGCATTTTTAGTTCAAATGTTATTTGATGTTTGTTAAATTTATTGCAGCATTATCATTATGATTATCAATTCCAACAACGTATTCCTCGTGTTAAATATATTTACTTGGTGTCCCCAGAGGCCCGAGGCGGCACCTTTGATAAACACGGCCACTCATTAACATGTTAAACCACCTGCACAAAATTTGGATGCCGGGATTTATTAATAGGATTATTATAAGTTGATTAAAAGTTAACGACGCTATCAAACACTAGCTGTGACGTCAGCTACCCATGAAATTAGTGAGCATAGGGGAGGGGGGGTTAATCTGGTGGGGGATAACGGGAGGTGGTAGGGGAAAGTGATCATTGTTAGGTTATACTGCATTGAGAAGAGTCGATGGAATATATAACACGAGAATAAAAGAGAGAACACAAGAGAAACAGTAACAACAGAGGCAACAACAGCAGCAACACTTGTGTCCTTGACACCTGCCTACCCAGCTACACCTCTCCCAACACCCACATACATAATCTCCTCGCTTCCTCCGTCCCCTCTGTGTTTGCACACTACTCAATAGCCGTCAAATGTACACCAACACACCATCTTCCAGACCTGCAGCCACTGAAATAGACTCAGGTAAGAGGGAGGGCAGAGTTGATGTGTCTGTTGGTAACGAGAAGGTTAATGCTACCCTTCCCTCCCTCCGTACACACGCTCGTATGATACACATTTGCAGCAGCAAAGGCAGAGGTAAGAGCGTGGTATCCTGTCTTCAGCGTGCAGTTACAGGGGCAGATAAGGTAGTGGCGTCCTGTCATCAGTTCTCGTAGCTTCAAAAAGCAGAGGTCTGGTTAGGTAAAGTGTGTCAGGCATATGATGACCCGCAGCTGGAGCTTCTGGTCATCTGACCGAGGCCTTCCACTGGCTTACCCTTCCACCCCTTTAAAAATTCTGGTTATGATCATAACCATTTTGAGTTATATATGATAGCTGGGATTAGCACTTGCTTGCCCTGTCTTTAGTACATTGCTACCTGTTCAGATCTAAGGTTGTAGTGTCTCGTTATCTGTGTTTATAACCATGGGAGAGGGGCTATCTATGCTCATGGTGTCCTCATATCACTTGTAGCACCTAATTATCCTCTCTTGCAACTCATGACTTCGTTAGACCACTCAGTGAAATACACTGAAATGTCCCTTTGGTAACTCTTTAGTTTATAACGATGCCTTTTTTCTTCGTCTGTTGAAAATGTGATGAAATCTTCCTTATCAATTATTATGTATCTTTGGATAATCTCTTAGACATGGCTATTATATGGGACGATAACTAAAATCACTGTTAGGGTCACTAATATGATAGGCACATGAAAGTTCTAGACTGTGTTGGGTCGTCTACAGCTTTACAGGTCAAGGGTTATCTAGCGTATTACAGGTCAAGAATTATCTAGTATCTTACAGTTCAAGGATTATCTAGCATCTTACAGTTCAAGGATTATCTAGCATCTTACAGTTCAAGGATTATCTAGCATCTTACAGGTCAAGAATTATCTAGCATCTTACAGTTCAGGGATATATATCGTCTTGGCGGTCACGGTTCAGTGTTCTCCATCGCCTACGGACAAAGGGGCTGGAACATAAGCGCACCTCTCAGGCACTTGCCAGCATTGGTGGAATAGTCATGACCGTCTCCCGCTGGGGACTTTCAACGGGCTATCTACTTCCTGTCTGCCTGGTGGAGTGATGGCCGTGTATGCTTGTACACCTGCCAGGAAGAAGAGGTTAATCCA
Source organism: Cherax destructor (assembly GCA_009830355.1). Lineage (NCBI taxonomy): Eukaryota > Metazoa > Arthropoda > Malacostraca > Decapoda > Parastacidae > Cherax > Cherax destructor. Next base: position 1,262,222 of record WNWK01000007.1, read on the forward strand.
TGCTCTTCCCTGCAGGCGCGGGCGTGGGAGAAGGAGAAGGTGGAGGAGGAAGCGGATAAGGAAGAACGAGAGGAAGTGGGAGAAGAGCGGAAGGTGGATGAGAGGGAAGGGTAGGAGGAGGCGGAGAAGGGGTAGAATTAGTAGTAGTAGTAGTAGTAGTAGTAGTAGTAGTGGAAGATACTACTGAGCTTTATTTAGATTTAGACAAGCTAACGTAACTGTCAAAAAGCTAACGGATACAGTTCAGCGTGGATAAGTGCAAAATCCTAATCCGCGGTAATGCAAATAGCCCTAGCTCTTACAAATTAAACAAAGGATGCGTAGGAATACGAAGTGAAAGAGGAGGAGGAAGAAGAAGAAGAGAGGGAAGATCAAAGTCACAGGACCACCCACCAGAGTGTTCTACGTGGGGTTGCTAGTGTCATCCCTCAGAGCAACACAATGAAGAAGGACGCCCAACAATTCACACACTGACGGAAAAAACTCAGGCCTCAACAGACCCATAAACAGAGTGGGTGGTGACGCTGTGGGAGTGTGTGGACGAGGCAGAGGGTAGGGGAAAAAGAGAGAGAGAGAAAGCAAGAGATATTGGAGTGGTGTTACCCCTTACAAGAGCGCTTGTTGTAGCTGACAAACAAAGCTTAACACGCCGACACTGCAAAACGTCCGCAGCATCACTGTAAAGCACATCACGGGAGACGTGGAAGACAAGCGGGTGAAATGTTGCCTAATCAACACTTCTCACAGCAGAGGCTGGGACTCCATACAGGAGTACTGGAGGTCGCACATATTTACAAAGCAAGTTTGTATCTGGACAACGTTTTAATAGTTTTATTTGGATCGATGCTATGTGGGGTCAGTAGCCGGTAACCCCTGACACGAACGTAGGGTCATTAGCTGGGACCCGACACACCTTCCCTCACATTATAAAGTTTTCCCATATCTTCCGTTTCCCCAACGAATACAATAACCAAAAAAATTATTGATTATTTTTAGATATTTAAAAAAAAAAACGCGTAACTAGCGAAATCAAGAAAAATAAAACATTACAGAAGAAAAAGAAGTAATAAGAAACACAAGGGGAAGTAAATACAATTTCATTTTGAGTGTATATTCAAATTGTAAGATTTACTTGTCATCTAAGGTATTCATGAGACAGATAAGAAGATTGTAGATATAAATCTAGATGTACTCTTGTTAACCCCCTTTAGAGTCTACTTCCTAGGCCTTTTGTGTATTCATATGCTCTTGCGCTACCGTCTACAGGATGGATATGGGGTGCACCATAAACTAGCCACTTCGGCGGCAAAATCTAAATTATGAGACAGAAAGCAAAGAACAGAACTCATGCCAGAGTGCACAACGTTTACCAGAATACTGTTACGTACACATATATGGAACGACAGTAGTATCTTCCAGGATGGTTGCTGCCTACCAGCTACCGTCTATGGAATTTAAAACGTGAAACTTGGGTATGTCAATCTGGACTCACGATTTCTTTCACATTATTTACGTTAAATTATTTAAAGGTTTTAACCTTTAAAGGCGCTCTGTCGTTTAAAGTTCACCCTTCAAAGACACGCTACCTTTTAAACACAGTGAACAACTGCCTTCTAGTTCAAAGCAGTTTTCTCTGTGGTCATGACTAGGCACATGTGGTCCAGGGATCCCAGTGGAAATAAGTGTTAAATCTACATAATGTGCTACATACGAGAGCCAATAATATGTGTATTCTCAATATTATTGTAAATTTTTATGCGTTATGTATGGAGTACCTAAATAAAAACTGACCTGAGAGACGTCCAAATATGAGGTTTAAAAACTCGTTAACCAACTATAAAATTTCACAGATTACCTTAATATCTCCGAGTGAATTACATTTGTGGGGCAATGGAATCTCCGTGTTTTTAGTGAATCAAGTTTTATATGACAGCTGGAGACTAACAGGTTACCAGAGACGAGGGGCGATATTCATTTATTTATTATTAACATTTAAGCGGTTAGGCTACAGAGGGTAATTCCCAAGTAACAGTAACTCCAGCTCTGGAAGGTCTGTTGAAACTCCCATAGTTGCTGAGTCTGTAATGGAATATTTGATACGCTCAATGCAAGCGTTTTCCCTAAGTCCCTCAATCATCTTAGCTCACCAACTCTATTGTTTGCGTGTCTCGGCTCCCAGATTAAATAATTCATCACTGTTTAAGGATGGTCAGCACAACTTTATATTCTATTTATAAACTTGGTGATGTTCTCCACCAACAGATGGCGCTGACATTGGCAATGTATATCTGTGACACCGGCAACTGCTGATTGACACCTTCAACAAATGACTGTGGATGGAAAACGTTGAGGCATGCAAGAGGCAGAAAGGCAGACAAGCTGGCAGGGAGGAAGGCAGATAGGCTGGAAGGAAGACAGGAAGGCAGGCTTTCGGTCAGACTAGCAAGCAAGGTGACAGGCAGGCAGGCAGACAGCCTGGTAGTCAGAGTAGCATGCAGGGTCAAAGGCATTCAGACAGGCTGGTTGACAGGCAGACAAGCTGACAGGCAGGTAGGTGGGCCAAAAGGTATCTTGGTAGGCAGGTGGGTAGGCAGGCAAACAGGCACATTGAAGACAGGTTGACAGACAAACAGAACGGTGCATAAAGATAAACAGACAAAAATAATGAAGTTCCCTGGTTCTACAGTTAGCAAATTCTCCAAGGCTGTGGGTCCCCATAGTTTGCACTAAAGGCGGTCCCCATTTACATATAATATTAAAAAAATGTGATGGGTTGGTAAGGTACAAAATATTAAAACAAATGTTTAATAGTACTCAACCTCAAATACATTTTTTATACAAACTCACAGGAGTGAGTTTTTAGTGTTAAATTTCAGACGACAATTACTACTACTACTACTACTACTACTACTTACTACTACTAGAAATCTCGAGCACTGGAACACATTGCCCTCTGATGTTGTAAGCACAACCACAATACAGTTCTAAGACAAAGAATAAAGCAGACTATCACTATGTCCAATGAGAGAGAGAGAGAGAGAGAGAGAGAGAGAGAGAGAGAGAGAGAGAGAGAGAGAGAGAGAGAGAGAGAGAAAGGTCTCGGTGTATATACGCATATTCGCGGATGCACGCATTTCTTGGTATATACGACACACACAGATACACACTTCTTGGTGTACTTATACAAGCTGAAAGATACACACTTCTGGGTGTATATACACTGAAACACACACACACACACCTCTCCACGTATATACATTTAGACATACATAACTCTCAATGCATATAACATAGATGAAAAATGGGAACTGCAGTGTGTAACCCTCCGTCTGCCTAATTACCCCCAAGGGGTCATTATGGTGCAGTTGAGGCAATACGGATTGTAAAGCCACTTAATATATGACCATGTACAAGTGCGTGCGTGCACGTGCGCCCGCGGGAGCGTGAGATATGACTCGCAACTAAAGGGGTTAGAACCAATAACGGGACCTGAAATAGCGTTAGTGCAAACGAATGACGGGAATTACTGCGTTTTGTAAGTGCGTGACAGACTGATTTTCCTGTGAGGGAAGGGGGGGTGGAATTTAGATATTAGTGTAATTTACGCAGGACTATAAATTATGAGTGCTTTCACGGGGAAGCGCTAAGCCCGTAGGGTGGAGGAACGTGCTGCGCTTGGGAAAGAGAATTATTATTATTATTATTATAATAAAAAAGAAGCGCTAAACCACAAGGGTTATACAGCGCGGTTGGGAAAGAGGAGACAATGAGAAAGAGAGAAGAAAAAGAAAGAGAAGAAAAAAGAAAGAGAAGAGAAACAAAGAACCTTCAATATTTTTTAAAAGCAAAGCCTACACGAGCCTCAATGCCTATATAAATCTATTAGAAATTTTTGGGGGCTAAGTTTAGTGCAATACGAAAGCTGATCTAAATGTAATACAACAATTGCAATCATTTCTTACACATTAATGTTGCACGTTGCACTGCAATCATATAACTTTGTCAAATACAAAATTTGCATTTTATGCTGTGTGATCCATATATCATTTTATATTAATAATAATATATCACATTTAAGATTATGTTACACTGAAATTTACATATAATGCATGTATAATATATGCACTGAATTACTCACTCAAATTACTCAAAAAAAAAAAATCAGAGGTATTTAGTTTACGTGGGTCGAGTCTCGACTCCCTTCCAAACCTCTTCACCCATAATAGATTAGAGGTATTGGTTTCTGATCTCTGCTACACCATCGTACATTAAGAATAAACAAAGGCACTATAGTTAATGGTCGAGGTTGGAGCGAAACGTCGCCATAAAATGATTGTTCAGTGTGCGGGTTGTGTGCCTGTCGTAGATACTTTTGAAACTGTGTAAAGTTCACAATTATTATTATAATCAAAAAGAAGCGCTAAACCACAGGGTTTATACAGCGTAAAGTTCACAAATGGTCCGAGTCGGACCGAAACGTCGTCGTAAGATTCTGTCTTCTATTTGCGGGTTATTTGTGTATTGTTCCAGTCACGGGAGGATCGAGCCTTCATAGTCTCTCACAATTTCACATTTGAAAAACTATCACGACTGTCTTTTTTTTTTTTTGGAGCTTCTATATGGAGACTATTTCCCCTGAGTTGTTATTCACTTTACGTCTCTTATGATGAATGTTTTCCCGACATTGTTGTTGTTCATTCTGGTGTATAATTTCTCCCCATGACGTTTTTCCTTTCATTCCTGAGGAAGTTCTTAGTTTTATCAATGCTGTCTATCAACAGCGTTTTATACGTGATCACATTCCCTTTGTTGTTCCAGGGACAGGAGGCCTAACTCTTGCATTCCTTCATACCTAAATTAATTCTAGTGTTTTGGTAAGTGACGGTTGTATATACTTGCGATTTTGGCTTAAATAGCAACGCTCTTCTTGACGAATAAGGTAAGCGAAAATTTGTGTATGCAATAATTTCGCAAAAATCATTCTGAACCTAACGAAAAAATATATTTCATTGTGTTTGTTTATTAAATTATTGTAAGCTTATCTAAAATATATTTAGTTGGATTAGGCTTAATTAAATTGCACTTGTTATAATAAGGTTAGGTAAGTTTTCTAAGGGTTTTTTGGTATAAAATTAGAAATTTTTACATTAACATAAATAAAAAAAATGATCTTTAAACACATAAGAGAAAATTTTAGAAAGGACTTAATTTTAAATGAGTTCTTGCTAACTGACCAATTTTTCCTATTCGGCACGACATACATATATATTTATATTCATTCCTACATCCCCAGGTTCACAAACACATCCACACTTACGCAGATAACAGCAGATGCTGTTCCACGAGCATCTGATTATTACTACGACCTAACTTGGGGACGGTGGAAGCCATTAAGTGTAAAAGTGTGTGTGTCCAGGCAAGAACTTTTTCTACCTGTGTCCCCCAACTCTTCCTTTCCATCAGCCCTCCATCTCCCCACGATTCTTCCCCTTCTTCCTCTATCTCCTTTGACCCTTACCCCCATTCTCATCTCCACTCCTCCTTTTCCCTACTTCCCCCTCCTCTGATTTTCCCCTCCCATTTCTGGTTAGGAACCACTAACACCTCCTCCCCATCTCTATTATTTTACGATTCTTTTTAACTTCTGTTGACAAAAGAGTTGGTTCTGGTGGTGTTGTAGAAAAAAAATAAGATATTATTAAAGTGTGTCCTTTCTTAGTAGTTAATTATACACTAACTTTTATTTTAAGTAAAATGTATACCAGCCTTTATTATAAATAAAATGTATACCAGCCTTTATCAAGAGTAAAATACATATTAATTGTAGCCTTCCTGACGTGGCTTCGAATCCTGCTGACTGCCATTATATATATATTACTTGTTAGGAAGCATTTCTTCAGTCATAAAGTTATCAAGAAGTGGAACACTCTGGAGAGTGATGTAGTGGAGGCAGGATCCATACATAGCTTTAAGAAGTGGTACGATAAAGCTCATGGAGCAGGGAGTGTGTGGACCTAGTAGCGACCAGCTAAGAGGCCGAGCCAGGAGTTGTAAATTGACCCCTGCAGCCACAAACAGGCGAGTACAAATAGGTGAGTACACACATACACACACACACACGACTGTGTGCAGAGGTAGAGACAGGAGAATAGAGAGGGTTTTCGATGAAGATAGAAGGAAGAGAAATTGGGGACAGAGTGAAAGATGGAAGGAAGGGATGGAAGAGAGGATGGTGGGAGGGGTGGCGTGGGGTCGTGTTTATGTGTGTCGCAAGGTATTCTGGGGGTTTATGACACAGGTTAATTAGGAGACACACCTGCAGTATCCAAGATTTTTGCTACATCCACCACATTTCCAGAGATGTGTGTGTGTGTGTGTGTGTGTGTGTGTGTGTGTATGTGTGTGGTGTAATACAAATATTTACAAAATACTGTGACTCAAGATTATGATAATGACGAGACTAAAACAAGAGAAAGCAAGACTCAATATGTTTTCACTTTCATTTCCTTCCTCCCAACTCTCCCTCCCCCTTCCCTCCCTCTAACAACCTCTTTCCCTCCTCCTTTTCCAACTTTCCTTCACTCTTCCTCCCAGCTCCTTTCCCTCTCTCTTCACCCATCTATCCCTCTCCCCTCCCGTCAACTGACCCTACATCTCCATACGACCCTCTTTCTCCTCCCTTCCTTCTCTATCCCTCTCCCCAATCACTTTTCCCTCTTAATTCCCACACCCTTCTTTATCGTCACTTCTTCACCACCTCTCCTCTTCCACCTGTCCCATTACCTCCCAGCATCCACCTCTTATTACCTCCCTGATGTTATTGCATGATATATGTCCTTGTTTGACCTTGGAGGAAGAGGTCAGGGTGTGGCTGCTGCGACTGGAACACCCGAGGTTGTGACCTCCAATGAGCTCAGACGGGAGAGGCATAATGTCTAATAACACCTGTAGGGAAGTGTTATTGAGGGGCTGTAAAGCTCTGATGACTGATGTGGTCGAGGAGCTCTGGCGTCTAGTGTCGTGGTTGTAAAGTTGGGGCATCGTGGTTGTAAAGTGCTGGTGTCGTGGTTGTAAAGTGCTGGTGTCGTGGTTGTATGTGCTGGTGTCACAGCTGCAAGAAAGAGTTCTGGTTCGGGAGAGTAAACATATGGCGTGCAGAATGAATACCGCAGACAAGCAGGGCCAGGAGTTCTGTCTCGACCCCCGCAATCACAAATAGGTGAGTGCACACACACACACACACACACGCGCACACACACACACACACACAAACACATCTCCCTAAAACGAATTAACCGCTAATTCATTTTTTCACATTTATATATATTTTCCAGGGCCAATTATTCTAAATTTACTCATCACTGAACAACGCAAAGCTGGAAAATTATTTGCTAAAGCATGAGGGAAAAACAAAATGAAAAGCAAAATGAAAATACAAAAATAGGGGAAAAGTGAACACGAAAAGTGAACGGGAGATTTGAACCAGAGAATTGAACAGGAGATTTAGGAGAACTGAACGGGAGAATTGAACAGCAGAATTGAGAGAGGGGGGAAAAATTGAACCAGAAAACTGAACAGGAGAAATGAAATGGAAAACTGAACGGGAGAATTGAACAGGGAAATAGAGGAACGGGAGAATTGAATAAGGGAATAGAGGAACGGGAGAAATGAATAAGGGAATAGAGGAACGGGAGAATTGAACAACAAAATTGAACAGGAAAATAACAAAATATATACACAATAAAAACTAAGAAGACAATATTTTAAGAGATAAATCATGAAAGAAATATTAAAAAAAAATGAATAAAGTACAAGAAAAACGAAGAAAAAAAGAAATTAATTGCAAATATAAAACGAAATGTATTAGACAGGAAAAACAAAAATAAAAATAAGGACAGGAAAACAATAAAAATAAATAAAGGAAAGGAGAGACAATGTAATAACAAACAACGAGACGAAATAAATAATTCAAGTAAAATATGTAGACGAATAATTAGAGAATAAACAATTGCAGAAAACGATAATTAATTTCAGAAAGCGGGAATTTTTTGAGGCAAAAAAAAAAAAAAAAAATCATTCAACTGTAATATATAAATATGTAATTAACCACGATTCATTAATTTCATTTTCATAAACATTACACTACAATTAAATATAATGCAATTTATAAAACTGTTTTGTAAATTAAAAACAACCGTAACACACTTATATGTGACATAACTCTTATGCATTTATAAAAAGTGGTTTATATATATATATATATATATATATATATATTATATATATAAATAAATATATATATAATATATATATATATATATATATATATATATATATATATATATATATTATATATATATTTATTTATATATATATATATATATATATATATATATATATATATATATATATATTCATAAATTAATTGCCATTAACGTTATAATCTAGGGGAAACGTTAAACACGCAGGGGTTATACAGCGCCGCGTGTTACTTGGTTGCTTTGGCCTTTTATGGCGGCGATAATTGCTCGTTATTCAAAGAATAAAACCATTTGCTAATGTTGTATCATATTTGAATGTTAATCTATTTTTTTTTTGACGTCACTATTACTTTTGTTGCTGTTGTGGTCGTCTTTATACTTTTGATAAGGGGACTTTTTCACTGTTGTTACTATTATCATTATTCTCATTATTTTTTATATATTTTATCATTAAGGTATTGTGAATCTCACTATATTATTATTACTATTGTCATTATTATTATTATTATTATTATTATTATTGTTTTATATAATTAGATTTTGTCACCATATTTTTTTCAACAATTGAAATCCGGTGGGTACAAGAGCTAGATTCAAACACAGGAGGAAAGTTAACTGATAAAACCAGTTAAGTACAAAAACACACACATACCAAACAAAACAGGACTCTTGTCTATCTACAAGTACCTTTGAAATTAGTACCTACATTACTACTACTACTACTACTTCTACACACACAGCCAAGGGTCAGGTCCAGGAATCTCAGAGATTCAACTCCAGGAACCACTACGAGGCGAGCTAAACGCTAAACTGTGCCATTATGGATTGTTTCGAAATTCATCTCGCCTCAAGAACCAACATAATAACAATCAGTCTCAAGACGACTGGGGGAAAAAAATTGTAGTAATTTGGTGGCAATAACTTCAATTCATAAGGTGCAGTTTCTCCCCACCGATGATAACTCTATTTCAAGACAGAAATCAACGGGTATCTTCAAGATGTTGCACCCACCTTGCGAGGCTGTGACTCCTGGCTTCCTTCACCTTGAGTTGTGACATGACAGGACTTGAGTTGTGACATGACAGGACGGGCCAAAACGTAAGTCATGTTTCCTCTCCTCAGTGCGGGTTATTTGTGAATTAAGAGTGAGAAGCTCATGACGACGTTTCGGTCCGACATGTATTATTTACAAGTCACAGTAACGCACGAGAGTGAGGGACCCAGTATATATATATAGGCGTGTTATTTGTGTATTGTTCCACTCATGGTATTATGCCTTTTTGTTCTTTCTTATTTACGTAATGCTCATTCGCGCTTTTGTTTACATTTGTTTCTGTCATAAAGAGAGAGAGAGAGAGAGAGAGAGAGAGAGAGAGAGAGAGAGTGGCAACCTACAAGTTCCCTACTAAAACTTTTTAAAATATTTTCTAATTTCCCTTCACGGGAATTCCACCATTAACCTAAAAAAATGAAAATGGCATTTCGCGGCACCGATGGCCTTGGTGTAATTGGGTGATTAGCGCCGGTCAATGACTATAATTGAAGACAGGGGAGCTGCTGGTAAGCACCTGATCGGCATGTCATAATAAGTAAGTCAACTCACCGCAGCCTGTGATTGACAGCTGTACAGTCTGTGGTCTGATTGCCTCGAGTCTCCTGATTAATCCAGTGACCGGGAATTGTCACGCTCTTTTCTACAGTTTTCTTCTCCGTTGCAAGTTGCATTTCTTTCTGTAGTTAACTTAATTTCTCTCTATTTATGCCCTTTCGTATTCTTCATTTCTCATTTTTTCCTTTTTGTACTCTTCATTTCTCAATTTTTCATCTCTTGTACTTTTCATTTCTCATTTTTCCCCCTTTCGTGTTCTTGCTCTGTCGTTTGTTTTTCTTTCTGTTATGCAGTAACTATTAATACTACTTCTAGGGCTGCTGCTAACACCACTACTACTACTACTATTGTAGCTAATTCTACTACTGTAGCTGCTGTTACGTCTGCTTTTGCATCATTATCTACTGCTGTTGCTAATGATTCTGCTAATATTGATACTGTTTTTTGTTGTTGGCTGTGCTGGTGCCGTTGGTAGTTGTAGTAGTGATAGCAGTGGTGCTACTGACGCTGGAACAACCACTACCACCACCACTTCAATATCAATATAATTTGAAGACCCGGGAATCCATACTCATTATCATCTGGAATTTGCTAACACATTAATCGTCTATAATTACTGACCCAGCCTCAAATATCTGACCTTGTCCCAAGCAGCTGATGTGGTCCTGATGAGTGATGACTAGACACACATCATCACACCAGCTCTTCCATCCACTCCATCAACCAGATGATTGATTAGTTCCTTGTCGTGTGATGGGTGGGGGTCAGGGAACAAGATGGCGGTAATGTTGTGATGCAGACTTATAACAGGTAGTTGGTATAACTAGTGTTATTGAGCGAAGAAGATATATGCTCTTAGTATATATATATAGTTCATTTACAAGGTTTGTGGCCGCTGCCTTTCCTCAGTTCATCTACAAGGGCTGGTCATGGACCGGGTCGCGGGGGCGATGACCCCCGAAGCATCCTCCAAGATTTTGTAGCAGCGTGAATGCTGGACGTCGCTCAGACATGAGAGTCAAGAGATCTGACCACAACTATTTTCAAGTATTTGTTTCTTCAGCACTGTGCTGCTGACCAATTCTATATTACGGCTCACATTGAGCCATTGAAACATCTAAATTATTGGGAACGCCTTCAAGTCTTGAACATGTACTCATTGGAGCGGAGGAGAGAGAGATACATGATAATATATACATGGAAAGTACTTGAGGGCCTGGTCCCAAATCTGCACACTGCCATAACAACATACTGGAGTGAGAGATATGGGAGAAAGTGTAAAATAAACCCAGTGAGGAGCAGGGGTGCGCTGGGGACAATACGGGAGCACTGTATTAACATCCGGGGTCCCAGACTATTCAACATCTTACCAGAAGATATCCGAAACACGGCTGGAACCAGTGTAGAAGCCTTCAAGAGGAAACTGGACAAATATCTTCACCAGGTGCCAGATCAACCAGGCTGTGATGGATATGTGGGGCAGCGGGCCTCCAGCAGCAACAGCCTGGTTGACCAGGCAAGCACCAGACGAGCCTGGCCCATGGCCGGGCTCAGAGAGTAGATACTCTCGAAACTCTTCAAAGGTATAAGGTATATATATGACAAGTTACATAGTAGAAGCAAAAGCTAGCAATGTTTTCCTGTCATATTCCATCACAAAGTGAAGGGGTTACATGCATAAACAGTGTTCAGACCTGTTAGCCAGAGATGAGAGATTTCATTAAGGCAATGAGGATATCAAGTGGCTCAGCAGCAGAGTGAATCAAGGTACGCGTGTTGTAGTACCTGCCTCTTACCACTTAAAATCAAGGTGTAATCCTGAGTATTTTTAGTGAACAATTTAAATGGTTACCTGTGGCTAAAAGAAAAGGCTCCTTCGAGATGTTAAAAGTCAGTCACTGAAACTTTCAAGCCATTGAGGATAAGAACATTTTTTTGGGCTTATTAACCCCTAGAGAGAGTTATCAGTTCTTGATAACCCAACAAAGCCAAGCCAGTGTAGTATATTTCAGTTTCTTCTACTGGGACGCTACCCAAATTAATCGACTAACTCTTAGATATTTGAAGAATAAAACTAATTTAACGTGGATGGAGGAAATAATCTAAAGTTCCCTGATAGAGTATAATAAAAATAGGGTATATAGGAAAGCCTATTAAAGACAACAATTTACCTATTGAACAGACTTTTTCAAGTATCTCTGCAGAATCTCTCTCTCTCTCTCTCTGGATTCCTCCACCCATCACTAATCAGGCTATGTTCCTCTCTCATTCTCTTACTCTATCCTTCCTCCCTTTCTCAGTCGCCCTATCCCTCCCCTCCTCTGTAATTAGCCCACCTCCCTCCGAACTATTTCCGCCATCCCATGTGTATAACGAATCGCTACACAAATTGCAATGCTCAAAACTTGCGTCTGTAACTTACTATGTGTTCAGGTGCAAGAGTTTCTGGGCTTAAATTCAAACGATTTAGTGAGTAACTTCGTGAACTGGAGCGAGACGCGGGTTTGTTGGCAAGCGTTATGAGGTGAGGCAAATGAGAGAGAGAGAGAGAGAGAGAGAGAGAGAGAGAGAGAGAGAGGGGTGTTGAGGATGGGGTTTAAAAGGAGGGCCAGCAATGAGGAACAGGATGAGGATTAGGGAGGAAAAGGAGAAGTAAGAAAGAGATAGCTTGGAGAGAAGAAATATAGCAAAGGACGAGGATTAAAGACAATGAGGATTGAGGCGCTGGAAGAGAACAGTACATTAAAATTAAGCAGAAAAAAACTGACGACTGAGACAGAGAAATGAGAAAGGAGGAAAATCAGCAGCAGCGCAGCATAGGAAGCAAGAAGAGGAGGAGAAAAAAGAGGAGGAAGAGTAAGCCGTGTTCAGTTAGGTGTCTTCTCTGGGTCACTGGTAAAGGTGAGCGACGTATCTTAGGTGTAAAATATATATGTAAAGTTATAATGCATTAAACATTACAAAATATTGTCAGCCGTGAGGGTACTAAGTGTGAAAGTCAGTGTGCAAGCAAAGTCAAGGTGGAACTTTCTTTTTTAGGCTTCAACCGTACTTTCCCCCCCCCCTTTTTTTAAAACTTTCCCTCACTTTTTTTTTACCACTGTCTTACACTTTTTAAATATTTCTTATACTCTCACTTTTAAAAAATTTCTCATTGATAAAACTCACACATTTTCATTAAATTTCTCACACTTTTTCAACCTCTAGCTATCTTGTATTCTCATACGTTGACTTCTCCAATTACCATCATAAAAATTTGTCTCTGACTATAAAAACATAGAATGTGAAACTCATTTAATAAAAACTACTCAATATTCATGACGTTATACGAATCTGCATGAAGTCACAGGTGATCGGTGACTGGACAGCCATCGAGGGTTTTTCAAATTCCTCAATGGTGCCCGTGGCAGCCCTCTGGATTATCAATCTTGGGACTCAAAAAAGGTGACAGTGGCACCTTATAGATTCTCATCCTAGGCACTCAAATTCTGCTAAAAATATGCTTCACAAAATTTCAGATTCTTAAAAAAAAAAAAAAATACGAGTTTGGCAACAAACTAACAAAGTGGTATGATTAATAATAATAATAATAATAATAATAATAATGGCAAAATACCGTGACTGGAACAATACACAAATAACCTGCTTATAGGAGAAAGAAACTTAATAAAAATAATATAATATTGGTCAGAAATGTTATCACAAAGGCTCGTCTCTTGTGACCTGATGACCCCAGGAGCGAATTAGCCAAAGGTCGAAGTCACTAAATAGGTGAATCATGCCCTACCTTGACAATGCTGAGCGAAGAGATATTCCCAGCCACGAATGTTAAACACGAAAGTGAACTTCACACAAAGGTCACACAGGCGCCAGAAGCCGCATAACAGTAAGCAGATACCAGTGCGGTTATACGGAGACCTCGGAGACCTCAGTGACGATGTTTCGCCCACACATTCACATTCACCAAGTCATAACAGAATTGCGATTACCTTTTTTTTTCAGGGAGTCTTTAGAAGAGAGTTTGTGTTTAATCAACACACAAACTACTGAAACCATTTGAAACTTGGGTCATAATCCCTCAACAACTTGTACCTCAAAATATAATCAAGGTTCTCTCATTACAAGAGTGGCCAATAACTATCCAGTAACTGTTCTTGTTGATACTATCCAGTAACTGTTCTTGTTGATACTATCCAGTAACTGTTCTTGTTGATACTATCCAGTAACTGTTCTTGTTGATACTATCCAGTAACTGTTCTTGTTGATACTATCCAGTAACTGTTCTTGTTGATACTATCCAGTAACTGTTCTTGTTGATACTATCCAGTAACTGTTCTTGTTGATACTATCCAGTAACTGTTCTTGTTGATACTATCCAGTAACTGTTCTTGTTGATACTATCCAGTAACTGTTCTTGTTGATACTCTCCAGTAACTGTTCTTGTTGATACTCTCCAGTAACTGTTCTTGTTGATACTCTCCAGTAACTGTTCTTGTTGATACTCTCCAGTAACTGTTCTTGTTGATACTCTCCAGTAACTGTTCTTGTTGATACTCTCCAGTAACTGTTCTTGTTGATACTCCAGTAACTGTTCTTGTTGATACTCTCCAGTAACTGTTCTTGTTGATACTCTCCAGTAACTGTTCTTGTTGATACTCTCCAGTAACTGTTCTTGTTGATACTCTCCAGTAGCAGTTCTTGTTGATACTCTCCAGTAACAGTTCTTGTCGATACCCTCCAATAACTGTTCTTGTTGACACTCTCCAGTAACTGTTCTTCTTGACACTCTCCAGTAACTGTTCTTCTTGACACTCTCCAGTAACTGTTCTTGTTGATACTCTCCAGTAACTGTTCTTGTTGACACTCTCCAGTAACTGTTCTTGTTGACACTCTCCAGTAACTGTTCTTGTTGACACTCTCCAGTAACTGTTCTTGTTGACACTCTCCAGTAACTGTTCTTGTTGATACTCTCCAGTAACTGTTCTTGTCGATACTCTCTAGTAACTGTTCTTGTTGATACTCTCCAGTAACTGTTCTTGTTGATACTCTCCAGAATTAACCAGTGCCAAAACAGCCAATTTTAAAAGCAGAATGTCAGAAATACGTAAGACGAAACTTCAAGGAATTCGGAGAAACGTATTAAGGGTGAAAAAACAAATATATGCCTGTGAAAAAGGTGAACACAACAGCGCGTGTGTGATTTATGACAGTTCTCAAGGTCACCTCACGAAATGTCACGATTCCAGAATAGTTACCAAGTGAACGGATCTATGTAGGAGTTAATGTTCAGAAACATCCCTCATAACTTTCTCCCAGCACGACATCAGTTTCAGTATTTCCAATGTATTATGCAGTCCCCACAACACTGCTATAACCAAATACATGTTATTTATGTACAACTCTACTGTTAAATCAATACCTTGTTCCATTGTTGATGAATAAGACACATGCAAGGATGGACTGATTACATCTTCTTTTCACTACTACATCTGTTGCCTCTGTATTTGACTGAAGAAGTCTACTGTGTGGGCGAAACGTTTCATCAATAAAGATACCCAACTGTTGTACATGTGTCTTAATCATCAACTTGTCTGTATTTTATACCATTTTCAACATACCTCCATTGTTATATGTCAGTGTTGAGTTTATTCTCAGAGTCCGAGAATAAACCGGGCCGCGGGGGTCAACGCCCCCGCGGCCCGGTCTGAGACCAGACCTCAGGTTTTGTACACTGAGGTTTGACAACGCTCCTGGCGAGCGAAACGTTACTTAAAAAATATAATCAGAAATTTGCTTATGATTCCATTTATCTAATTAAGAGGTTCCTGGCTATGTAATTTGTTTTGTAATTTTCTCGTATCAAAAATATTCAGATATTCAGGGGAGGTGCCTTAATGTCCGTAAAGAGCCCTTGATCCAAGGAATTGGAGCAACTCTCCCCTTCCTTGAATTAAAATTGATTAGTACCTATTTACCAGGCGCTATGACCCCTTAAGGTTTTCACCATATTATAATAATAATAATAATAATAACAATATTAATAATAATAATAATAATAATAATAAATAAATAATAATAATTGATCATATACTATCATAGGGTAATTTCATGTCACTGACTCACAACTGAAAAGTTCAGCAATTATTATAAACTTTGAGAAGGATTTCAGTCAAAGTAATTCTACTTGATGGTGAAATAGTGTAAAGTATTGTAAGTGTCACTTGCAACTACTTTCCGTATGACTTCCACTTTTGCCTTGGAGGAGTTAGAGTGAGAAAGGGAGTTGGAGTTAGTGGGATTTGGAAAAGGGAGGGGAATGGAAGAGGAAGTGGAGGAATTTGATAGTTACTGGAGGGAGATGGAGTTAGGTATGGGAAGTTCTTAAGGGATGTGGCCAAGTTGAAGGTAGTTGAGGGATGGAGTGTGATGGAAGAGGTGGAGTAGTTAGAGGGTATTGGAAAACTATGAACGCAGACTCATCTCGTGCCTCGACTCGTCCTAGTTAGAACTGTCATCAATACCCCTCAAACACCACAGAAACATCAGTGATCTTACTGTCACGTACAAGATCTCCACAGAAGACAGCAGTTACACAACAAGACGTACAGTCATCATCAACCACTCTGACAATTGCCTTACTCGGGGACATGAATCTATCAGCTATCATTCCAAGCCTGAAACGTATTTTAAATACATTCAAAGAGCAAAATAATATTTCACAACTCGAATCGACCGACCAAATGAAAGCTCTGCCCCAAAGATAACTCCAACTTCTCCCTGTACCCAAAATGAAGGATTATGTTATACAAAAGTATATGTTTATAATCATTTTCTTAATGTAACAAATGCTGTGACTTTGAAATGAGATGTTATTAAAAAATAATGGTAGTGAAAGGACTAGTTGCTTACAAAAGGGAAAGTACCGTATTTTCCGCCATATAAGGCGCACTTCTTTCTCACAGTCTTGGAAAATCAGCCTTACGCTTTAGCAGTTGTTTACTAACGTTACGTTACAACTGCTTGGTAACATCGTTTATGTACATGCTCGTGCGCCTTATATGCCGGAAAATACGGTAATATATCAGAACTGAGAAGAATGAAAAAACTTGGATAAATCAGTGTAAGGAAATAAAGCAATGAGAGAAAAGATGAAGTGAAGAATAAAGAAGAGTGGGAAGTAAGAAGACATGGAAAAGGGAAAGGAGTGAAAATGATGGTAGCTGATAAATAAGAGTAGAAAGGACTGAGACTGATGTTTAAGGAAGAGGGAAAGGAGTGAGAGAAGCGAGGCTGATGAATAAGGAAGAGGGAGAGAACGTGGGAAAAGATAAATTGCCTGTGGAAGCAATGGAAAAAGCAAAGGAGGCGAGGCATTGTTAGTTTTTCAGTTGGTATGTAAATATTATGGGAGGGGGGATGCTAGATATAAGAGAGAGAGAGAGAGAGAGAGTGAGAGAGAGAGAGAAAGAGAGTGAGACAAAGAGACAGAGAAAGAGACAGAGACAGAGAGACAGTCAAACAAAAGCATCAAACCCACAAAATTACAACAAAACCTTTTTTTTTTAATATTCGGAAGTAATCACACTCCTTCCTAAGCTATGGAAAGTTCTCCCCCTCCCTTCTCTCTCTCTCTCTCTCTCTTTTCAACAAAAAAAGTATCTCCAAAGAAAAATCCATAAGGCGCAAACTTCCATTATACACGGCAAGATTTCCTACCATAATGCCCGTGTTTCACAGTCTCAAGTTATAGATTTTCACGTTCTCTACTCAGAAGTTACAAGAACAACCGGCATAAAAAAAAGGGGAAGTTATTTTCTCGGATACTATGGAAAATTGTTTCTTGGAAACAAGATATTTGTTTTTTCATGTTTAAAAAGTAGTCATCGCTACAATGACAGCAAGAAATGGAATATTTTTTTTACGAAGAGCTCCCTAGTTCGACGTTTTTAGTCTCCTCCCTCACTCTTCTCCCCTCAGAATGGTCAGGTTTGACGGTATGCAGATACTCGTCGACTTACGACCCGGTTAGGTTCCGACCGACCGGTCGTAAGTCGAATTGGACGTAAGTCGAATAGGTATTGCAATTAAGTATTTTATAATCTTTATATCATCCTTTTTCTTCAAAATGAGCGTAACATTGAAGCTGGTGGGGAAACTGAGAGCAAGAAGTGAGCTGAATGATGAGCAGAATCGCTATCGTACGGCCTCATTTGTACTGCCAGGAATACAAATTTTTATGGTCGTAAGTGCGGATGGTCGTAAGTCGGATAGGCCGTAAGCCGACGACTATCTGTATAACGTAAGGATGAGTCTCGCCTTCATATATAAGACGGTTTTCTGGACGCGTCCACTGTTTTAAGAAACAAGTTTGATGTTATTAAAAATGAAAATAAGTGATCTTACCAATTACTAATTCTACCACTACTTCTATCAACTTGTCTTTTTCCACTTTTATTCCTTCTACTACTACTACTAGTACTACTAATACTACTACCACTTCTATTACTGTTGTTGCTGCTTCTGGTGTAACTATATATGCGAAATTTACTATACTACAGAAGATTTTTGGTGTTTAGAGCAAAAAATCTGGGATGTGGCCCATGGCCACTCTTGCTATCAAGTTGCAGTTGCAGTACTTAGACCAGACCCGCAGGGAAACTACGATCATGTCGCGATAGACTCCTCAAGGATATCCTCAAAGAACCGATTTAATTAGAGTACAGAAATCAATTTAGAAGATTCTTTCTTAGCTTTGAGCAGCGTTTCCTACTGAGATATCCCATGATCAGTGGAGTGGCGAGTAGTTCAGTGTCCTCATCATTCACAGTTTTTACACAAATAACCCGCACCTAGGAGAGATAAGCTAGCGACGAAATTTCGGTTCGACTTGGGCCACTTAGGTGCGGGTTTTGGATTGTTCCAGTCACGGTATTGTGTCTTTTTGTTCTTTCCACTGTTTTTGTCTCTTTTGGACTCAAAGTCACTGGCTGACGAAACGTCTCCTCAACAAATATTGCACAAGTGACTCATTCTTCAACCTGACAGTTTTTTGAACTGTTACATGACAGTAGCTCAGTGGTTAGACAGTTCACAACTGAAAAGACCCGAGCTAAAGCTCAGGGCTGGCGAAGCTTGTACGCAAGTTTTATACACACCCTTGGTACCCCTCGCCCACTTAGCAGTAAATATACGTGCCTTTGTGTCAAACTGCCGTCGTGGGTTGCCTTCATTGAACAAAACTTGCTAATTAAATGCGTTAGAAACCACAGCCAACATCGAAGTAACATCCTGGGAACGCCAGTGTGTAGGTAAACCCCGGTACTTGCTGGAAATTTTCAAGGGTTGAATAAATGGAATCCGGACACTGCGTTGTCTCTCATTATGTTAATTAAATAGTATTTTAAAGGCCTTACTTTTGTATCTGGCAACACTCTTTACCCCAGTCTCTGTATGTTGCAATGCCCCTTCGCTTAAATGTTTATGAAGCAGTTGCTTGAAGCGAAGGGTCATTGCAACATGCAGAGACTGGGGTAAACATGGTTGCTAGAGGTAAAAAGGCCTTTTAAAATACTGTTTAATAAACATGAGAGACAATGCATTGCGCAGATTCATTTTATTCAATGGTCTTAACTTTAAAAGCACCAAGGAATGAAATGCAACGTACGATAAAGCCAATGGCACCATCGTGAGGAGCTTGCCACAGTTCAGAGCACACCAGGGGAAAGGATCTAAAAGTTTCCTCTTAATAAACCTGAAATCTTCTTGTTGCCCTAATGATATCACATCATAACCATGGATGAATGGCAGATAGCTGGAGTAAAACTAAGAGTGCGCACCTTTGTAATCCCCTGGGTTGATAAGGTCTCCCAAATATGCTTCATATTGGAAATCTTTATTTTAGACCTCTTGAAAAGTCACTTTTATTAAAACTCTCTTTTTTTTCTTTCTTAAACAACCAAAGTTTTATACTTTAAACTCTGCGAATATTAAAATGTGATTTTTGTCCGACTTACATGGAAGGGAAGGTCTAGGAGAGGGAACAAGCTGTATAAGGAGAAGGGAGTTAGTCAGGGAGGTCAAAGATAAGAAAAGTTATGGAGGTTTGTGGTTTGCGTCATGCAGCCAGGTGGGTGGAGGCAGGTCACCCACCTCCTCATGCACAAGTGTGAGATAAACCACGATAATAAGAGAACAAGGATGATTTAAAATTATTAATTGAATATACTATGAAACGAGTGATACGCAATATATATATATATATATATATATATATATATATATATATATATATATATATATATATATATATATAGATATATATATATATATATATATATATATATATATATATATATTAGATGAATAGATCATAGATCACAGGTGAACAGTAACAAGCAGCACCAAGAGCGAGATCATCTGCCTTTGTAGTGTTCACGTACATGTAATGAGTGGGTCCCCAGCCGTAACAGATGGTGCCTTTATTGATTTCTCCCTTCTGTCTCCCTGTCTGTTCCGTCCACACGCTCGTTCAAGTCAAAACACATACAAGTCGAGTACTCAGTGTGTATGTAGCTAGTTCTGCCACTGCCGCCACTCCCACTGCCACCATCCCCACCACTGATGCAGCATCCACCTGGACCATACCGCTCACTACACCTATCTCACACCCACACTAATCATTAATACTAATCATGGAAGATTTCGACCAGGAAGAAAGAGGCTGGGAGAGCTGGGACACAGATGGGGACAGGCAATTCATGGGGCTAAGATGATGGAGGTAGTGATGGTCAAGTTTAAACCTCAGTACCTGAAGGAGACAACAAGACAGAAGATAAATCAGTAAGACTTCATGTAATATTTACCAAAAGAGCACCTGATGAGTGAAATCTGAGAGGCCTCTAGGAGTTAGCGTCCACTCAGTACCGAATGTCGAATAACTTGGGGAAAATAAACCTGTAAGGAAAAATAGTAAGTGGAAAACAAGAGAAACAGATTTTCCCAAGAGGAAACTTTCTAAAATGAGAGAATTCCTGAGTGAAATGCAATGGGAAAGGGAACTGGAAGGAAAGTCGATAAATGAGACAAAGCAAAGAATTTCTTACCCAGAAGAGAAAATGACAAAAAGTAGAGAACCTGAGCTCAAAAATGCTGAGGCAAAAAAGTGCAAGAATATATAACAATAGAATACAAAGAACATAATTAAACAGAGAAGTGAGAAAAAGAGCCAGAAATAAACATACAACGAAAGAGAAGCAGACTCGGCCCTAGGAAACGCACACATCCGAGTATAAACAACCGAGTACACACCCACACCACTCGCCAGGCAAGTCCATCTTCCTAACCAGTATAGTTTGCCCTTATTTAACTTTCCCAGCGGTGTTCCCAACTTTGCTGATGTTCTCGTACCAGCAACTCTACATTTCATCTCCCTAAAGAAAGCTCCTTTTCTTGACCAAAAAGAGAGCAGTGATTTAAGCAGGAGGGACAACACATTCCTGTTTCTAGTCCAGTCATCTTAATCCTTGGTTCTAGTACTGTGACTTCAATAGGGTTCTAATACTGACTTCAATAGGGCTCTCTAGTGCTGCGTCTTTAGTAGATATCTGGTGATGTTACCTAATGAGAGTTCCTAGTGTATTAGCAACATATGGAGAGCGTGGCATAAATTATCATCCTTTAAACTGCAGTTCTTCGATTTTCTTCGACTTCACTATTGTATTGCAATGCTCAGGTTTTTAACCTTTCTTCAACACCTGTGGTGTTCTGCAACGTTACGTTCTGTCCCTTGCTCCATTTTTTTTTTGGTTAGTCAATAATTCTGTGCTATCCATTTTTATGAAGATATTATTTGGCGCTTTCTATATTTCTGTTATATCTCTTATGCAGCTCACAGTAAATCTGTTTCCTGTTGGTTAAGATCGCATGGGGCTCAGAGGATTTTCTTTTATTGGAAACGGCAGCAAAAATTAAGATTGAAATTAGCTTAGTAATTCCTAATAATAAAATTTAAGAGCACAAAAAATAGGATAATATGAGAGAAATAGCAAAAGTTATTTTATTTACAATTACATGAGCAAGATTAATAAAGAAATAGTGAAAGTTTGTAAAATGAAAATCGGGAGAGTATATAGGTGTTTACAAAAAATATTATAGGGATTGTGATATGGTTTACCACGGACAGACTTCGAGGAACTTGAAAGTCAGAAATGTGCAATAGAAAACAAAAAGTCAATTCGATCTGGACATAAAAGGATTGCTTTATTTTACATAAAATTGAAAAGCCTTCAATCTTTCATTCCCAGAAATGTTATTAAAGGAAGACAAGCGAATCCATTAAGATGAAAAATAATCCAGACTTTTACATTTCTCCTCGACACTGTAACTGAAGCGATAAGTGATTAGTTAGGCTATGCAGACTAATGCATTAAGCTGACTCCTAGGGAGTCATCACACTCGATCATTCTTGCAAGTGATTTCACACTCTCTGCAAAAGCAGTTGCTTCATTCTCCGTACTTCGTTGAAGAGGGCTTCAGATGCTGGCCGAAATATTCAGTTTGTCTTTTCCCCCTCGTATATTGTGGAGGAGTTGGCGATTCTGGCGATACGTCAGTGACGTGTGGTAACAAGCTTTTCTGGAGCTTAGCCTAAAAGATCGAGGAGTCTTTCTTAAGACGAGTATCAAGAATCTACACACACACACACACACACACACACACACACACACACACACACACACACACACACACACATAAATTCTGAATGACAAACACTGAAAAGAAAAAGTTCGAGGTATATCAAGTGGAACCCCCTTGCTGTATATTCCACGGTATTTTTTTTTTTTTTTTCAGAAGATTAGACTCATGCCGAGTAGGATTCACGACTGTTGTTGAGAGTTCCTGTAATGTGAACTGCAAGAGTGTAGATGGAGTGCCTCATGAACCTTACCTACCTCCTACCACTTTCTTCGCTTCATTTCCCAAGCAACTTCCCAAACACTGACCAGCTCACTTACCCATCGACATTTCCGCGACATTTCCCCCTTCCCTCACTCATTTCCCCTCCTTTCTCCCCCTCTCTCAACGTATCCCATAATTCCACTTAAATCCACCAACGGAGGTGTAATGATTTCGGTGAAGGACTCTTCATCCAGGGTATTGGAGCTACCATCCCCTTTAATGGAACGAGTGTGATTGCCTTCCAGTCCTCAGGCGCTATTTAACCCATATGGGTTTAGCCCCTCCATTAATTTAATAACAATCCTTTTAAAAAACAAATTTAATAAAAAAACTACTCTCACGCTTTTGTAAATTCGTAATTGAGGAAACAATAAATTATCTTGTCATATAAATAATCCAGTAACTTTTTTTTTTTTTTAAACCAGAAAAAAAACTGAAGAATTTTTATGGAGTTCAGTTTCATCAATGTTTTCTTCTTTTTTTTCAGGAGCAAAATTAACCAGTTTAGAAAAAAACTTATCACTTGACTTTTAGAAATTGAAATATAGTTAGTGGCATTTCTTGATACACAAATATAACCCGCATTGCTTTTAGATTTTTTAGATTTTTTTTATATACGGAAATAACCAAAGGCGGAATTATTAGTGTCTCAAAACGACTTGACATTTTTTTTTTTTAGACTTGAGAAATGTTCCATAGTGTTTAAAAAATAATCGCCAGGAAAAGATTTTTTACAAAACTGACTTATTGAGAAATAGACACTACTACTACCACCACCACTACTACTACCACCACTAGTACTACCACCACTACTACTACTACTACCACTACTACTACTACTACCACTAGTACTACCACCACTACTACTACTACCACCACCACTACTACTACCACTAGTACTACCACCACTACTACTACTACCACTACTACTACCACTACTACCACTACCACCACTACTACTACTACCACCACTACTACTACTACCACTACTACCACTAGTACTACCACCACTACTACTACTACCACCACCACTACTACTACCACTACTACCACTAGTACTACCACCACTACTACTACTACCACCACTACTACTACTACCACCACCACTACTACTACCACTACTACCACTAGTACTACCACCACTACTACTACTACCACCACTACTACTACTACCACCACCACTACTACTATTACTACTACCACCACCACTACTACTACCACCACTACTATTACTACTACTACCACCACCACTACTACTATTACTACTACCACCACTACTACCACTACCATTACTACTACCACAACTACCACCACTACTACTACTACTACCACCACTACTACTACTACCACCACCACTACTACTACCACTACTACCACTAGTACTACCACCACTACTACTACTACCACCACTACTACTACTACCACCACCACTACTACTATTACTACTACCACCACCACTACTACTACCACCACTACTATTACTACTACTACCACCACCACTACTACTATTACTACTACCACCACTACTACTACTACACTACCACTACTACCACCACTACTACTACTACTACCACCACCACTATTACTATTACTACTAACACCACTACTACTACCACCACTACTACTACTACTATTACTATTACAACTACCACCATCACTATTACTATTAATACTACCACCACCACTACTACTATTACTACCACCACCACTACTACTATTACTACTACCACCACTACTACTACCACCACTACTACTACTACCACCACCACCACTACCACCACCACTACTACCACCACCACTACTACCACTACTAGTACTATTGCTCCCCTTCGCTCCCTTTCTGGTACTGTACCTTAGTGTTCTTTTTTTTAGACAAAATTGAGTATGATTTTATTTTTAAGTCTTAAAGTTCAGTCTTTTAAATTATTAGAATCAAATAAAGCGCTAAACCAACAAGGGTCATGCAGACTCTTTTAAATATGGAACGAAACCTTTCAAATTTCAACTTAAAAGTTAAAAGAGAGAGTTTCAAACCGGGTTAATACTGTTATTGTCTCTGTTTAAACTACCAGTTGTTCAACAACTGTTCATTAATACTTCCGATTCTATAAGTAGGACTACTATTACTACGACTACTATTACTACGACTACTATTACTACGACTACTATTACTACGACTACTATTACTACGACTACTATTACTACGACTATTACTACGACTACTATTTGTTACGTCTCAAATATGAAACATCTGAAGTAATTCAGTCTAGGAGAGAAAGTAGAAAACTGAAGAGAAAGGGAGAAAATGAAACGGAGTCAGTGGAAGAGAAGAAAATGCAGCGAAAGGAAGATAAATGGGAAGGAAATAGAGAGGAAATAACAAAAACCAAGAAATCTGAAAGCAATAAAAGAGGTTGATGGGGGAAATGAAAAGGAAAGAAGAAAGAATTAAAAGAGAACAAGGAAATGCGAAGGGGAGACAAAAGACACGTGAAGGAAAGGGAGTAAAGCCCAGGGAGCTAAACTAGAAACTTTTGGGAGCCGGAGCCCATTATGATATTAAACGAGGACTTTTACCCATTATTTATGCCAATGAGGCAACTCAATAGCAGTAAAGCATATTATAGGCACTTGGCGATATTAAGACAATGTTCCTCCTTCAAGTTTATTCTCTCGCCGGCCTCGCTGCTACTTGAGTGTGACTTGGACTTGCCTAGCATGGGCCAGTAGGCCTGCTGCAGTGCTCCTCTCTCATGTTCTTAAGTTCGTAGACGTTGCCAGTGTTTTTGGTGTGTACTGAAAGCGCTAAACCGGTGTGTGTGTGTGTGTGTGGAGGGGGTGTACTCACCTAATTGTGGTTGCAGGGGTCGATTCATAGCTCCTGGCCCCGTTTCTTCACTGGTCGCTACTAGGTCCACTCTCCCCTACTCCATGAGCTTTATCATACCTCGACTTAAAGCTGTGTACTCACCTAATTGTGGTTGCAGGGGTCGAGACTCAGCTCCTGGCCCCGCCTCTTCACTGATCGCTACGGAGTCCCTTCTCTCCCTGCTCCATGAGTGTGTGTGTGTGTGTGTGTGTGTGTGTTTGTTTTAGGCTTGTTTCAATTTATAAAATTCTCTAACTTACATTATATAAGTGGAGTGAAAACCTTAATGAAAGTGGATTTAATCAATCAGTGGAGCGAGGACCAAGTGACTGAGGGCAACACTGGTGAACTCCAGTGGACTATTAATTTGAAGTATTTCTTCCAATAATACTCTGTAAAACTCTTATTCTCAACTTAGTTTTTATTACTGTAACTCCCCAGTATGACGTTACTCTCCTGTGATCAACATAACAAGTGTTTGAAATTGATGGACCCGATTTGAATAGATATTGCTTTGAAATTGGGTCCCTCATTTTAAAACACCCTGTATATTCCCTTATACTTTCATTCTGCAAAGCGATAATTAACTATTATTTTTTTAAATCGGTTTATAATTATAACAAATACGATTTCTTGCTTAATAATGTTAGTAGAATTCCCGACAATATGTTATGTAGGACACAAGTGCAACTAATGCGAAATTTTATTGTGGCAACGGCTTGACAAAGCTCCTGGAGAGCGAAACGTCGCCACAAGAAAATGTCACATTAGTTGCATTTGTGTCCCTTTGCCTAACACTATTTCTTACACTTTTATTTTTGGATATAATGATCTAGGACTGGAGAAAGTGGTGACAAAGTGAACAGGCACTACCAACAGGCACTACTAATAGGCACTACCAATAGGCACTACTAATAGGCACTACCAACAGGCACTACCAACAGGCACAGCATCGCACCAGCCAGTAGATTAAGTGTTAACAAGTGGATGATAAGTGGTCTGCAAAAGGGGGTGAAATAGATAGCTCGCACCCCGGGGTCTGATAGATGAGTTAAGTAGTTTACCGAAGGGGACGGGGGAGGGAATGAGCTCATATTTCCCCTTGGGTACGACAGATTTTTTTTATGTGACGCACCCAGGGGAGATATGATTGTAAACATAATTATATTTTTATGTTATTCGTTTAAATCAGTGATGTTTTAATGTGTGTGTGTGTGTGTGTGTGTGTGTGTGTGTGTGTGTAGTTATACACACGTACCTGCTATAACTTGTGACTGTAGATAAATTGATTATTTCCTCAGTCACAATAAATATGATATTAGTGGAACTTTTTTCCCAAATTTGTGATTCTGTTGTGTTTGCACTGAGAGAGACAGACAGACACAGGAGCTGTGAATCGACCCCTGCAACCACAAATAGGTAAGTACAGAGATAAAAAGAGTGATAGTTTACCCAGCTACGCGGATGGAGGAGCAAACAAATTGAGATTGACATAATAAACCATAAGTGTCTTTCTCTTCCCGGGCTGGAAACATTATTCGCGAATGATCTGAAATTACGTTGAATTCACTCATTGCTGCGAACCTTTAGCGTCTTTTCCAATTTTTTCGTGAATGCTCCGCTGCGTGTCGATGGTCCGACCTCATCCCGAAACAAAAACACAGCTTTTGAAAACCACTGTTCTTCAAGGGAAGGGGTAAGAAGGGAGCTTAATGGTAGTGAAGGGCTTCCCCCCCTTCCTGATCAAAGAAATTAAGAGGTTTCGATACCTTTCGTTGGATAAGACTTGAATACCTCCCATTTCCCAGTCGTTGCATTACCCTTACGGATTTACCGTTTCCCCTAGAGTATAACAATTTTCTTGTGGTTAGACACATGAGCAAACATTAAGGACAATTTGTTATTGAAACGTTTCGGTCCTGAACCTTGTTCCAGGACCGAAACGTTTTCATAATAAACTGTCCTGGTTGTCTGTTCATGTGTCTTTAACCAGATTTTCACTAATTTTCTTTTAGGCTCAAGGACTAGAACGTTCACCTGCACTATTCTGCTTGCACTTCCTACTAATTTCTGAAACATTGCAAGCTCCTGATGTGTTGATTGCAACACGAAAGTCCTAGAGTAACCATTCAACCCTCCCTATGATTGTTTAGCATATTGTATAGCTTGTAACTATGCGGACCTGTACCTAAATAAATTGACTAACCCTTAGACTCTCTTAAGTCTTATATGACCGTAAGTATGTATATGTGATCGCCGAAACGTCTCAACGTTGTTACAAGAAAATGACCGCAGTAGTGGCGGCAGCAGTGACAACGTCCTGCTTCGTCAGCTGTCACAGAGGAAGTGGACCAGCGTCGGAAACCCCACGCAGTCAGCCATCAGTGTTGTGGTGTCTAGTTGCCTCCCCGCCCGCCAGGTGCCGCGTGCCTCCAGCAGATACCACATCCCGTCATCAGGATGTGCTGTAATGTGATATGTTAGTGTGTCGATACGCGATGGGCGGACTATGGAGAACCAATTTTCATTTTGTCTTATTTTTTGAATTCATTAATTCATTCTCTCTCTCTCTCTCTCTCTATTTGCATAACTATAATTAACTCCCCTCTCACCTTTACAATAAAAACTAATAAATATTTCACATTATATTAATAATAATAATAATTATTCCGAATTTAAATAATTATAAGTAATAACTTCAAAAGTAACTTTTTAAGAGAAATGCTACACAAAGAAATAATTTAAAAAATAAAAATACAAAGGAAAATGACAAAAACTATAAAAAAAAATGCTGTGAATGCTGCCAGACAAGCTTAAAAAAATAAGAATTTCTGGGAAAGGAGAAAGGGGAGGAAGTGAAAGAGGAAGGGAAAAGGCAAGAAAGGGCAGGAGGAGAAGGAGAAGGTGACTTCCTATGTCAGTAGAAAGTACGACTACTCTCTCGTGACCAGGTGTTGAAAGGAGGGGAAGAGATAGAGCTGAAGAGAAAGAAGAAAGGGAGAGTGAAAAAAAAATTGGAAAAGTTTATAGGAGAAAGGAAGAGGAAGCAGATTATGATGGAGGGAGAACAGACTGGAAGGGGACAGATAAGAGGATGAAGGGAGAAGAGAATGAAAGAGGGGACAAGGAAAAGGATGGAAGAAGACGGGAAGGAGAAAAAGGATTAGGACATGCGAAGACAATTGAAGGAGACAAAAAGCAGACGGATGGAAAATTAATATGGAAAGAAAGGAAAGAAAGATGCAGGTAACAAAAGAAAGTGTTAAGAGAGAAAGTTCTGGGAACGAAGAATTAGGAAAGGAAGCTAGGCTTGAAAGGGAAAAGAGAAGAGGCAAGAGTGTATGTATATATATATATATATACGGCTACTTGGAACATTATTGACGAATAGTCTAAGTTAATTGTACTCCATTCATCAGGTATTTTTATAGTCCAAACGTTCCCCTTGACAGTCAAGTTTTCGTGCGGGAGGTCCATGTGGAGGTTTTTAATACCAACCTTAATTTTTGGGTTGAGCAAATATTCTGTTAGTGGGATGGATTGTGAA
The DNA here is from genome assembly GCA_009830355.1 of Cherax destructor. Classification (NCBI taxonomy): domain Eukaryota; kingdom Metazoa; phylum Arthropoda; class Malacostraca; order Decapoda; family Parastacidae; genus Cherax; species Cherax destructor. Next base: position 1,291,465 of record WNWK01000007.1, read on the forward strand.
GGACCTGCCTAGTATGGGCCAACAGGCCTGCTGCAGTGTTCCTCCTTTCTTATGTTCTTATGTTCTTATGTTAAGTTTAGATTTTTGGGAACGCATGTGGCCTCCTGGTTTAAACTTCACCACATAGAGGAGACGATCAAGGTCGAGGAAAGCAAGCACAGCTTTAACCTTAGAGAGGTATACCTGGACAGCTTTAACCTTAGAGAGGTATACCTGGACAGCTTTAACCTTAGAGAGGTATACCTGGACAGCTTTAACCTTAGAGAGGTATACCTGGACAGCTTTATTCATAGAGAGGTATACCTAGAAAGCTTTATCCCTAGAGAGGTATATCTGGACAGCTTTATCCCTAGAGAGGTATATCTGGACAGCTTTAACCCTAGCGATGTATATTTCTAGAAATATATTCTTATTCCGGTATACACGGGTGAGTTGCAATCGGCGAGGACAAATGTTAAAATATACTAATTTTAATCAGAATTTATTGTTGATATTGAGGAATATACGAAGTAACGATCACTGAATGTGAGGCTCGTCACATTAACCCCTCGCTAGAGGTAAATGTTGACGCGCTGTCTGGGTGAATGTTGAAACGTTATGGTACTTACAAGCCCAAAAAAATAAAAACCCAAGATATACGTCATCACTGCTGTTTTAAGTGGACCTTCCATGTACGTGATGTTTTATTTGTGTGTATTATTTTGAGAATTTTAATGTGTGCGAATTTACGTAACTTACATTTTAATGAAATTAATAAATTAGATATTTATTTAAAATATAAACACCTGAATGATGGATCTGGTTAAAATGTATAGGCCGTATGTTCCTTGAACATAAGACCTTAACCACATAGATATTTAAATTAAAAATATTCATAAATTCCATTTAAAAAGAAACTTGATATGAATTTGATATTTCAGGTAAACAATCTGTGTTGAGTGACTATGAGCTTAATTTCGATTATTATTATTATTATTATTATTATTATTATTATTATTATTATTATTAATATTATAATCAAAGGAACATTTTGAAATCTTTATTCTGGAAATGTTTCGCCAGTCAGTGGCTTCTTCAGTCCAATACAGACTGGGGACTGATCACCTCAAACTCCTCATCTTCCACCGTTCGTCTCTGTATTGGACTGGCTGCTGAAAAGTGTCCATAAAAAAGATTTCGAGATGCTGCCCAAGTGTCTCAATTATCAACTTGTCGGTTATCTAAACCATGTATATACAAAATGAGAGAAAGCACTAAACCCGTAGAGGTTGCGTAACGCAATCAGACTCGATCGAAGGAAAGTAACAAAGGCCCAGTTCTGTGACTCGAGAATTCCACACCGGCGTCCAGATGCCTTCCTTGAAGGGCCTGGTAAACATGGAGGATTTTTACACATACCTGAGGAATAATGTTGTTAGGTAAGACACATATGCAAGAGTTAGGTATCTTTATTTCGATACCTAACTGTTGCGTATGTGTCTTACCTAACAACCTGTCGGTATTTTCTCCCATTTTAATATTCAGGAATAATATTCGCTTCGTAAGTCTTTGCAGACACATGACACACAGTTTTGCCTTCTGATTGCTAATAGTGGAGGATCTACCTACCTGGAGTCTACCTGGAGTCTATCTGGAGGGCATTCCGGGGATCAACGCCCCCGCGACCCGGTCCACGACCAGGCCTCCTGGTGGATCAGGGCCTGATCAACTAGGCTGTTACTGCACGGGAGAAATTGAGGTGGAGGACAGAGTAGATAGTTGTGGTGTGGGACAGAATGGATAGTTATGGTGTGAGAGTGGATAGTGTGGGACGGAGTGGATAGTTGTGACTGATGGGGGACGGATTGAGAGAAGAGTCAGGAAGAGTTGCTTTCCTGGACTAGTTGTCTCGACAGTAATGCTCAAGACTCAACATTTATCTGCTATATTTTTGAAGGTTTAAATACTAAGATATTACAAAGACCCCAATGGAAATAAGTTACTGAATTTTTTGGGGGTTATCTTAGATAATTCTACACTTATGCTGCTATAGATAACTAATGTGTAATGAACACTTGTCAGTGCTCAATAATAAGCAACAGCTGAAGAGGATCCCAGAAGGGGATCGAAATATACAGAACAATTAATCTTGTGTGTTTCTGTCTCCATGTCTTCTCCTATGTGCGGGATATTTGTGTATGTATGATAATTTATGTAACTATTTATGTATACCTGTACCAAAATAAACTTACGTACATACTTGCTATCCTGGAGTTCTGGGGGTCAACGCCCCCGCGGCCCGGTCTTTGACCAGGCCTCACATAAACACTGTTTTGCTGCGACTCGCGAGAAGTAAACAGAGTGCCATGTGTTTGACCTCCAATATGGAGGCTGCCCATCCAGGCACACTTTATAAGGGTAATAAAAGGAAATATCTTGAAACTACGTAAGAGGCAATGTAGTTTCAGAGTTAGGAAATATGTCTTGACGGGCGGCTGTTGGCTGGAATGAGAACTGGGAAGGACTATAGTGCACCAAAATCACGTAGAATTTATAAATCTAGTAGGTTTGTAGTTTAGGTCAGGACACCACGAGCGCCACTTCTAATGCTGTAGATACAAATATGTAGTTACACAGAATAGGAACTTACACACACACACACACACACACACACACACACACACACACACAGTCAGCCAGCACTTAACAGTCCAATTCCTTTGCACTAAATGACTACAAATGACGTTTTCTCACAAGGGAATCTATGTCCCCTTCCTCCACCTCCACACCTCCTTCCTGCCTGCCCCTTCCCCTCTCCTCCCACAATTCCCCTCCCGGAGCCTCTCACCCTTCTCCATCATGACTCACTTATTCATGAATTATTCTCGACTAGAGGGCAACACTCACAAGAATTACTAATAGTATGGATGAATAGTGATCGGGGGAAATTGAGGTGAGGACAGAGTGGATAGTTGTAGTGTGAGAGTGGATAGTGTGGGAGTGGATAGTTGTGACTGATGGGGACGAGATGAGAGAAGAGTCAGGAAGAGGGGGAAAATAAGGGAAAACAGAAGAACAAATGAGAAAGTAAAAGAGGGACAAGAAAAAATATTGTGCACACAGGGAGAAAGGAATGCGAATGGAGCGACAGGGGAGGATAAAAGAGTGGATGAAAGAGGGTGTAGAAGGGAAGACTGGCAGGGGTGTGAGGTTCTGTGAGGGAGATTAATATTTGTCACCATATTCGTAGTGATTTCTGGATCCCCCTCTCTCCCACAGGAGCCAGGGATGACGCCTGATTGGTGGAGGGGGGAGATGAAAATGGTAGTATAGAAGAGGAAAGGGACACAATAAAGGGGTAATAAAAGTAAATAAAAGGAAAAGGAGAAAAAATGAAGTTATAGAGATGGAAGGAAAAAACAAGGGAGAAAAAAAAATGAAAGGGGGTGTGAAGAAAAATAATTAGTTGATATTTTTAATTAAATAAAATTTGGTACACCCTGGAGCGTGCTTCTGGACTACTCAATGTGATAAATACCCAGTGGAACAAAAGCTAGTTATATTTCCGGTCACATTCCACCGCTCGTTCGTGTTCTTTATCCTGCCACAAGCAGATATCAGAAATATTGCCGGAATAAAGGTAGACGCGCTCGCGAGGAAGCTGGATCAGTACCTAGTCCAAGTGCCAGATGAACCAGACGGTGATGGCTATGGCAGTTGCAGTTGCTGTGGCAGTTGCTAGGGGTTTGGCAACAGCCTGGTGGAACAGGCAAGCAGTAAGGAAGACTGGCCAAAGGCAGGGCTGTGAGGATAGAAAGCCTGTCGAAAGGAGTCACAGGCATATCACAGGTATACGAGATTAGTACATCAGTTAACAGAATCATACTCAAGGGACAATGAGAGGACCTGGTACCACAGTGGTATTCTAAAATTAATTTTAAAGTTAATTGCTGCACACGTTTGCAGTATTATATGTTTTGATAGAGAAGTTCTGAACCTACAATTCTTATATCATAACATTCTTAGCATAACACAAGTGAATCATATTATAAATAACAGTGTGGCATAAGTATCTTACTCATCATGGTTGGGAAACATAAGCAAAAAGAACTATAGAGGATTTACTATAGAGGATTAACACTGACTATAGGGGATTAACACTGACTATAGGGGATTAACACTGACTATAGAGGATTAACACTGACTATAGAGGATTAACACTGACTATAGAGGATTAACACTGACTATAGAGGATTAACACTGACTATAGAGGATTAACACTGACTATAGAGGATTAACACTGATTATAGGGGATTAACACTGATTATAGGGGATTAACACTGACTATAGGGGATTAACACTGACTATAGAGGATTAACACTGACTAACGGGGATTAACACTGACTATAGAGGATTAACACTGACTATAGAGGATTAACACTGACTATAGAGGATTAACACTGACTATAGAGGATTAACAACGACTTGAAGTGTTGGCTTACTTCTCCAAACAATCCTTGCAGTCTTGCCTGATTTACAAATTGTATTGTTCTTAATAAGCAGAGTGGTCAAACAATCGTTTTTTCTGATATTTTTGTTTCGTAATTTTTATCCTATTGACTTATAAGAAAAAAATACATCAGTAATTAATATATTTGCAGAAACTGTAAGTAAATTTTAAATTTGCAAAAATCGTAATGACACGAATGCAAATAAATCACAGGGGATCGAACCCACAGCAGGGAAAATAAGGCATTGGCCTGGGGATTTTACGACTCTCCCGCCTGGGTTCAAGTCCCACCAGTTCCATGACTCCTTTATCAACCTAACCTGTTTAAAATTTACGTAAATTAATATAGCCAAGTATTGTCTAGCCTATGTCAACAGAGTCTATGATTAGTTATAATCACATATCACTCCTTCAACTCGCGTGATACATATATGCCCTCTGTGTCCATGTATTGTTTGTCAATGGCTTGACAAAGCTCCTGGAGAGCGAAACGTTGCCACAGTAAAATGTCACATTAGTTGCACACGTGTTCTTTTACCTAACATATCAATTAACTCGAGAAGCATTTTGGTAACATGTTTTTGGACTTTTTCAATTTCTTTTTTCTTATTTTTCATCACAGATGCATGCCTTGTATTACAGGTGTATATTCCATTTTTCGTGCAGCAAATATTTCACGACCGACTCTCTCTCTACCTTACTGCCATCCATTTATCTAAAGGCTATTTTGAAATTTGTTAGTGTAACATTTGAGCTTCACAATGGTCAATTTTTGTGATGGTCTGGGGAGAGGCTAAGCCAATGCAGTATGTTTGATTGGGAAGGGGTGGTTGTGATACAGACGTGCCTAGCATGGTCCAGAAGATCTACTCTAACATTCCTCTGTTCTTATTTGATTCTCAGAAATACTTCATCTGATATTTTCATTTATCTCATATAATTTCATCAGTGTATTATTTTGTTTACATTCTTTCGTATTCTCCCATTCCCATTTCGTAGGTCTGGTTAATTTTCAAATTAACCAGACCTATGACCAAGTAAACTTGGTCATATTTTTACTAAAGTTGCTCAATATTGCAAAGCTTTCTTGTACAAAGTTAGTAATTAATATTTCTATTTTTTCAAAGCATTTTAGCACAAACATATTCACAGTGTTATTTATTTTTAGCTTAAATTGTAAACATTATGGAGGTCAGTAGCGAGCCTTGCAGGACGCCACCGCCGGTAGCATCTTACACGTCCTCGTGACTTTCTTGGCTTACCTCTCTCATAGTGTTCTAAGATTTAGTTTGTCTTCAAGTTAGGGAAGAGGAGTGTCTGTAACTCAGGAGGAAGGGGAGTCGTGATTTAAGGGAGAGGGGAACCACTTGTTGCAGTGGTAGGGGGGTTGGGGAAATATTGGGGAAGGGATGCGGGGAAGAGTTAGGAATGGGAGAAGGATAGGAGGAAGAAAGAGAAAGTAGGAAGGGGTAAGGGGATGTTGCGTTAGCACATGATCGTTTATAGCAAACTGAAGCAGTTACGAAACTTGCGAGAGGAATGAAACGCATTTACCTTGACGTCGAATCTCAAACACAAAAACATACACAAAATAGAGAGAAGTATCTATCGACAAATGCCTTTGACAACTAATAACTCCTACTAACATACACCTAACACACACAGACACACACACACACACACACACTCACACACAAACTTACCGAATGAACAAAACAAGCACAACACCGGAATATAACTAAGTAATTCATATCGAAGCACACAAAAAAACACCTTAAGGACATACACACTCCAACAGCAACCAGTACTCACAGCAACCACCCCCAACAACCACCCATCCCTCCCTCCCACCCCCCAACAACCACCACCACCAGCTAGTACCAATCCTCGCCACAACTTCCACGAACTGTGCACCTCAATCAAACACACACACGCACACACACACACACACCACACACACACACACACACACACACACACACACACACACACACACACACACAAAGCTTTTGGAATAATTGCAGGTGTTCATATCAAACACGAATGACTCACTCACTCAACCTAAACATCAGGTTCTCCTTACCCATTGGGAAGTACCTTAATGGATGAGGGTTGAATTAATGGGTAAGTTGAGTGCCATTAATTCCACAGTAAATTATTCAGTGGGTTGAGTGCTCTTAGTGGTAAACTATTTTGTAGATTAAGTTTTATTAATAAGAAAAATGGTAATGTTCGTAAGTACTATCAAGGGTAAACTAATGGATAGGTTGTGAGTACTGTTAATGGTAAACTAACAGGTAGTCTGAGTACCCTTAATGACAGCGTAAATCAATAGTTAGGACGAGGACTAATATTACTAGATTTGTCTTATTTTCTACTAATTTAACTAGGTGATTATTATTAATAAATGGCTAATTCATTACTAAGACTGATTAACACAGTGTAAATCAACTGACGATTAATTAATGAGTAATGAGACTCCAATCAGGGTAAATTAATGGATGATTAATTGACAAATAATGTCACTCCAGTGTAAATCATTTGATAGAAAAAACCACTGTGTAATTTACTTGGTAAAAATAGAAACTATTGATAAATAGTTAATTTATATATATAAACAGGAAAGTTTAGTGTGCAATTTAGCACCAATGTAAAGAGAAACAATAGTTTAAACGCTTTCGTTCGTGATACATCAATCACCTCAAATAACAGTCACTTGTGATTGATGATTCATGAAGGCACTTGAAACTTGCGTATCTCTTCCCTCTGATCAAAGTGAGTGTGTCTGTGTGGAGTGAGTGTGTGTGTTGTGTGAGTGTGTAGGGTGGGTGAGAGAGAGAGAGAGAGAGAGAGAGAGAGAGAGAGAGAGAGAGAGAGAGAGAGAGAGAGAGACTCACTTCCGCTCAAAGCGTTGGAAGTTCACAGGTGCAAATATGACGAGAAAATAGTCGACATAAATAAGGTAATTCGGTTAATAACTTAATACTACCAAAACACATGCTTACCTTAATTCCTCCCTCCCTCTTCCTCCTTTCCCCCCCTCTCTCTGTCTCTCTCTACCCCCTCTACTCTCTTTCTTCCTGCTATCATCCTTTAACTCTCTTCCTCTTCTGTCTCCATCTTCTTAGTTTTTAATTTTTTATCTCCTGTCTACTGACTACCTCTTGCTACTCCATCTTCGCACTCCCTTCTTCCCTCTTTTTGGCTTTTCCTTCTTTCTTATCTTCCTTCTGTCTACTTTCCACTCTTTGCTTCTTCCTACTCTCTCCCTCCCATTTTCATTCTATAGGCTACTTTATTTTTCAAAAAATCTTTCACCTTCACTATATACAAAGGAAGGAGAGAGAAGTGAAAAAAGATGAATGGGAAAAAACAAGAAAAAGAGAATAAAAGAAGAATAAGGGAAATAAATTCGAGGGGGCTGAAGGGAGAAGAGGGGAATAATAGGAAGGGGGAGAGACTGGAAGGAAGGAGGTAAGGAATTAGGTTAGTGGGGATACCTGGATGGGTGTACCTGGAGGGTGTTTGGGGGGGCCAACGCACCCGCGGCGCAGTGTATGACCTGGTGTCTTTACTGAGTAGTGTTGTACACAACACTGTCACCAGAGTTGTGTGCAACACTGGATACAGCAATAAAGGCGAATACACCCAGGTGTTGCACCTGCTTATTCATCAACTTATCTATATTGTGTCATCAATGATACGATGGGAATTGATGGAGAAAAGTACTAAATAGAGAAGGGATTTATTCTGGCTGAACAAAATTGGATACATAACAGTGTGGTACAAACCTCGGTTAATAGATACCGACAAATTGGTTTAGAAAGACACTGAGTGAGAAATATGGGAGGAAGTGGAAAATAAACCCAGTGAGGACCAGGGGTGCGGTGGGGACAATACGGAAACACTGTATCAACATTCGTGGTCCCAGACTATTCAACATCTTACCAGAAGATATCAGAAACACGGCTGGAACCAGTGTAGAAGACTTCAAGAGGAAACTGGGCAAGTATCTTCACCAGGTGCCAGATCAACCAGGCTGTAATGGATATGTGGGGCAGCGGGCCTCCAGCAGCAACAGCCTGGTTGACCAGGCAAGCACCAGACGAGAGTAGTGAAACTCTCGAAACTCTTCAAAGGTAATGGTAAAGGTAAGCAAACACTAGGATATATGAGAAAACGTTTAAGTCCTGGAACTTTGATCATTAATGAAGTAATCAAGGTTCCAGGACCGAAACTCTTTCAAATAAATATGTTCAAGAGTTTGCTTATGTGTCTTTTTAAACCACCTAGCAATGTGCTGCTGCCCTACTTTGTACAAGTGCACAGCTGGAACAACAGCTAGTACGTTTCCCTGTCATATTCCATCACACACAAGGTGTTGAAATGTGTCAGCTTGAGCTGGGTGACTTCAGTGGGGCACTGAGGATATCGTCAAGTATTCCAGCAAGGATTCATCAGCTACCCCAACTTCAGTGATCTCTTTTCAGCAGAGCTGGAGTTACTATCACTTGAGAAGTGTCATCTCTCAGGACATCCTATTCCATACACAGGAGAAATGGAATTTTTATGAGGATTTCTCCATCATCTCAGAGCAGAGGGGTAAGAGAAAGATGAATGCCATAAGATATTCAACCACACACGTATGAGTGTATACATATATACACACTTACACGTATAGGGAGGAACGGGAGAGGGAGAGACGGGATGGAGGGTAGAGTAGAGGGGGTAGAAGAGGGGAGGGTAGAAGAGAGGAGGGAAGAGGGGAGGGGGAGGGATTGGGAGGGGAGATTTAGCTGTCACTGGGTAACGTGTTTGTCCTTCATAATTTCTCGTGGCTGCCACACAACTTAAACCTGAGCGCCGTGAAGCGAACTAGTCGAGTATATATACAGATATTAACTAAAATAATGTGTCTGAGAGAGACATACCGGCAATGTCTGAATGTAATTACCCCAGATGAGGTTGTGGGCTCGAGCTGTAGCTCCGGGCCCGAGTAACGTGAACAAACGAAGACAATGTTTCCCCTTTGTGTAGAGATCTATCATGAGGGTAATGAGAGTGTGAATGTGTACGTCAGAATGCAATGTGTCCTGCCGCCTAAGGGCCTCCCTTGCTTCTACAATTCCACTTCATGTACCATTGTTCGGAATTTTTTTTTTTTTGTAAATGGTAGAGATTCCCGGAGTATTTTGTCGTGATCACACCACAATGAGGTATATCTCAGTATATATATACAGAGGTAAGTATACATATATATATTATATATATATATATATATATATATATATATATATATATATATATATATATATAGAGATATATATATGAAGAGAGAGAGAGAGAGAGAGAAAGTATACCCAAGTCTCTAGGGTATATTGTATATACACTAGGGCCTAGTGTATATACAAAATAAACCTTTGTTTACATACACTGAAAGGTTTGAATTTCTCAGTGTATATCTGCTGAAACGAGTGTACCTCAGTGTAGCACAAACTGAGTACTTTAATTCCTATCAAATTACAGGTTGTTCCCTGGTTCTAATCTTTCCAGGGCGAGTAGAACTATTAATCATTGGTGTATATATTTCAGCGGCCATACTGGCATACACTGCTGCCAAAACTCTCTTGATCCCTCCTCACTCCCTTGCTGTCCCTTGTACACTGCTCTGGTACGACCTATAAATGTTCGGCATTACCATACAAATTAGTGTGATTGTGAAGCATGAGACAGGGAAAAGGGAGAGGAAATTTGATGAAGTGGGAATGGTGTATTGAAAGTGAATAATGTGATAGTGAACGGTAATGAATTAAAAATATCTCATGCTGGAAGAAAGAGTACTGAAGAGATAGTCAGATGATAGAGATAGAGATAGATAGATAGATAGATAGATAGATAGATAGATAGATAGATAGAAGAGAGAGAGAGAGAGAGAGAGAGAGAGAATGGGCATACCCCCATTTTCATAAGATTAATGAGGTGTTTATTTAAAACTGGGGTTTATTTTTTAATGGTTCTGGTTATGGCAGCAAAATGGAGTCGGCCCTGACAAGGGAGGTAATGATGGGGAGGATGATAATGGGGACATGATGATAGGGAGAAATTAGGGTGAGATGAAGATGGATATAGTGAGATCATTCGGAAGCCATGGGAGGGAATAGGGAAGATTAATGGGAGATGATGGATAGGTAATGTTTATAGTAGGTGGAGAGAGTGAGTGAGAGAGAGAGAGAGAGAGAGAGAGAGAGAGAGAGAGAGAGAGAGAGAGAGGAGAAAGGGGAGGGGATGATGGGGAGAAGAGGGAAGGGAAGAGCGAGATGAAGAAGATTGAGAGGAAGAAGATGAAAGAGGGACAGAGAAGATGGAGAGGGTAAAGAAAGGGAAAAGAGGGAAGAACCTGGAGAGGGATAAAAGGACTAGGAGAGAGAGAGAGAGAGAGAGAGAGAGAGAGAGAGAGAGAGAGAGAGAGGAAGAAGTAGTAGATAAAGAAAAGGGAATTTGATAAAGAAAAAAAAACATAAGAATGAGTGGGAATAATGCATAAGCAAAATAATAAAAAAACAAGAAATGAGACAGGATTTAAAACAAAAGGTGGGCAGAAAAGTGAGAGAGAGAGAGAGAGAGAGAGAGAGAGAGAGAGAGAGAGAGAGAGAGAGAGAGAGAGAGAGAGAGAGAGAGAGAGAGAGGGAAAAAAGGAATTACCAAAACCAAAGGAGAGAACAAGAATTAACACAAGAAGGAAGTAATAAAAATGATAAGTTAGGTATAACAGTAATGGGTGTTGGCAACACTAGTTTCCACGAAAAGGGTGCATGAGAGAAGGAAAAGAAAGGGTGAGTGAGAATGAGTGAAAAGAGTAAGGAAACTACTTTTTGGAGATGGGGGTAGTATATAGATATGACAAGAGAGATAGAAATATAAATAAACGGAGAAGGGAGATGAAACAACTAAGGATAACTAGAGGAAATAACGAGAGAATTAAGACAAAAAATAAAAGGAAAATATAAACTAATAATAAATGAGAACATATTAAAACGAATAAGACTGCGAAATAAGCAAATTTTAGAATCAGAAAAATAAACAACACATCAATCAAACCTCTAAATCCGGATTCACCTGAGAACGACAACATGTCTATCCGGGTAATCTCCAAAGTATAGTTTTTGTGTCTGTATTTAGTTAATTCTTCATAACACCACCAACAAATTATACAGCTATATTATGCAGTGAATAACACGAAACCGACAAACACAGCTTGTGAAAGTGTCTCTCTCTCTCTCTCTCTATATATATATATATATATATATATATATATATATATATTATTAACACATCGGCCGATTCCCACCAAGGCAGGGTGGGTCGAGAAAGAAAAACTTTCACCATCATTCCCTCCATCACTGTCCTGCCAGAGGCGCGCTTACACTACAGTTATAAAACTGCAATATTAACACCCCTCCTTCAGAGTGCAGACACTGTACTTCCCATCTCCAGGACTCAAGTCCGGCCTGCCGGTTTCCCTGAATCCCTAGATAAATGTTACTTTGCTCACACTCCAACAGCACGTCAAGTATTAAAAACTATTTGTCTCCATTCACTCCTATGAAATACGCTCACGCATGCTTGCTGGAAGTCCAAGCCCCTCGCACACAAAACCTCCTTTTCCCCTTCCCTCCAACCTTTCCTAGGCCGACCCCTACCCCGCCTTCCCTCCACTACAGATTTATACACTCTCGAAGTCATTCTATTTTGTTCCATCGTCTTGCATGTCCGAACCACCACAATAACCCCTCCTCAGCTCTCTGGATAACAGTTTTGGTAATCTCGCACCTACACCTAATTTCCAAACAACGAATTCTCTGCATTATTTTCACTCGACATCTCCACTGCCTCCAGCCTTCTCCTCGTTGCAACATTCACCACCCATACTTTATATATATATATATATATATATATATATATATATATATATATATATATATATATATATATATATATATATATATATATATATATATGTCGTGCCGATTAGGTAAAACTGGTCAATTAGCAAGAACTCATCTAAAATTAAGTCCTTTCTAAAATTTTCTCTTATACGTTTAAAGATATATTTTTTTCATTTATGTTAATGTAAGAATTTATAATTTTGTACCAAGAGAAACTTTGAAAACCTACCTAACCTTATTACAACAAGCGCAATTTAATTTAGCCTAACCCAACTAAATATATTTTAGATACGTTAAAATTAATTTAATAATAAACAAACGCAATGAAATATATTTTTTTCGTTATGTTCAGAATGATTTTGGCGAAATTATTGCATACACAAATTTTCACTTGTCTTATATGGCAAGGTGAGCGTTGCTATTTAAGCCAAAATCGCAAGTTTTACCTAATCGGCACGACATATATATATATATATTATATATATATATTATTTTAACCACGAACGAGTGGTATTGATCAATAACAACACTGCGCTAGCCAAGGACTCGGATGACGGTATATCGGTATATGTGTGTGTGTACTCACCTAGTTGTGGTTGCAGGGGTCGAGTCATAGCTCCTGGCCCCCGCCTTTTCACTGGCCGCTACTGGGTCACTCTCCCTTCGCCATGAGCCTGTGTGTGTGTGTGTGTGTGTGTGTGTGTGTGTGTGTGTGTGTGTGTTGTGTGCGCGCGCGCGTGTCATTTTTATAAGGTCAGGGATCATTTAAAAATCACAAACATGTAAACAATAGGAAAAAATGTCAAATGAGATTATGAATCTCCTCCAGCTCTTCCGAAGATGGACGCGTCCCAAGAATTCAGCAGGCATTACCCCTCTGGATGGCCACAATGAGACGCTAGAACATGATTGTTAGTGGTGTCACTGAGTCTGTAATGTAGTTCTTTGAGGAAGAATGTTGCCCACGTCGGTGACATTGCAATAAGAAAACATGATCATCTGATTTCTGTATTACTGTTATGCGTTGTTGCGTTTAATGAAGTTATAGCAAAATGCATTTGGTCTAATTTTGATTACAAACGAAATACTAACTTAACTTTAAGGAACCTAAACGACGAATATCAGTATTTTTTTGTTAAATCGATAAAGCTCTTTTTTTAATAGAGCAAAACGTTTCACATTTCATTTCCTCTATGTTTCTCTCTTTAGACATGAGCTCTGATAAAATGACAGTTGTGACCAAGAGTGGTCAACACATGTTTTCCATATGTGTGTCAGTGAATAATGTAGTGTATAGCTGTAAGTATACCTCTATGGGGGAGAGAGAAAGAGAGGGAAAGAGAGAGGGAAAGAGAAATAAAGGAAAAGAAAGAGAGGTAAAGAGGGGGAGAGAGAGTCATTATCATCTTCTATTCTCGTCATTTCACAGGCAAATTATCACTAATCCATGTTAACTAGAATCCCGAGCAGTGCTAATTAGTAGGGGGGTCATTAGTTTGATTTAAACTGTACTGCCTTCATCATTACCTGTCAAAATTAAAAACATTTAAAACATAATAACTCATCCTCATAATTTGAAGAATTCCAATCAATCACCTCTGTACAAACCCTGCCACGTCCATTTTCTAAATATTTCATTAAAAACTAGTTAAACTGAAACAAGGTACAGGGGGTGTTGGTATCATTTTAAAACTGATTATAGTGGCATTATAATTATTATTATTATTATTATTATTACTAAGAGCTAACCCCTCAAGGGTCATAGAGCATATAGTGGTATAAGCATTTACCTGGTAAACTGTATTTCAGAAGGCTTTTAAATAAAGGTAGGCAAACGGCGTTTTAACAGGTTAAGTTAGGTAAGGTTCGTCAGGAAACAGGACAAGTGTTTCCTGACTCTGTTCTTAGTTATATGATGACCCACAGCTGGAGCTTTTGGTCATCTGACCGAGGCCTTCCGAGAGATTTCCGGTCCTCCCCCCCCCCCAATCCTTCGTTTTAACAGTTCTGATAACAGCCTGGTTAAACCTACCTGGTAACACCTGATAAAACGTTCAAGTTAAACCCTTGTTAGACCCAGAAACACCTAGGCAGTTCATTAAACATCATTACTCAGTTGTAAGTGAATTAGTATTTGGTACTCTGAGAGAGTGCTAGTGTTATTGCAGCCTTCATTACATAGTACATCCACCGAGAGTACTACCCTGCTGATACCTGAGTCTTGAGTACTACTTCCCTCCTTTTCAGTCTTTCACCCAATAGACTTCTACACAAAGTAGCAAATAGTTTGCTACTTATGATAATCGCAAAAACTTATGATATTCGTCTTTAAAACGTAAGCCATTTCTCTCTCTCTCTCTCTCTCTCTCTCTCTCATAAACCCCCATTGGAGGCACATATTAATTCAGGCTGGGGACGCATAACCATCAAAAAATTAATTGCCGTGTAAACTGAAGATTTTTCAATGCATTTTTCTTAAAAAATACCTTGTGAGAAGTAGGTTTCCATGCCAATGCCTAATTGACTTCTCTTCCATTTTTAAAGTTTTATTATACTAATAATGGCCACGAGTTGACTTTTTGGTGAATGTTGCACGATAAGGGGAGAGAAAGAGAACGAAAGAGGGGAGGTAATAGAAGGAAGCATAAAGGAGGGGAGAGAAACAAATATAATATATAATATAATATATATATATATATATATATATATATATATATATATATATATATATATATATATATATATACATATATTATATCACACAGTCTCACGCATGAAGAAAAAAAATCCTTATTCTGTCTGTGAAACATACGACAGCAAACACACACACAGTAAACAAAAAGAAACACACAGTAAACAAACACACACACACAAACAAAAACACGCACACACACACACACACACACACACACACACACACACACACGCACCAACGACTATGCCATTTACAAGCAAACCATAATTAAATATCTGAATAATTATACGTGTAAAAAAAAAAAAACCTCAAGACCCCCCCCCCAAAAAAAAAAAAGGATCCCTGATATCTGGTTTACCAGGTGAGCTGAGGTATACGAGGCAAAATCTCACACCGAGCAATCTTGCAATACATTTTGCAATATCTTCCACGTTATTCTGTATTGTTGCGCTGAAAACCCACTGCAGTAAACAGTGCCTGTGGATTATCCCTTTCCTCGTCTATAATTACAGGAAAAAACATTTGCTGATTAGAAAATCTATAACTCTGCCAGGTATATTTAGTAACAAATTATACATAATTTGTTATAGAGAGATGATCATTTCCCCTCATGCGATTATGTGGAACGGAAGGGAAGGGGAGAGTGGATAGGGAATAGGACACAAAAACAGAAAGTACAGAAGTAGATAGGAAAATGGAAGTAGGAGGTAGGAGTAAAGGGAAGAAAAAGCTACGTAGAGAGTAGAGAGGAAAGGGTTAGGGAAATTATTGGGAATGCAAGACAAAGCAGAGAGGGAAGAAAATATAGAGCAAGGGTAATGGGGTGAAAAATAGGAGGAAAAAACTAGCTATGGGGAAAAATAGTTGTGAGAGGGGAAAAATAGTTGTCATAGAATCTTTCTTTGC